>CM060593.1:44851343-45426343 GCA_030578255.1 Tiaroga cobitis
GCCGGCTCCGCCCACTTTGGGCTTCAAAAATGCTCTTCAGAAACACTACGGTGACGTCACGGACACTATGTCCATATTTTTTTTGAGTTTAACACATATGATTTCACATAGAAAACAGCTGTTTGACATTGCGATAATATTTCCCAGTTTCCGCTGTATTTTTGACCGAATAAACTCCGCTGTACCTGTGGCGTGAGGTTCCTCAGTAACAGCCATGATTTTCCCGCCGACGCTCCTCCGTCGCTCCACTCTGAAGAACACGATACATGAACAGGTTGAGCTTCACGCGGGTCCGTTGCTCGCGTATGATGATTGTGTGTGTCTGCAGTACCTGATTTAAAGGGCGAGTCCGGGCCGCTGGCTCCGCCCCCCCAGGCCCGGGGCATCCGAGGCCCCTCCCCCGACCACGCCTGTTTCTGACTGCTGAGGCCCGGAGGGGGGCGGGGCAAGTGAGAAGCGCTCCGATTGGTCCGCCACGATTTGCTGTGTCCAATGGGCTCCGGCGGCCAACTGGACTTTAGCTCGGAGTATTTAGCTGGAAATGTTATTGAAATATTACCAGCTGTCTTTGCAATTCAAAAGAATTAAAGTCCCCCTGTAATTTCATCCGTTAAAGGTGCAGTATGTAAGAACGACTAGTGGTTGAAAGTGGTATTGCAGTCGAATTCAAAACCTCGGAGATAGTCGTTTCTCCCGCCTCCTGCTCCTCAGACTTGAGGGCGCTCAATAAAAATTGGCAACGTGCAATATCACAGACCAAAACAATAACAAACATTCTAGCATGTAAACGCTCGTTTCAAAGTAAAATAACCGGCTGTAGAAGTGTTTTTCAGAGAAACGAGTATTTGAACTAGAGATGCACCGATTACAATTTTCTAGGCCGATCCCGATTCCGATTTTTCCTTGAGTTTGACCTGCCGATACCGATTTTAGCCGATTCCGATTTTATTTTTTCAAACCACTTTACAGCACACACAAATATTTATTTTCTATCTTCTCTTTAATAGAACATTTTGCATAGAACATTTTTTTAACAGATAATCGCTATAAAATAGAACTATATAAATGACTCCTAGTGTGAAAAATTCTCACACATCTAAAGTGCAGTGTTATGGAAGAACCATTTCCTTTTCACATCCAATATCCAATAAAAAAAAATTGATATATTTAGCAAACTAAACTTCTGTATGAAAACAGGTAATGGCAATAAAATAATATATAAATAACAAATAAAAATTCAATAAATATAGCCTTGCAGTATAAAGATATTTATCTCTCTCTCTCACACACACACATAGGCCTATTGCAATCCCTTGTTGTATATCAATGGCAAGTTATATTTCTCAAGCAGTTCTTCTCTCATCTGACACATGTCCAGCCAAGCTAAACCGGACGAGTGGAGCATGTGCAGGGAAACAATTAAATAATAATAAAAACAAGTTTAAATGGGTAAATTTTCTATAAATATTTTTGAGTCTTCATTTTCTTTCTGACATAGCCTAGCCTACTTCAGTTCTTGTTAAAACACACCAGACATGCAAATTCTTTGCATTTTGGGCACTTTTTGGATGAAATCATATTTATTTTGTCCATCAAAAGTGTGCTTTCACTTAAATTGAGCGCAGCAAAAATAGATTCGGCGCCGAAATCCGCGCTTCACTGTTGCTCCCGCGACGCTCCTGCTCGACGCTCACGCGCTGCTCCGGCTCGCGGTGTGAATGCACTCATTGATTAACATGCACGCCGAACAAAAAAAAAAACGCGCTGCACCTTGCGGTGTGAAACGGCCGTAATTCACGAGGTTTCCTACATGTGCGCGTTCCGTGTGCACGTGTGATGCTGATGTTTCGCGATGTTAATCATGCGGCGCCTGAGTGCATTTGACCGGCATAAAATCGGATTATGTCAGACTGACCGGCCGGTCGCCGATCATGGCCGATCACGTGAAAACCGGCCGATTCCGGTCACCAGCCGATCAATCGGTGCATCTCTAATTTGAACTTAGCATGTTTCCTAAATATCTGCAAACATATGGTATTTTTATGCTGCAGTAGAGTGAAAAAGTTACATACAGCACCTTTAAAGGTGCAGTGTGTAATTTTTAGCGGCATCTAGTGGTGAGGTTGCGGATTCCAATCAACAGAAGTTACGGTGGCCGACAGGAAGTGATGTCGTCGTCTGAGACAGCAGAGAGTAGCCAGTTCAGCAATGAGGTTTCTTTACAAAGATCAATTAAGAAATTAGGTTCACTTAATTATTCAGTAAAACGATACGTTATTGTGAATATTATTGTTACTTGTTCATCATTGTGTGAGTGTTTCATCCGCTGACTTTAGCTAGATCTTTGCACGAAGAACAACAGTGACGAAACGCGTTTGTCCGTTCAGGGCCACCGTAGAAACATGTAACTCCACACCCTTGCCTCATTTAGTGATTATGCAAATGAGCCCCGCCTCCACTCACTCAGTTCAGAGATCCACTCGCTGACGATCACACGTTGATCTGATTGGTTACAATCTAGTTTGTGACGTCAGAAAAACCAGCGATTTCAAACCGTGTTTTTAAATCACTGCGGTTTTAAGGAGAAAACACTCAGCAATAGTGTTGTCACGGTACCAAAATATCAGTATTCGGTACCAATACCAGTGAAAATCCACGGTTCTCGGTACCAATTTCGGTACCAAAGCTTAAATTAGATTAAATTTACACATATTAAAGTGTATATCACGGTTACAAAGATGGAAACTGTAGTATTAAAAACAATTTACAATAAGATTCTATTTGTTAGATAACATTAGATAAAATTACCTAACAATAAACAACAGTTATATACTGTAGCAATTATTCTCCATGGGGTTAACTCTCAATCAAGTGTTTGTATTAAATAACATTCACAAACATGAATTAATGTTGTAAAAATATATTGTTCACTCAATGTTGATGTTGCATTAAGTAATATTAATGAATGGTGTCTTATTGTAGTGTTACCAAACTATACAGGAGATAAAACATGTTTTATTTGACTTAAATGTACTTTTATTTAATCCAAAAATGTCACTCTTGCCTGTCTTCAAAGCTTGAGAACCCTGTAGCTGATTTCTAATGCAAGGGCTAGAAATCAATTAATTCTGATACTTCCTCGTCATCATGGAGAGCGCATCGCACCGCTTTCTCCTTTCCACAAGCGCTTGCTTTCCCGTGTCTCCGCTATGCAACCATGAACAGCGGCGAGCCTGGAAAGACGAGCTCGTACGTCTCTTCTATTATGAGAGCGCTTGCCGCGCGCCTACATTTGAAATTTGCACGCGCAAAAAAACGCGCTATATAAACGTGTGAACGGCCCTTTATGGCAACGTGACATTAGCCTAATTCAAAATATTTCCATATGTGGCTCTTTCCTCCTTTCTTGTCAACAAGTGGATTCAGAGCCACCGCATTAGCAGCGCCGGTCGCCGTGTCTCAGAGTGTTTTTATGAAGAGTACGCACCTCTGCATCTTTCCGACAGCGCATCAAGAACCGGATTAACCCGGTACTCGGTACCTAGAAAAGCTGGGACCGTAACCGTTTAATTTTTTTAGTACCGACTTGGTACCGAAGTACCGAGTTTTTCGACAACACTACTCAGCAATGCTGTCGACTTGTGAATTTACACATGGTTTGTCTTAAGGAATATTAAAAACACCACATAAGACATATAAACAATATATATTTTTTTAAACTTGATTTTCACCACAGGGGGACTTTAATACACATAGTTGTGATGGTTTTGAGGCGTTACCTGTCCCGTGTGCAGCGAGGGGCGATTCCGAGGCACTGTACGGCCAGGCACCGGGTGAAGGCATACAGGTGTTCAGAGAGTTTGACCCTGGAAAACACAGAGTCACACTTATTCAGGGACAGCCAATCACATTTATAAGGCCTCTACATGATCAACATCTAACATGTATATTAAAAGGTCTTTTAGTGTAATTGTACAAACGTCCACTCTCAGCTTGTGTCTCTTCGCTGGGAAATCTGCACTGATTTTTATCATCAAGTAAACATTAGGATAGCTTTTATTGATTTATAACTTTTAACTGGACTGAAGCAACTTGTGTTTACTTGATTATCAAGACATCATTTTATAGAAAAATTCCGAGCTTTTGAGGACGGTTTATTAGTTCATCTCTCAATCATTATTAAATTGCACTTTATCATATGTTTTAAAGTCCCTCTGTGGTGAAAATCAAGCTTTTAAATGTTGTTTATATGTCTATGTTTTATTTAATTTAATGTGCTTTAAGTCAAACCATGTGTAAGTTCATAAGTCAACAGCATTGCTGAGTATTTTCTCCTTAAAACTGCAGTGAACCAAAGACAGTCTCAAAAACACGGTTTGATCTGATCAGATCAGTGTGTTTTTCGTGAACCAGTGGATCTTTGAGCTAAGTGAGTGAGTGGAGGCGGGGCTCATTTGCATATTCACAGAACCGCGTATACTAAATGAGGCAAGGGTGTAGAGTTACATTCAAGATATTTTAAGGCACAAAGAAACTTTTTTCAAGGAAAAAAAAACCTTTGTATATGTTATTTTGGTGATCAAAGATGAGTTTTAAGGGATGAGATTATTGACTACAGGGGGGCGTTAAAACTACAGAGCTTCGATCATAAAACAGCATTTAAATATCATCTAACTAAGACATTATTGGCAGATATTGATATTTATAATATATGCATTTTATGTAATCATCTGCTATACTGTTATAAAGATCTCATTGATTTATATATTAAAGGCACCAAGGTTATTATAGTTTTAATATAGTTTTCAATTTTGCTTAAAATGTCAGTTTAGTTTTAGTTAGTTTCATTACTGGTTTTGTTCGTTTTAGTTTAGTTTTTATTTTGCAAACACATTTCTATTTAGTTTTTATTTTATTTAGTTTCAGTTTTAGTAATTATAGTTTAGCAGAGCAAGCAGTTCACTTCCAGTGTAGACCAAAGCAAGAAGTTTAATTTAAGTTTAATGTTTGCACAGATAACAGTTAACTCTTGTGCAGACATCTTAATAATAAAAATAAAATAATGGTTTGAGATTGAACAAAGCACCAAATGGAACTTAAAAGTATACAAGAAAATTTTATTTCTTGACCAGAGTGAGGGAGTGTGTGTGTGTGTGTTGTGTGACGTGTCCTGGTTTTTTATAGCCTACATTGCAGGGAAATGTCTCCACAAGGATAATAATATTATTAGCAGTAAATGTTTTGTACAGATAATAACAGCACCTTTCAACCTTCATGAAAACATGACATCTCAAACATGCATTAGCCTAGAACATTACGTTTTTTTGTGCTTGACGAACTTGTTTTAGTGTTGCACACGCGTCTCGAAAATGAAACGGCTTTCTAAAAATGCTGCGGTCAAGTTAAAAGAAGTCCAACTTGCGTCTTATTACCTCGTGTTATTTCCCATTCCACCGCAAAAGATGAATCCTTTATGAACAGCCGCTGAGGACTAGCGATGTGTTCTACGCTACGGTCCTTCATTGAGCGCGTCGCAGGACAGCGGTTAATCGCCTCAGCAACTTCACGCGTATGAAGCGCCAAATCAGGCATTTCCCTAAACAGCCACAGGTCAGATTTTTCGCTGAAGTAAAGAGTTTATTAATCACGAAAACGATTATCTATTTTTGCTAATTATTATTTTATTTCAGTTAGTTTTTCAGTAACTGTTGTTAGTTTCGTTTAGTTTTAGTTTTTCATTTATTATGAATTTTTAATTTTGTTTCAGTTTACGAAAATGATTTTTGACCAATAGTTTTAGTCTTAGTTTCAGTTTTCGTTTACGAAAATAACCTTGAAAGGCACACTGTGGAACTTTTCAACATTTATAATATATTACCAAAACCCATTGAGATGCTACATCGACTTACAATAGGTTGAATGACACGTCTGCCGTAGCCTGAAAGTGTCTGTATCGCTTTTACTAGCACTATGTAACTTCGGGTTTCGGGTAGGAACCCGAGCACAAAAAGAACTACAAAATTCGACCGCTTTACGGCGTACGTCACTTCCCCAAACTCTAACGTGAGAGCTCAACTCGCATTTGATTGCCGTCTGCATGTTGTCGTCATGGCTGAACCAACAGCTACTCGGAAGGCAAAGATTTTGCCAGAGGACACAAAAAAAAGAAAAAGGCAGAGTGATAAACTAAAAGCCAGGACGAGGATCAACATTGGTCCAGCGTTCGCTCGCTGGCTAGAGGAGGAGGAGGGGTGCCCGACCGATGCTGACCTGGCCGTCATGCTTTTGGACCAACTTAGTAAGTTAAATATATTACTTGCACAATATCTCTATTTTTTCTAATTTGTTGTCTGTCTGGCCATGTTACGGAATCTATCTTGTCCTCCATTTAACTTCACGTATCAAGGAATGCGAGTAGAGTAGCGAATTATCAATCTGGTAGCTAGTAGGATGCTATAAGTGATATAAGTCACAACATACTGCCGTTAATTTTTTGCCTTCAGCTCATATTTGTATGTGTGTAAAAGGACAAACAAACTGAAGCCTACAAATAACGGCAGTATGTTGTGAGTTACATCGGTTTTGTTACACGATTTCCCGACTACACGATTTCATCTCCAACCCTGATCAAACACACCTGACTTTAATTTTAAAGAGATCCTGAAGACGTTAATTGTTTGCTCCAGGTGTGTTTGCTTCGGGTTGGAGATGAACCTTGCAGGACAGACGATCGCCAGGAGCAGAATTGGGCACCCCTTGTCAATGCGACTTACCTGATCAGACATTGTTTTCTGTGTACTTTTGTTCAATTTATTTTCTTTGTGTAATTTAGATTATTAATCTTATATTTATATCATTATTTTGTTCAATAGTGAATCGATTATCTTTCTTCAACCAACAAGTGAACTACTGTCTGCACACACATAATCTAAAGACACGGGAGGCTGACCGCTTGACTGTTTGTTGACTTTTGCGACAGCGCTGCGGCGCGTGTGGCCTCTAGGGGGAAATTACAGGTCGAGCGCCACTAGTGGCCAAAAGTTCCACAGTGTGCCTTTCAGCATCAGATTTTCATCCTTTTGTCCATATAAATATCAGCATCTGCAGCTAATTGCATATTTTTGCTCAGTTTGGGCCTCTGAATATATGAAACTATTATTTCATGTTAGGCTTTACAGGGTAAATTATATATAAAAAATAATACTATTTATTAAACTGTATATAAAATATATCGTTTCTATTTTATATAGAATTTTAAGTTACATAACATAAAAATTCTGCATTTAAACATTTGAAACAAATTTTTTAATTAAACTTAATACCAAATTCCAAGTTTTCCATTAGTGTGGGAAACCTGTGTGTTTTTATATGTGATGCTTCAATAAATCATTCATATCTTTGAGAGAAAAGCCAAACATACAGTTGGTGCTGGTCAGTCTCTAGTCTATCTGGTACATTTGAATCAAAACACTAAATATGGCTCACACATGGTGAATACGACACTGATATAAAAGGCCACATGAGTGCGCGTCTGGAGATGAGGCGGGTTAAGGCGAACCCTCTCTGACTCAGCACCTGTGTTGTCTTGCAGTAGATGATGTTCGGTGTCGGCGAGCACGGCGGATCCCATCATTCCCGCAGGGGTCATGTAGGGGTCAGGCTCGGGCTCGGGGCTCTGGACACCCTTCCACGGGACGCCCGGCTGAAACTCTGAGACAGAGATATTACAATGATCGAGTAAATACATGTGATCTGGAGGGTCTTTAACATCAAATTTAAGGCTTTTCGAGAACATGTGGCAACCCTTTCATATAATATCAGACATCAAATGCTGAGGAAGTAATAACACAGACGATAAACAGTTTATTAAGATGTCCTTGCTACATCAACCCAAATAGACATTTGTGACTGAAACCAATTTCCAGGGGTTTTGTAAACGTCAAACAGTTTGCTGTTCAGAGAACAGTTCATCTGTTCTGCACAAAACTGTTTTCAACACTGATAGAACTGTTTCAGAAATGTTTCTTGATCATCAAATCATCATATTAGAATGATTTCTGAAGGATCATGTGACGCGAGTAATGATGCTGAAAATTCAGCTTTGATCAGAGGAATAAATTACACTTTACTATATATATATATATATATATATATATTATTCACAAAGAAAACATTTTAAATTGTAATAATATTTCACTGATTTTTACTGTGTTTTTCATCAAATAAATTGAGCATTGGTGATCAGAAGAGACTTCTTTTTAAAAAACGTTATCAGTTTTGAACGGTAGCGTAGAAATGCCTATAAATCAGATGTTAGGGTGAACAAAGTCCGACAGCCGAAGTGATTTCACTGATATCAAGGCAGGGGAGTCGGTAATAAAGAGAGTTACCTGGAGGCCAGGTGGGGTTTGCAGGAGGCGTGTCCATTTTCCCAGCGGTGCTTCTGTGCCAGCCGCCGCCCCCCAACACGTCAAACTGAGGGAACGAGCCCTTCACCGGCCCTGAACACACACACACACACACACACACACACACACATACTCTGAGTTAACACACATTCCTAGGGACCCGTGACATCAGTCTGCATTCCGTTTTAATGCTTCAAAAACTACAGTTAAAACTAACAATTCCATTAATCGCTTTAAAAGTCAAATTAAATTGTAATAATTCAAACCAAGCACTGCACATTCAACAGAGGTTTATAAATTAAAACATGGACCATATTGAGTAATATTCCTTCAAAAATTATTTTCTAATAAACTGTATTACTGCTTATTATTACCAGGGTATTTGTAGGTATTAGCACTTCCAGGGTTTCTGCAGGGTTTAGTCAGTCAAATTTAAGACTTTTTAAGACCTTTTTATGACCATTATGATTTAAATTTATGACCTACACGAATTACGAAAAATAACTTCCTTTCAAAAGTCTTTTTTATTGACTTTCATTAAAAGTAATAAGTTTCATTATTTAAAGGTTCCATTTTCTTAAGAGTAACAAACTGAAGGCTCCCTTTTCCTAAGTCTCAATAACACAGGAACAACACTTAACAATTATCACGATAATATATCAGTCAATATCGATAATTATCACGATAAATGTCAAATCTTTATTTCTTTCAAGTTTAAAGGCAAATTTTCTTCTCCTAACTGAAAGTTGTAGAAACCAGAGCGTTAATTGTGGTTTTAAACTAGGCTGCTCTTTATTGTCAGAACATATCATGACAAACACTTGCCAAACAGGTGAACATTTCACAAATCTGAGGTAGAACATTCAAACATGTGTAATTTTTCCTTAACAAAATTAATATCTTTATTGGAAAATTAATTTCTTAGTTTCTGCATGTGCTAATGGAGGATATTGTTTCGAGTCTTGAAACAGGTTTGTGTTGCCTGACTTTGATGGCACGTTTCTTCATGAAATGTATGAAAAACAGTATAGCCTAAATACATTAAATACTGTAATTATATTCCATTAGTCCTTTAATACATTGTCTATATTAATAATATAATACACTTCAATATGTATTGCCCACATTTCATGGTGCAGTTAATATACTAGGCTAACGTTATAGTAAATCCATGGTAATTATGGGAATTTGTAGACGGAAAAGCTTCCGACTGTCTCGTTGCGCACAGTGTTTCTTCTGTTCGTCAGCGCCGTTTCATCTGCCTTTAAACTGGTTTAAATCACTTGAGACATTTGTGTTCTTCGCTGAATTCAAGCGCTTCTCACTGGATCTCGTGAGCGAGACTGATTAGAGTAAACCAGAACGCGTCTGCTCTAGTGAGCTCGCGCTGCCGTTTGGACTTTGAGCCGAGCGGATAAACAGTCCGGGAGGCGCGCGCGGTTCAAATGAGTTTCGTTATAGAGAAAAAATTATATCGCGATAATGAATGAATGAGCATATCTATTTAAGACATGGCTAAATGTAATTTATGACCTTGTATGGAAAATCCGGACGTTTTTATGACTTTTTATGGCCTAAAATTCTTATTATTAAATTTAAGACGTTTTATGACTTTTTATGACTCCGCGGAAACCCTGACTTCAAATGTATTTCTTTTTTTAATACCATTTTTTCAAGTTTTTAAAAGAAGAAAATATTTTTTTTAAATATAATAATAATAACAACAGTAATGATAATAATAACACTTATTTAGGGATACAAATAGTAATGTAAAAAGAGTAATATAGTTAATAAGTATAATTATAATTAGACAGATATTACAATTTCAAAAAGCAACGCGTGAAAATCTTTACTACTGTTGTCAATTTGGTTGCATTTTTAACTCCTTTAAAAAGTGGATTTACGAAAAGGACTTATTTTTACATTAAGGAATTTGAGACATTTGAAACTTTTTAGGGATCTGCGAACACCCTATTCACTCTGAGAAGTGCATTTTACTGTACAGCAGTAAAACTTCTGTCATCATTTCTTTATTCTCTGCATTCAGTGCATGTGTGTGTGTAGTGTTGTACCGTTGTGTAGTGTTTGCTCCGGCGGGGAGGGCGTCAGACTGTTCCCATCCATCATCCACTTAAATCGAGACTGAGTCCCACCTCCATCCTTCAATCCAGCAGGAGAACTCATCATTGAGTCCAGATCAGATCCGCTCGCAAAACCTGACACAGGCAGATGAAAATGTACTTACGAAATTTCTTAACCTCATCCTTCCCTCGCGGGTCAATATGACCCGAAGCCGTAAAATTATATTTAATTTTTATTTTGTCCAGAAAGCTTATTTTATTTCATTTGGATAATATTTTTTCAATTTTTGAATGCAGTTTGGAGATTTTTTTTGTTATTTTTTATTTTATTTACCTTTAAATTACTAGATTTAATCAATAAATAATAAATAAATAAATAAATAGTAATTTATAAGCACATTCCTCACATTCTTCAACTTAAATTCAAAATAACACACAATTTCATGCCTAAACCTTTTAATTCAGCTCAAAATATCTTCCATTGGGTGTCTTGTCCGACCTCTTGTGGGGAAAAAAAAATAATATAACATGATATTTTAGTGACTAGCCACCAGATGGCCGTATAGCTCTAAATGGAGCAAATGAGCTGTTCCTCTGGGTCCTAAAGTCATTTTCTCTTCAGTGTGCATTCAGATACACATGTAGACATTATAACATAGTTTTTTGGTAAAGTTTTAGCATTTTTAGTTTGAATTTTGAGCATTTTTAGTTTTTTTCTATGTGTACTAAAGCATTCCTCACATTCAATTAATTCATTAATAAGGGGGTCAAATTGAGCCGCGAGGGAAGGATTTGTTCCTTTCTTTAATTTCAACCACAAAATCCTCGAATCCGTTACATAAATGTTTTTGTGTATTCGTGGTTCAAGTGCGACAATAGTCATGTGGTATTTGACACCTCTGATGAACACTAAATAAAAAAATAAAAAAATCAGAAACAAATTCTGGGTCAAAATGACCCGAGGGAAGGATTGAAACCATTACATAATCTCATTTAAAGCAGGACATTCCCATAAAACACATAACTTTACAGTTAAAGTCGTCAGATTGGTCAGTTTGAGGAGGTCCTCACCTGTGAACGCTGCTGGAGCTTTGCTGTGGAGCTCAGAATGCATCGGCACATCAGGCTGCTTGTGAGCGTTCATGCCCAGGTGATGGAGGTGTGCGTCTGGGTGTTTGGGGACGTGTCCTCCCATGGGGGACGGCGAGAGTTTGGGCCCGCCGACCCCCTGCTGCTGCTGCTGCTGTAGGATAGCCATGATCCGCGCCAACTATAAAGAAAACATACCTTAGTAAAAAAGACTTAGCATGAAAACAATGTGCAGTTCTGTCTCTGCAAAATATATATTCTTAATGAGCATTTTTTTTGTCTTGCATTCCAGTTCAGATATCTAACAATCTAACAAAATACATATTATTTTATAATATTAATATCAGTCATCACTCTATATCTGCTAAAAAATGTCTGGATAATCTAGTAAACCTGAGTTGCTTCAGTCCAGTAAGTGTTCATCTTGAAATATTACTAAGAATATATAAGCTATTCTTACATTTACTTAATAAAAATCAGTGCAGCTTTCACAGCAATAAGCACGAACCACGAGCTGAAGGTGGACGTTTGTAGCATTACACTAAAAGCCTTTTACTTGCTAAAAGTCTAAACTATCAGTCAGATGACAGAAGGCATGCAGTAGATTGTGTGCAATGGGTTTTTCAGCAAAGTTTTCGTCACAAACATGATCCAGCAGGCTTTATAGGGTTAATTCAGCAGAGGGCGCTGTGCAGTTCTGTGGATAATTCAGCAGGGGGCGCTGTGCTAATATCTGGGTGAGCGGTTACGCTGTACCTGCTGCGGGTCGTGCTGTTGTCTTACAGGAGGAGGGAACTTCCTCTGATTCAGAAACTGCTGCTGTTGCTGCTGTTGTTGCTGTTGTTGTTGCAGAATGAGCTGACAGGCCTTGGACAAGGAACGCATATAAAACGTTAAAATAACGCTTATTAAACATGTTATTTTGCAGGGCCAAAATGTGATCCATACCAGCTGGAACTGCTGCATGTGTGGATGAATGCCACCGAGCATGGCGATTTGCTGGGGGGAGAGTTGTGGAGGGAACATCCCGCCACCAGGGGGCGCCATTGGCTTCAGCATCGGCCCAGGAACCTGCCGAAACATGGAGGAACCGTGAGCTAATAATAAAACTCCATTTATCACAGTGCTAAAACCAAAAACACAAACTGACCTGAGGTGGCAGGAACTGGGGAGGCACTTGTGCTCGTATCCCGGGGGAAGGGTTTAAGGGGTGCACACCAGCCTGATGCATCCCTCTCATTGGAGGAATCCCCCCACTGCCATACATATTATGACCCCCGACCTTCAAAACAACAGCAAAGAAGAGATAAAGATTAGGGCTTTAGAAGGTTTTTTCAAGTCTCTGAAAATCTACCCATGGACCCATTGTACCCTTGAGAAAGGGTCTTAGGCGTTGTCCCAAATGGCACCCTACACAAAGGTACCTAAAAGGTACTTAAACTGCATCCGAAATCGCATATTTCCCTAATATACAGTAGATTAAAAACATTTCGGACGAGTCGCATTAATCCACAGTACTCATAAAAGAGTAGGTAAAAAAGTACACTGATTACCTAATACGACTGGCGAGATTCTGAATCCCATGAGGCCACGGGAGGGGAGTTATGAATGGCAGTGAAGCGACGCAACTGATGCTAGTAAGTCATATGACAATGTAGTACATCCAGACTAAACACATTCAAACAATATAGAACATACTTTTTTTATCGGATGTGTAGTAATTACATATTTAAAATAGGTACTAACTCAAGTATGCAATTTCAGATGCAGCCTTAGTCCATATAAAAAAAACAGAAGCGGCAATGGATTTCCGTATTATGACGCATTTCCAAATGAAACTGTTTGTCAAATTAGACAAAAACAAAAAAACAGAACAGAACTTAATTTTGTCCATTTGTTATTGATTGGATTGTGAAAAGTGAGTAGCATTGCAGATACATCATAGACGTTGAGTGAGCTTATGACGGGAAGAGCAAGTTAAGACATTTTGTTTAAAGATTAGGTATGCATGGATCAATCATTCCCAATATGTGGACTAAAATAAATAAATAAATAAAAAGACCAGTGGCATACATTAAAAAAATAAATGGGGTCAAATTTGATATCAAAACCTCACTCGAGGGTCACTTAGGCCTGGAACAAGTTCAGTTGCTCTTCCTTCTCAAGAGCATCATCTGAGAGTCATGCAATCTCTGTTATTAAATACAACTTTCTTTCTCCTTCAGTGAAGATGGAGCTGGAAGTGTCTCAGTACCTTGTCCAGATAAGGTCCGGTCTCCCCACATGGCATTTCTTTGGAAGTCTGTGAGCGGAAAGCTCCCCCAGTCCTGCCGCCTCTCCGCATCTCACCGTCATTCATTCCTCTCCTGTCATGTCTATCGTGACCCATACTGGAGTCTTCATCCTGACATAAACAATCAGCATATTTATACAGCTCTGCAGCATCACACAAGAGCAAATCAACACAGAGGCAAGGACTAGCTTACCGTAACGCCCATGTTTGAGAACTGCCGAGTAACAGGAGATGGCCACGAGTCCCCACTGTTACCTTTAAGGGGGCTCTGGGGGACAAACCAAAGGAGAGAGGGTTGGGAATGTTAAAGTTTATGCTTCTTAGGAGTCAAATGTTTTCCTTTAAAGTCTTGGTGAGGTCAAAAGATCTGGCTATGAAGAGCTTAAACATACCTTAGTGTTGAGTCTCCTGGCCCCCTGGCCCTGCCCCCAGCCGCCAGAGTTGTATGTGTTGCTTTGGGATCCCCGATTTCCCCAAACACCAACACCACCATCCTCTTCCTCCCAGCTGGAGTGACGGGATGCATTTGAGCTTTCATCACCCCACCCCTCTTGCATAGACTTTGAACCTGAAGAGAATATATATGAAAATTAGCACAAATAACACAGTGGAAGTGTTCCACCTTGTTCTCGTTAATGCAACAAATAATCAAGAACATTCTACTTATATTTACACTAGTTGCAAATAAAGTTACAGTTTTCCTTTAAGTTATCATAAAAGAGCTAAAAACATTCTCCTTACTCTACCCGATTCATTTTATACCAATATTGAAACTGTGCTAGATAACAAATATTCCAGTCAAAAATTATTTGTGCACATGTCACATCTTTAACGCATGGCAACATTTTAAAAGTAGCCGAATTCAATGGGAAAACTGCCGGATTGGCAGAATGTAATGGCATGTGTATTTGGATAGGCTATTACCAGGCTTAGCAGAATGGGAATGGGAGTTTCCCCATCCTCCACCTTTCCCTGGTTCACTCGATTCCCCCCAGCCACTTGGTGCATCAAACGATTTCCCCCAAGAAGACGTGGCACTGTCCACAGATGGCTCAGTAGGACCACTGCTGCGTGCCCATGTTGCAGGAGCTAGAAAGTGTAAATGTTTCAATGAAAGGGATGTTTCTGGCTCAAAATGGTTTGATCGACTCTGCTATTGACTCTCTGATATTAACTGCTGCCTTCTTACCCGAGTTCTTCGATGCGGTTCCAGGCGGTCTTCCAGACGACTGCTGTTGGGCCGGTGAGCTGTTCTTATCCCACAGATTGACGTTCTTGCTGCTGTAGCGAGACGGATCGCCCCATGCAGACGTGCCATCATCGATCTCAATCTTCCGGTTGATGGACTGAGGCGAGGGTTCATCCCACCCACTCGGCTCTACAACTGAAGGCATCTGAGGGATTGGCCCACAGCTCCACCCGGATCCTTTGCTCTGGTCGTCCGGCTCTCCTGGACGACCCCTGTCCTGCAAGGCCTTTGGATATCCCGGCATTTGCTGCTGGGTCTGCGATTGCTGCTGCGGTTGATGATTTTGGGTTTTAAGTGCTGTTTGTTTGTTTGGTATCGGTGATGGAAGAAGCTTCTCGCCCCATCCCAGGTGCTGTTTGACACTGCCGCCCCCGTTACCTCCCCAGCCTCCACTCCGCTGTCCCGACTCTTGCGGGTTGTCCTCATCCTGATTCTTGCTGTCACTTCCTCTCTCTTCCTTCCAGCCTCCACCCTCGGGCAATGGCGTCCACTCACTTCCACCACCCTGTTTCCACTCCTTTCCTTCCCTCCTGCCTGTATCTTCAACCTCCTGGTCTTCTCCCCAACCACTCCCTTTGCGACCAATCGCAACACTCGTTTCTCCATGCCCGGTCCACCCTTGAGCTCGACCCACCTGCCTAACCTCCTGCTTCTGCATTTTGGAGCTGGAAAGATCACCTGCATTCCTCCGACCCTCTTTACCTCGGTCTGTATGTGCTTCAGCATCCCAACCAACGTTCCCACTGTCGCCCTCGAAATCCCAGGCAACGTTCTGCTTGATCTGGGTCTTGCCCCATCCCGTGTTGCACAGCACTTTAGGATCCAGGTTAGTGTGATTGATCATGCTCTGCACGGCTTCTTCTGGATGAAGGGCCTGACATCCGGAGGGACTTTGAACGAGATTGTGGGCTTGCTTCCCATCTTCATTGCTTTCTCTACAAGCCGATTCTCCCTCTGACCCATTCCAGCCATCTCCTGCTTTCTGATTGTTGTCTCTTGAACTCACACTGTTTGCAAGCATTGAAGAGTCCTGTAAACTATCCGTTCTTACCTCAGAGATCTCTCTCACATCCTCTTTTGATGCTCCAACTGCTAAGTTTGAGGTCCATCCTGTAGCTGCCTGTTTGTTTGAACCTACTGTGTCTCCATCCCACTTTTCCTGAGAGATGCCAGTGCCATCACCTGAACTTCCACCTACTGCATCACTGCTCTTCCTAACAGGGTCCTGTCCCGTATCCCACAAATCCGCAGAGGAGACTCTAACATCTCCAACATTATTTGGTCCAGCCCAATCCCCAGTAATGGGCTCTTTGTTCTTGCAGAGTGTCTGGTAAAGCGCATTGGCTGGACTCAAGGGTGCAGGAGGAGATTCCTCAGAGGCAGTGTGAGTTAAGAGATCTCGACCTGAAGATCCTCTATCGGGGTCAACAGGGTTGTAGTTTTGAGTGCCCTCCTGGTCTCCAGAAGGTGACGACACCTTGGAATTGAAATGTTGATTGACTCCTTTAATGGACTCTTTATTCTCGGACTGTGAGGATGCACCTCCTGCCACACTGGCTTCTGCATATTCAGAGAGTTGAGAAGAAATGTTCATTCCCAGGGCGGCAGACTCATCCATCCCTAACCTGGCAGACTGTGGGGTCTGATCACTATTCCAATGGTCTTCCGGTCTTGGCCATTTCTCTACGTCAGAATTATCCTTGTCCATTCCCTGAGCAGAGGGTTGACCTTCTGAGCCAAGCCCCCATGTGTAATTTGCATAAGTGGGAGTGGCAGAGGTGTCAGACGATGAATGCAGAGAAACTGAATCAACCGTATGATCTGAAAGAGGAAAAACAAACATCAGAACACCAAACAAAAACAAAAAAAATCAATCATTAATATAGGAAACTCTACGTATAAACATACACACTGTACAAAAGTTTGGGGTCACTATGATATTTTTTAAGAAATTGATACTTTGATTCAGTAAGGATGCATTAAATTGATCAAAAGTGACAGAAAATAAATTTGTTACACAAATAAATGCTGATTCTAAATATTAATTAATAAAAAAAAGAACCCTTTATTGTAGTTTCCACACTTCATTACTGGCACAACCATTAATATAATGAGAAATGTAATAATCAGAAATGTTTCTTGAGCAGCAAATCAGCATTTTAGAATGATTTCTGAAGGATCATGTGACCCTGAAGACTGGAGTAATCAGTGTTTCCCATTCATTAACTAGACTATGGCAGGCCACCAATCTCTAATCTGTCCCGCCAGTTTCATAATGACCTAATATATTGAAACTTATAATAACATAAAAGATCTTTAAAACTTTAGTTTAGTCCGTAGTTTTTCATCTCCAGTCTCCATCTCTGTTCGAAATCTGCAATTGCAGTCATTCGCGGAATTATCAGCTTTACGTGAGTTGTGCCTCGGCACGGCGCAGATGAACACAATGTTTTGATGAGAATGTGCAGCTGCCAGTCACCGCGCCGGTGTGGATACGGTCACTCGCAATCACAGATTCCACTTTTTGGAAGTATGACCAACATAAGAATATGTCCTCTGAACAAGTAACATCGACTGTTCTGACCAACTAAGGCAAAAAAGCATTGCAGTAAATCGTGCTGATTAACCATCACTTCGCTTATCATATCACATCAAACCGTACAAATTATACTTTGTTCTCAAATTGTTAATGTTTACAACATCAGCATTGCGTGACTACATTTAAAGCCCTTCCGATATTTATCCTTGATTTCGCATGGGTCCGGTTGCAGTCTCTTTTTTTCTGTAGCCACTCCGAAGTCTTTTGCATTTTACAGCGGGTGAATCTCTAGTTGTCTCTGGTGATTGTCGTTTGAACCTTTATGGATCCGCCATCAAATTGATGTTTATATCAAGTGCTGTGAGAAAAGGCTATAAATCTCCACCTCCAGCATCCTCACACTCATAGCCTACAAGCCGAGACTCTTATTTATGTGTACAGATGTGACATAATGACACAAAGACATTCTCAAATCTCCCACGGAAATCCACCAGTACCACTGGAATTAAAAACATTATTACAAGCCGTTTTTAATTGAGCTAAGGCAAGCAGAGCTTTTTGAACACTGGCTGGTTATGTACTTGTAAAATGTAAAATAATAATAAAACAGCTGTATATTTTAAACTTTATTTGAGTCATTTAAACAGACTTACACAAAGCATAAAAGTAATGGCAAGATGAAAACATTTTTGCATAAATCTTGCAAGTTGATGCAATTAAAAAAAAACTGTCATTATTGTCATGTTTTTCGGCCTGCACAAAATATGTTCCCAGTCCACAAAAAAAAAACATTTTGAATCCCAACAATTATAAAAAAAAAAAAAATCACGCATGCAGGCAGATTTACATGCATGCAGTACTTCCACCTACAAAAGTCTCTCTCAGCTCTATTGAATACATTTGACCATTTTAAAGACCGTTCTGTGTCTACTGTCCCAATATTTTGAACTGGACCCACCTGAGGCGTCAGCGTGCTCCTGCAGGGGAAGTCGGGGCGTGTTGTCCGCTCCGTTTGCGCCCCCCAGCAGCATGCAGGACAGTGGCGGCTGGCCCCTCTTCAGTAGCACCTTTGGCTCCAGCGTGTTGCGGAAGCGCGGGGGCACCTCGCGGGGCATGGGGCGCTGGGACACCGCCGGGGGGGGCTGTCCGTCAGCCACAGTGGCCCGCTTTGCATCGTTCCCTCCCTCAGGGGGGCCCGACCAACCCCCGACAACAGGACAGGGGGAGGGTGTTTCGGCGGGACCGGGTCGCGATGAAGCACAGGTGAGGGTGCTGAGAGATGCCGCAGACAGAGAGGAACCTGTTTCTGACATGAGAAGAGCAGTTAAGAAGAAGAAATTAAGCGCATAGCAAAGGATAGTAGGGCTGTCAAAATGGCTAAAAAGCTTAATTCGAATTTCTTTCTTAAATATCAGCAAAATTCTAATTATATTCGACTTCTAAAGACAATACTTAGGGCTCTATCATACACTCTACGCAATGGGTTAACCCTAACGGCAGGCGCGTCATGTTTTTTGCTAGTTTCAGCCCAACGCAATTATCATTTTCTCGTCCTACGCCACGGTGTTTAAATAGCAAATGCATTTGCCCCCATCTGTTCACCCATGTGCTGCTGGTCTGAAAACGAGGTGTGTGTTCAGGCACGTTGTTGGTGTGTTGCTATTTTGAGGAACTGAAAGACTGAGCTGTTTTAAATTGTAATAATATTTCACAATATTACTGTTTTTTTGTATTTTTAATCAAATAAATGCAGCCTTGGTGAGCAGAAGAGGCTTCTTTCAAAAACATTCATCTTACTGACCTCAAACTTTTGAATGCTAATGTATGTGACTGCTTCAGATTTGTGAATACAAGATGTGTATTTCCCAATAAAACATTAACTTCTTATTATCAGGCTAGTACTATTATCAAATAAATAGTAGGACCTACACTTCATTTGCCTTCCCTAATTTTAATAACGACATCACCACATAACACAGACTCGCGTCTGAGGATTGAAGAGGACTCAATGAAAATGTTTTTAAAACCGAATACAAAACCACATCCCACATCAAAACTGAATTGGAAGGCGATCCATTCACAAACTGTCAAGAGTGCTTGTTATAAAAGACACGCATCATTGTCATAGTTGTTGTTTAAGATGACATGAGCATAGCACATGAACAAAACATTTAAAGAGGCTAATAAAGATACAAATTACTATTATTAATAATAATTACTATTATTACAAAGATTAGAGAGGCGTATGACAGTCTTTGGGTCCGCACACAGCACAATCATCAGTCATCGCTGAAAATCAAAAGCAGCTTCAAACGCCGACTTGTTTAACAAGAAATATTGATTATTCTCATTTTTTCACCGCCACTAATGTATGGTCCACAATATTAAGCCAATCAATTAAGATAATTGATATGACGTTATCAGCCCTGAAGCAGATTCAGCTCTCGTCGTGTCTGAGAGAATGAATGTGTCGTTAATGCAGCGTCAGATGCCAAAAGCTCAGTCCGGTTTTGCTTTCACTTTCAGGGAATAATTGACTAGGGTTTGCAGCGTAAAGGTCCTTGCACACAGAGTCCGAAATTTTCGCACGAAAAAAAATAAATACGATCACGTTTACACACTGCCTCCGAAACCTTTGTCCGTCATAACATTTTTGGGATCGGGTTCGATTTTCAGTGTTTTTCGCATCCGTAGCAAGCATTTTGAGAGGTGTTTTGACAGTTCAGAGCCACCGAATGACGGATACGAAGAAACGCATACGAACATCTCGGACTTAGTGTGTAAGGACCTTATCTCTTGTGCAACAAAGTTTGCAAATTGCCTGCGATATCCACAGTCTCGCCTTTTGAGTGAAATATTTCTATGCGACATGACATTTTTCTTCATCAACTGCAAATTATAAAACTTTCTACATCGCAAAATGATAGTAAGATTCTCATTTCCCGCGATAAATAATTAAATGAATGAGTAAATAAAAAAGTAATGACCAAATAAGTAAACTATTGCAATATCCACCTCTACCAGCCAGTGATAATCCTGTATCGCTGACGATATGACTATGATTTGATGTATAGATTCTGTATTTAGTGTGTGTGTGTGTGTGTGTGTGTGTGTGTGTCTAATACCGACCTTTTGAGCCGTCTTCAGTGTCCTGTAATAAAAACAAAGTGTTCATCAGATGTTTGTGTATTAATATATATAGCTTTCCAGATGAAGCTAGTCTCACACACACCTCCGGATGACTGCGGTCTCCTGTCTTATGGTGACTGTCTTCCATGAACTGCTTCTCCCTTCCTGTTCCTGTGAACCGACACACACACTCACTCACATGGGTTGATTGTGCAGCACCTTTATTTAACGGTGGTTTCCATGGCCTGTTTTATACACCTTGTTTGTGAAAAAATGCCTGCAGAATAACAAAATGGAATGTTCGCTTAACGTTCGTATAACACAAAGAACGTTTAGAAACATGTAATTGGGACATTAAAAGTTCAGAGAACGTTAAAAAATTGCGTTTTTTTTATAACTTAATGGAAATGTTAGCAAGGCAATATCAAAGTACACTGATATTTATCATGGTACTAAAAGATGACCATACTATGATATTATTTATTAAATGTACTTTGAAGACCAATGTGCTACTTGAAATGAACTATGATCACTCGGAATCCTTTGTGATTTTTTGCCATTAAGAGGTTTTATTCATCTTCCTGCATAAACTTACCAAGCTAACGTGCTAATTATGGCGCATTTACACACAGACATTTAACCGCAAACAAATCCTTTACTAGCACGTAAAGCGGGTATAATAGTGTTACTTGTATCATTTCGTGTCACATAAATTGATATACGGCTCCTATACATTTAATTATTCAGTGGATTTCGATGAAAACATAACAACTAACGTTAAGCTACTTCAGGTTACGTTGGCAAAATAACAAAGATAGCCTTCAAACATAAGTCTAATAGATTATGTGACATATATGCATATGTATGTTGATGCTAACTTGAAATATGATGTGTATGTTTCTACATGTTTGGGTTTGTTTTGCTCACCTCAGTCAGTCCGGCCTGCAGCTGCGCACTGGACGCCGCGCCGATTAACATCCGGGTATCAGTTCGTATCCGAACAGGCGACTGCGCGTGCGCAAACACACACAAACACACACACACACACACACACACACACACACACACACACACACATGCTGCGTTCCAATTCGCCTAATTATACTACGCCCTAAAACTATGTTCTCTTTTTGTGAAGAAAAAGTACATACTTATGAGTGTGTAGCAAAAGAGTAGCCTAGGCAAGCTTTGAGACATACTACTTCGTCATCTTTAACGGACAGATCAGTCCTGTCGCGTGCATCCTGTCACCGTAAACTGCCCTGTCAATCATCTCGTCAAAGTTAAAATCCTCCATTCAATCTAATATAACTTCTTACCATTTCGGAGAGAATTGTTGTCGCACCTGCCAGTCATGGGTCTTTCATGCCGAGACTCTCCTCATGTGTTTGGAATTTGAATATAATAATGCATTTAAAAGCTAAACGTATCTTTGAAAAAGTTTTCGTGAGGTTAGATACTGATAATTAATCACTCAAACCCCTTTATCTAAACCTCTCTACATAACCGTCGGACTCGCACGTCCTCCATGTCTGTAGTTTTTGAACACTTTTCAGTCGTGTTTGTAGTTCTAACCGAATCCTCGTCCAACGCGCGATGGGTTGTGGGCAATTCAGCCGTTAGAGTGTGCAACGATCTGCACTTCGGATTCTTTCTGACCGGATATACTAGACCACCTGGGTCTCTTTGGGACACTCATTTCAACATACTACGATTTGGGACGTACTAATTCTATTTTCAAATACTATTTAGGACGGATAGTATGCGAATTGGGAAGCAGCAACACAGTTTGTAAGGGCGCTGAGAGGGCGGCAGAGGACGCTGTGTGACATTCTTACAGCAATTCTTATATCTTAATAAAAGCACACAATGCATTCTTCTGTTGTTGTTGTTGTTATTGTGTTATAACGTTATTTCGTTTTATTGCCTGAAGTATGTCCGCACTATATGTCTGTATTTTCTTTGAGGTCTGATCCTGTCACCGAGACAAATTCATTTGTTCCTTTCTTTAACCTTTTTTTATTTATTTTTTTATTAAGAAACTCAAGGTAAAGCAAGGCAGTAAAGTACAGAGATAGTCAATTAAAAAATGAATTCATAAAAGATTTAAAGAAATAGAAATTAAACATAAAATAAATGAATAAAAATAAATAGAAATAAATAACATGGGGGGAAAATGTTTCATCTTCAGGAAGTCAGGAGATAATTTATAATGAATCCATATTTTTTTTAGCAACAGAGCAGTTTTTCCCTTTACCCGCTCTGTGTCAAAATCATAGACTATAAAAAGGTAAAAATATGATGGAGGGCATGCTCGTGACGTCATCGTCAGCCGGTCAGGCGCACTGAGTGGCAAAAGACTGAGTGAATGCCGCGGAAAAACACACATAATACACTGATTCTTTAGATAAGAGACAAAACATGTTTTAGAAGTTAGTTTTTATTATTTAATAATACATTATTTATGAACTGACAAATTTGTAGACACAAAGGTCTCAGCCAATGAGCCATGTAAGGAACAGGTTCCTTTACTGAACACCATGACATAATTTAAGACTTTACACTGTTGGATGCATCAAATTAAAACAGCATGCTTTTTAATGCGTCTGACGGAGTTGACACAAATTAAGTTATGAAGTGAATAAATGTAATTTTTTTTTTAGAAAAAAAAAAAACAGTTGTTACAATACAGGCAGTGATGTGCACAATAAAGGACAACTACTAGCAAAGTCACAGTTTTAAACATCGCAAGGTGCAATTGCACAAAGAAATGAAATAAAGTTTATTTCTATAGCGCTTTATACAATAGGCCTCTACATATTTTTTGCAGGTTTACTGGGATAATCAGGAAAATACTGATTCACAAACTGAAGAAAATGCTCCTGTAAAGCAGAAAAAAAAGAAAATAAACATGTAACTTTAAAAAGACAGTAGTGTCATTATTCAGATCAATTCAGTTGAGTTCATGGAGTTTAATTTAGCTATAAGCAGGCAGCTCAAAAAAGTCCCCCCACCCCACCCATGTATATGCATGTGTAAGTGAAGAAGTGTGATTTCCAGATTCTGCATGTAGTGTGTAAATGTGTGTAAAATACACCACCCTGTTGTGCTGTCTTCAGTGTCCTGTAATAAAAACTAATTGTTCAAAATGGAGCATCTGTCGAAGGCTTTTGGAGTTTCCAGTAGGCCTACTGACCAAATTAACAAAGGTAAGATACACAACATGTTACTTCTGTATCTGAATAAATCTGAATTAATGTCGTAAAATCACGATTTCATGGTCCGAAGCTGGCTTGACAAATGAAAATTACAAACATGAAACTCGTGAATAAAATAATTAGGAATAGCTACAATAATATAATTTTATCTCAAACAAATTAGGAAAGTAAAGTGGGTTGAACCAAAAGCTCTTAACGAATTTTAGAATGGTTAAGATGGCAGATTAAGATAGGCTACCGTGTAAAAAAATAATAATAATAAAAAAAAGGTAAAATATGCCTATAAAATCTTAAAGGTTACAGCTGCATCTGTTTCTGAGGAGAAGACAAAATCAGCATAGATTTTGTTTTTTGATCGATTTGATGTTATTGAACGAATATTATTATTATTATTTGAAAATCTGAATATATATGACCGGAGATTCACTTTATCGATAACAAAACAGTGCAAAAAGTGGATGGAAACATGCAGCTGAATAATTCGCTCTGAAAGTGATTGCAGTGATATCTCCATGTGTTCTGTTTTAAAGATGCTATAGGTGGAGTAATCCGATAATAAAATTACTTGCAGCTGGGAGATTAATCAATGAAGAAATTATCTGAACGAATCCCGATTATTGGCGTTTAAATATGCCTATCGTCAGGCCAGACTGACACTGATTTGAGCAGTAAATAATGGTAGATCGTTGCAGAAGTTCTGCAGGGTTTCTAAAAGCAATTCTCATTTGACGTCTGGACTTCGATGATCGCTCGTCATGGCTGTGAAGGAGATTTGTGTTTGGGCAGGGCTCTTTTTGGGTCTTTTTCTTTTTGCTGTTGATGGAAAGCCAGGACCGTAAGTAGCCTACACTACTACTAACTTAATTGATAGTCTTGGTTTTCGGACGCTTGGTAGGCCTATAAAACATCCGCGTGCTGTTAAACTAGAGAGCGGTATTAGAACATGAGGCGGTCTTCATAAACATTCAAACGATTTAAACACTCAATTCAGTACGCGCGCTGTTTATGGAAGGCCACTGGTTTCAAAAACACGTGGATTTTAATAAGTTAACAACTAGTGATGGGTTGATACCGGACTCCGACGCAGGTTTCAAAGTAGGCTATACTACTGTATGGCATACTGTAGGCTACTGATGCTTGTATCAAAATTCAATACCACGTGATTGATGACATTTTGAAGCTTTTAAGGTCGAACAGTTTCGGGACCCCACCTGATGTTTAAAAGAGAAATGATTATCCAGAAGCCATTATTTAAATAATTTAACACATAGCTACTTCCCTAAAACATGAATTGTGTAAAAAAAAAAACAACAACAAAAAAACACCCATTTTTGGCACTGTGAGCTTATGGAAAATTCACTCTCTTAAAACAATCTTCATAGCTTCATCAATTTGTTTTCTAACACAATATAACAGGGCAGTTTTAGAATTCCATGGAATATTATTAATGCTTTCAAATGTCATTTCCACCACTTTTCAATTTATGTATTTTATTACAATATAATATTGTAAAACTGATTATATAAGATTATGTATCAGTCAACAACATCAGTGGCTACCTAATCATGTAACACAATATATCTTAATACTTCATGAACTTAATACATTTTTATTTAAAGTTGCTAAATGCCACGAGTTGGGATATTTGCCTACAGCATTTCATTTTTGCTCAGGTCTGTTTATTTTTTTAAAGTCACTCACACATATATTGTAAGAAATGAACTTAGTACTTGATTTAAAATATATTTAGATCCACATCATTGGTTATTCTTTTTTTTCTTAAACTGTGTAGTGGTGTAAATGACTGTTTATGTTGGAAAGATTGTTTCTGTTCTCTAACAAATTGAATGTTTGCGTGTGAATAATCAGCACGTTGAGAGACTAAGTTTTGAATGCTTATATCTCCTAAATGCAAATTTTGTCCTTGTTTTGGAACACCCCAGCTTATTTCGAACATTAAGGCTAAGATGGCCTATGAGATCATATATATATATATATATATATATATATATATATAAATATATATATAAATATATAAATTTTTATTTTTTAAATCTTTGTGCTATTGCTTATACTTTGTTCATAAGTGTCTTTTATTACACATTATTTATTGAAATGTCAAAATCCTATGTTTATAATGTCTCTTAAGACTTGCTCTTTTTGTTATAAAAAAAGTTTAACAAATATTTTACATGGATAAAATAAAATGGCCCGCCTTGCATCTCAGCAGGAGCTGGGCCTACTTTTGCAGTGTCTGTTCTTTAATTCTTAGTCTTGACTATGGCAACCACTCTCTCTGTGAATGTACATGTTCTGACACGACTATGTTTACACAGGTTATTCATGGTGACGTTCCCTGCAGTGATCGAGTCTGGCTCTGATGCCAAATTGTGTGCAATTCTTCTGAAACCCAACGATAGTCTCACAATGACCGTTTCTCTGCTCGATGACAAAAACAGGACAACTTATCTTGTGCAGCAGCGATCTGCTTCTGCAGAGATTTACCGCTGCTTTAGTTTCCAGGTCTGTTATCATGCTACACATGAACATTTTGTCTAGTTTGATGTACATTAACATGTTTCTTGACAGGCTCCTCAAGTAGATAGGGTATCCGTGCAGAAGATAAAGGTGGAAGTTCAAGGGAGATGTTTCATAATGACAGAAGAGAGGAAAGTCATGTTCAGAAGTTACCTGCCTTTGACCTTTATCCAAACAGACAAACCCATCTACAATCCAGGACAAACAGGTGAGCTGTGAATGTCCCTTGGATGACTATGAGAAGTATAGAAAGTCTTTTACATTACAAGTTCATTTTCAAGTGCCTAGTAGTGTAACGATGTGAGCATTTATTGACTTTTTCTCATTTTTGCAGTGAATTTCAGAGTTGTTACTATGGATGCCAAATTTGTGCCTCTTGATCAAATGGTGAGGCCTGATATCTTTTGACATATTGAGCAATCTTGCTGCAAATCAATTGAAGTTCAGTCCATCATAATTGTTTTGTTTTTCAAAATGGTATTTGTGTATTTATTAGGGCTGTTGATTCAACCCATTATTTAATCAGTCATGGGGGGGAGGAAAATAACACGTTAAAATTAACGCACCCGCCACAGACCTAACAACACAGACCGTTGTTAATCTTATTCCGTTGATTGGTGACGAACATGAAGCAGGGCAACAGCTCAAACTTTAGAGGCATTCTTGAAGGTTAAGATATCTGGGCCAAAATGTTCCTGTATGAGTTTGTCTCTTATATAATATGATAGATAAGCAATTTGATACAAGGGCTGTTTCTGTCGCGAATTGCATGCACAAGTGTAAAAGTGGTGCTGATTTTACATCTGAACACTTCAGTATAACAAGGTTAATGTTGGAGAAAGCGAGGTTGAGGAGGTGGAGAGCTTCACGTATCTGGGTGCAAACGTCACTAAGGATGGTGGAGGCACAGTGGATGTCAAGAAAAGAGTGGCACTGGCAAGCGCGCAGTTCAAAAGGCTATCAAACATATGGCAAGCCAGCGATATCAGCAGGAAGACCAAAACCTCCCTTTTCAAGAGCTTAGTACTTTCGGTTCTGCTTTATGGATGCGAGGCCTGGAAACTAACCAGAGGAGAAGAAGCTAGACATATTCCAGACCAAATGCTTACGGAAGCTTTTCAAGATTTGATGGCAGCAACCCGTCTTCAACAAGTCCGTTATAGAGATGGCAGAAACAAAGAAAATCAGTGAGGAGGTGAGGAGACGGAGATGGAACTGGATCGGCCATGTGCTGAGGAAGGACAGAACGGACGACTGTGCTGTGGCCCTCGGGTGGTATCCTGAAGGAAGAAGGAAAAGAGGCCGCCCAAAAACAACTTGGCGGCGAATGGTGGAACTGGAACGAAACGGTGCAGGCTGGAACACGTGGAACACAGCACGACGTGCAGCTGCAAACCGAACCCAATGGAGGAGTGATGTCCAAGCCTTGTGTGCCTCCTGGCACGGAGAGAATTTAACTTAACTTGATATTATACACTATATTGCCAAAAGTATTGGGACGCCCATCCAAATCGTTGAATCAAATCATTGTTCCAATCACTTCCATGGCCATAGTTGTGTAAAATCAAGCACCTAGGCTTGCAGACGCTTCTACAAACATCTGTGAAAGAATGAGTCGCTCTCAGGAGCTCAGTGAATTCAAGCGTGGTACCGTGATCGGTTGCCACCTGTGCGATAAGGCCATTCGTGATATTTCCTCACTACTAAATATTCCACGGTCAAATGTTAGTGGTATTATAACAAGGTGGAAGCAATTGGGAACAACAGCAACTCAGCCACAAAGTGGTAGGCCACGTAAAATCTCAGAGCGTGGGCAGCGCATGCCGAGGTGCGCGGTGCGCAGAAGTCGCCAACTTTCTGCATAGTCAATATCTACAGACTTCTAAACTTCTGTGTTCTTGAGCTAATCTGAGGGCCATTGTGTAGAGAGCTTCATGGAATGGGTTTCCATGGCTGAGCATCATCAAGTGTGGTGCAAAGCGTGGGACGCAGTGGTGCAAAGCACGCTGCCACTGGACTCTAGAGCAGTGGAGACATGATCTCTGGAGCGACGAATCACGCTTCTCTATCTGGCAATTCGATGGATGAGTCTGGGTTTGGCGGTTACCAGGAGAACGGTACTTGCCTGACTGCATTGTGCCAAGTGTAAAGTTGGTGGAGGGGGGATTATGGTGTGGGGTTGTTTTTCAGGAGTTGAGCTTGACCCCTTAGTTCCAGTGAAATGAACTCCTAATGCTTCAGCAGACCAAGACATTTTGGACAATTTCATGTTCCCAACTTTGGGGATGGCCCTTCCTGTTCCAACATCTTTGCGCACCAGTGCACAAAGCAGGATCCATAAAGGCATGGATGAGTGAGTTTGGTGTGGAGGAACTGGACTGCACAGAGTCCTGACCTCCCCCGATAGAACAGGTTTGGGATGAATTGGAGCAGAGCCTGCCAGCCAGGCCTTGTCCAACATCAGTGTCTGACCTCACTAATGCGCTTCTAGACGAATGGTCAAAAATTCCCATAATCGCACTCCTAAACCTTGTGGAAATCCTTACCTGAAGAGTTGAAGCTGTAATGGCAGCAAAGGGTGGGCCAACTCCACATTAAACCCTACGGATTAAGAATGGGATGTCATTAAAGTACATGTGCATTTTTTTTTTTTTTTTCCTAAAGCTAACTTTTGCAATGTCTATTTGATGCTTTTGATGGGTGATTTCTCAGCCGATTAGCTTGATTGATTAATCGCCACATTGTGTAATTGGATAAATGAATAGCTTGACAGCCCTAGTATTTGAGTCCACATGTTTGAGTCACTGTCTAATATTCCTGTCTTTGTGTCTTGCAGTACAGTCTTGTGGTGGTGGAGGTGAGCATTTGCTCCAGTGCAAAGTCTTGTTATATTCAAAGAACATCAAGAAATAAAGCAGAATCATACATTAGGTTTGCTATTTATCTTATTTTTTTCTGACCCATTGTTTTAATAGGACAATAACAAAAACCGGATTGGTCAGTGGACTAACGTTTCCTCAACGGTGTGGATATTGCAGCTTTCTCACGAGTTAAACCCAGAGGCTCAGATAGGGATGTACACACTAAAGGCTTTTATTGGTGATCGAACAATCTCCCAGGTTTTTGAGGTGAAAAAATACGGTAAGTCATTATGCTTGAGTGCAAAAGCACAACTGTAGATCTGAGGCCCTGATTTAAAGCTGTTTTTTTTTTTTTGGTTTAGTTTTACCAAAGTTTGACGTGACCTTAAACGCACCACAGATGTACAGTGTTGGAGATGAGGGACTTAAAGTTGAAGTTTGTAGCAAGTGTGTGAAGGTTTTATTTTCTTGATGTCTGAATTTCTTGTCTTGTGGTTGGTCACTTGATCTCCTTCCTTACAACATTTCCCAGATACACATATGGCCAACCTGTGCCTGGCGAAGCCTTGGTGGAAATGTGCCGTGAGCCGTTTCCATATGTTGTGGTTCCTGACGTGACCCGTCTGTGCCTGAGTCAAACCGCGCAGGTCTGTGACCGCAGTACAGTGCAGGTTTTTTCTTCTGCATGTGGTTGACTTCAACATGACCATCTGTGTTCTGCTACCAGATGAATGACACAGGCTGTGCCTCCCTTACCGTCGATACATCAGAGTTTTTCAGCACAAGATTTGAGAATAATCTACAAGATATATTTCTTGTTAACGTGAACGTCACTGAGGAGGGAACAGGTGAGCTATTGGCTGATCTGAATCAATGGCACGTGTTTGGAGGAAGTTGATGTTTATTTGGTGTGCTCATGTTTGTGGTTTTTCAGACTTGCTAATGTCAAAATCTGCAACGGTGTCCATTACGTTTGAAGTCGGCGAAGTCACGTTTGTGGAACTCCCAGATTTCTTTGAGCCCGGATCAACGATTGACGGAAAGGCAAGTAAAAGTTCATTCATTACAGAAGCCTTCACTTTGGTTCTGTTTCCTAAACTTTCTTTCCCAACAGATATCTGTGACTCATTTCGATGGTACTCCAATCGCAAACAAAGTGGTTTATCTCCTGGATGGTAACAGCTGGCCCAACGAACAGCTGTTGAATCTGACCACAAACCAGAATGGACTGGCCACATTCTCACTCAGCACTGCCAATCTTCCTAAAGCTGCTCTTACTCTAGTGGTACGACTTGATTTTGCTTTCGTTTTTTTAAATGAAAGCTTGTCACAGTACAGTAATTTCATTCATTGTTCCCCAGGCAAGTGTGACTCTAGAAGTAGTTTATGGTTACAAATCACCATACTTCACTACAGATACAAGGGTTGTTCATGTTCTTCAACCTGCTACTCCCTACAGTCCAATGTTTAGTGAACTGACTATAGTGAAGCTCAAGCAGCCGCTCAAATGTGGTGCTGCGTTTCCAGTGACGGTCAAGTATTCTTTTGTTGGAGAAACTGGTGACTACAACACTGATATCATCTATATGGTGAGTGGGCAGTGGTTTTGTAGTAATCTTTGCTGTTTTGATTGCTGTGCTGGTCTGTTTGTCTGCCATCTTTTATGCAACATTTCCGTCTTCTCAGGTCATGTCCAAAGGAGTGATCGTCCTCCATGGATTTCAAAGGGTTAAAGTGAGAGCTTTTGATATGATCACAAGCGGTACAATTTCATTCAGACTGTTTGTCTGTGACGACATGGCTCCAGTAGTGCAGATTCTGGCCTTCTGCGTTCTGCCCAGTGAGAATGTAGTTGCTGCTAGTGCATCCTTTGAGACGGAAATGTGTTTCCAAAACCAGGTATGATGTGAACTGGCATCTTTTGGCTTCAAGTGTGGCTTGGGAATGGTGACGTGTACTACAGGGTGTGGGTCCTTGTTCCAGGTGTCTCTACAGTTCTCTCCTGCTACTGCCGTTCCTGCTGAGGAAAACGTTCTGACGGTCTCTGCTCAAGCAGGATCTCTGTGTGGCATCAGTGCTGTAGATCAGAGCATCCGGATCATGGAGCCAAGAAGACGTCTGAGTGCAAAAATGGTATCCATGTTGTGCCACTGATCAGATTTTCTGTTTGAACTTTGGTGCTCCTCACGTGACTGCAAAAAGTCATTTTTGACCATGAAATTAATCTACTATATATTTGATTGTTTTTATTTTAATATTTTATGGTATTAAATTGAATAAATGCAGGATAAATATGAGCATAGAGTTAAATCTAAATTTAAACTGTTGTACATCTTGAATGCTTTTGAGCACACTCTCTTTTCAAAGATGATACTTTGCAGATTGTTTAAAGTGAACTTGAACAGTTACAGAATTGTTTATTATAAAAATTAAATGCATATTTTCAAACGCATGTTTTATTCTAAAACTGCAAGAAAATAAAAGCCATAAATCTAATCTAGTTGTGTTCTAAATTTGAGCTTTATCTCAAATTAGCTTTCAGTAAGATTGTTTGGCCGCAGTACCAAACGTTTTCACTGCATTGGAAATGAATGGGAGACAAATTTCGTCTAGTCATTTCACCTCAAAGAGCACAAGTGTGAATTTAACCTTTTCGAATTTCCATGATTAAATTTTTTCACGTAGAAAGTGGCTAGTTTCGTACCATTCTGATGAAGTGAAAAAAAAAAAAAAAAAAAACACGACGTAAATTTGTTTCGGTCAAAAAATGACAGCGCACCAGAGGGTTACGATGTGGATTTGAATCTATGGCAGGACTACCATTTGGTCTTGTTAATGTGGGCTTTTAAGTTTAAATCCTCTTATCCTAAGACCCTTAACTTTTAGTTTGTACTTTTATCTAGATTAGCACTAACGGTGATGACTTTTTAAAGGGAAAAAGCCAGAAGGTGGAGGTCTTCAAACAGCTACTCCAGGAATTTGATATGTCTTATTTCTCCCCCACCCACCGGCGACATGTTCTCAGGTATTCAACTTGCTCCTGGTAGGATCATTATCAGATCATTATCCATATGAAGTTGAGGATGAACAGGAGTGTCTGACCGTTCGGCCCCGTCGAGCTGTTCCTCCAAACCATGCCTATGAAATCTTCAAGGTAGAAAATAGTTTGTAATCATGTCAGTCAAGTGTATTTATGTGCATGTTCTTAACCCGGTTATGCTCAAGCCGAAAAATGTGTGTGGTCATGTAAACGTGTTAACCTGTTTTCTTTTATCGGAGTAAGGTTATAAAGCATCAGAGGTGGGAGCAAGTCACGACTTGCTTGATTTGTCTGCACTGCAACTTAAGGCAGTGGCTCAACTCCAGCAATCAAATCCTGCTAAGGGTCATTGCCAAACAGAAAACAAAGTAGAGTTTATATTGGCCTTAACCTCGTTTATTTTCCCTTCAAATTATGAACTTAATTATACATTTATATATTAATATTATAGTCTGTATTTATAATTATAAAATCTTGTGATTTTTACCTTCAACATTTTTCATATAATTCCAAGTGCGATGCACTAATAATATTGATTTTATATAGTAAATGTCATGTTTATCATTGATTACATATTTTAGGGAATATCAACTACAGGGAAGTGACAAATTAACTTTCCCATTAAGGACCAGGTTTTGACCCCTTTAATTTAGTTTTTTTTTTTTTTTTTTTTTTAATCATAATCATGTTGATTACATAATCGTAGAGGGGAATGCATCTACACTCCAATTACAACAGCACAAATGAGATGAATGATTTTAATATATAATTTTGAATATAAAAAAGAGCTGGGGGTAATAAATTATACTTTTATTTAAAAAATTAAAATGACTGGCATTAGTGATTTTACTGTGAATCAGTGGCAAATCACTGTATTGAGTCATCGAAGCATTCAATCGATTCGTTCAAAACTGCCTATTTATTCTGGAACGAGGCGAGGTCACTGGATCACTAAACTGATTCGTACAAAACTCGTTTCGTAACTCTTTTGGTGTGGCTTGTGTGGAACTGTTGTCTTTGGAGAAATTGATTTTTATTTTTTTATACAACGTTACAGTAAACAATGTATATTAAGTGATACGTTGTTAAATTAACACCGATCAGTGTTCATATGGGAACCACCAGCAGGGTGTTAGAGTAAAACACAAAGCAGTGTTAGTTAATTAGATCCTAAAGTGGTTAATTGAGTGATGATTGAGCATTATTGGAGACACCTGATGACAACCAGCAGAATCACTGAAGGAAAGAAACAAGACCTACAACTGACTTCCAGCCACAGATTTAGATGAAATCAACCGAAGAGACATTAAATATCTCTTATTACAAACTAGACTGATTTTAATTATTTCATTTGTTTACAGGTCTTTGTGATGTTTTATTGAAAATGTGTAGTCACCATTATGGTGATCGATGTTTCCTTTAGTTGGACAGTTTGATTTTTGGCAGACCAAGTCTCAAGTCCTTAAATTTCAACTCAAATCATGTGACTCGAGTCCCCCACCTCTGTTAAGCATAAACCGGTTGACACCCTGATTTCGCCCGGCATGTTAACGCATTAACCTGCGTTCTGTCTCCTTGTTGAAGTGCGCATGTCTTATATGTGAAAGGAAAGCGTCCTTAAGTGCATCCAGATAAAGTGAGCGTTGGGAAGAGAATATATCACCGACTCTGATTCTTTCTTTATCCAAGATATGATAAAATGTGTTATCTCTTGCAGCCAAATTAGATGGCGTTGAGATGTTTTGAAGTCACTACCTAGACATAACCTGATTTATTAATGGTCTTTCAATATCCTTAATTGAGTTACCAGTGTATTGATGTGCATGTGAACATGCTCAATTTCGAATGTGACTTATTTTGACCTGTTGCTTTGACAGAGTGTGGGGTTGAAGATTGCAACAAATCTGCCTGTCCGAGAACCTCAGTGCCTGAAGTACAGAAACCTGAACTACTATCTTAACCTCCGTGATGGTATGTCTGTTAGGTTCTTGGTTTAGAATTTGGATATGACTTGGTAAAACAAGGAAAAAGTGGGCACTAATTTGCTGACTCATTACACTATGCTATTGCGCATGTTTAAGAGGCAATGCAGGCAAAAATGATCTCGGCGTTTTACTGTAATGGTTAACCAGGACGAATCAAGGTATGTGATGTATAACAGGTGTTAAGTGCTGTATGTATATGACAAACTAATACAGCCTTTGCTCGGCCTGAATTTATTTAACTTCTCGTGTGTTCGGTGAGTAACAGAAACTGACACATTTGAAGGGAGTATAGCCGGTTTAGGCTAAGGAAATGTAATTTTGCCAAAGAACTTTTACTTTACTTTTTCTTTGAAAGCAGCCTACTGCAGTTACCACATTGCACTTAAATCTGAGTAATTGGGTGCGGATATCTAAATCGGGGGAAATCATTGGTTCAGGTCGGAGGCAGGTGGATTTATTTTTAATAGCAGATTTGGGTGACGTTAGAGCTGATCCGGATATCTCTACGCGCTACTATTTTTAAACGGACTCTTAAAGTGCATCCAAAATGCAATGCACTGATTAGAGCTACAATGGGTTACTTTTGAAAAACCTCATTGACTGCACTTCTGGTGCATTTGTAGCCAATTGTTCGCCCTCTAACTGGACCGCTATTATCCCATAATGGTATATTACTCTTAAGTGTGAATCATTGATCGCAAAGACTGGTTTTCCTTGCAGTGTGCACAAACCTGATTTACATAAAATTGATAAATGGGTGGGAAAGAAAGTCTTGGCTTTTGCAAGCTTAGCTTGTCTTTGTTTCAGTGATTTATTTTGGTCCATCTGCAGCTTTTCAAAAACCTGAAATGGCTCCTGGTCCAGTAGCAGAAAGTGCTGGAGGTGGCGCTTCCTTTTTTGACGTGACCGTCAGGACTTACTTTCCAGAAACATGGCTCTGGCAGCTTGCTCAAGTGGGGTTAGTAAAGCATCTTGTTCCTTCTAAAGCTACTTAACCATAGTTATTACTTCTCCTGTTCCTCTTATTTCTATATTCTGCTGTCTTTCAGAAACACTGGATCCACACAAGTTCCCCTCACTGTTCCTGACACCATCACCACATGGGAGACGGAGGCGTTCTGCCTGTCCTCTAAAGGCTTTGGTCTGGCTCCTCCTGCTCTGCTGACGGTCTTCCAGCCCTTCTTCCTGGAGCTCTCCCTGCCGTACTCCATCGTCCGTGGAGAGTCTTTTGAGCTGAAGGCCACAGTCTTCAACTATCAATCCGAGTGCATCATGGTCTGTCATGGTTTATTTGTATTTATATAATGGATCTGTATAGAGAAGGTCCCATGTCTTTGCTCCATGTGCACTCTTTTGTTGGCAGGTTAAAGTAACTCCAGCTTCATCCATGGACTTCACTCTTAAACCATATCCTGATCCATATTCGTCCTGTCTTTGTGCCAATGGGAGAAAGACCTTCAAATGGGTTCTCTCAGCTACTGTTCTCGGTTAGTCTGTCTCTGTTGTGGCCTAATGTTGAGAGTCAGACTGGTAACCCAACGGTTGCGGGTTCTATTCTCAATACCAGCAGGAAACAAATGAGGTGCCCTTGAGCAAGGCACCTAACCCCTAATCGCTTCTTCTACAGCCACAGCAAAATGGCTGCCCTCTGCTCTGGGTGTGTCCTTGGTTTGCAGTTTGTTCATTATTCGCTGCTCCTTATGTGTGTTCACCTAACTTTGGTTAAATCCAAAGGACAAATTCAATCTGACACGTGAAGGCCAAATATGGTAACCCATACAATTTTTTTTTTTTTTTTTTGATTGAGGTGTTGCTCACTTATTCTGTCACTGCAGGAGCGGTCAATGTGACGGTCCGTGCTTCAGCTGAACCATCCCGGACTCTATGTGGCACCGAGGTTGTGACTGTCCTGACAAGAGGACGCATTGACATAGTCACTCGAAGTCTACTTGTCCTGGTAATTGATAACCAGCCTTCTGGAGTTTGGTCATTAAGCTCATGTTGCTTTACTGATGTGGTGTTTTATTGCGTTTATAGCCTGAAGGAGTTGAAAGGACAAATACCAAGAGTTGGTTGCTGTGTCCAAAGGGTTTGTTTGCACTCAATGATTCCCAAACACATTCTCCCTGTACAGCCAAACATTAGCCTAGCTCTCAATGCTGATACATTCTTTTCTGTCTGCAGGAAACGTTCTTTCTGAAGACGTGACCCTGACGTTTCCAAAAAATGTGGTTCAGGGATCAGCCAGATGCTCAGTTTCAGTCCTTGGTAAAGCATTTCATTGAGTAGAAACTGACAGGTAATGTTTAGCAGAATAACCGATTCTGATGTGGGTTTTATTCTTGACCTCTTGTAGGGGACATAATGGGTCGTGCCCTGAAGAATCTAGATGGGTTATTACAGATGCCATCTGGCTGTGGAGAACAGAACATGATTGTTCTTGCTCCCAATATTTACATACTGTTGTACCTGGAAGTCACGGGGCAACTCACTGCAGCCATCCGAGAGACCGCCACAGGCTACCTTCAGAGAGGTATGGACCGTGTTGGGGTAACTCATTACTAGTATTTAGAGTTATGTAATCAGATTACTTTTTCAAGTAACTAGTAAAGTATCGCATTACTTTTTACAACAAAATATTGGTTACTTTTTCACATTTATTGACTGACTGCTCTCCTGTCCCCATGTTGAGAGAAATAAAGTGAGGTGTGCACTGTGTAAACAAGTAAATGCATGTTTACATTTAGTCTAGAACTAAAATAACCATCTCACTTGCACGAAAACATTCAGTATTCCTCAACTTGAATAAAAACAGTAAAATGCAATCTCAGAATTTTAGGCAAAACTTTTCAATTACACTAATGCACTTTGTATTTAATCTCACTTTATTAACCAAAGTCTTTACTGCTGACCTTCAATGATCTAATTCAACCATACTAAGCAATAATTACTTTATATTAGTTTTAGAAATAAGAGTGTTGAACTTCCTTCTGTATCCTATTGTTCTTTAATCCAGAATTGCAGAAGCTGAAAGGTTTGTTTCTACTGTACACGTGTAAATGTGCATTTCCTTCAGCCTGAGGCTTATTCATTTCACTTTTGGTGTGAAAGGGTCTGAACATTTGCCAAATAGATTTAGAAAAATAGAGAAAAAAAGGAAACCAGCAAGCCCAGGCAGTAATGCAAATGTAATGCAATACTTTTCATAAAAAGTAACTAACTGAATTTTTTTTCTTTTTTGATTAATGCAATATTGTAATGCATTTCTTTAAGTAACTTTCCCCATATTTTTGGTGTTGGAGCCTAAATGAATCCTAAAGGACTTTCAGTCCTGCGCTTCGTAAAGGCTCCGTAAAGACTCCCTAATAACCCCCCCCCCAATGTGTTTTTTTTTACTTGAAAAGGATACCAAGGACAGCTAAATTACAGACACAGTGACGGTTCATACAGCACATTTGGTTATGATACATCCAATACATGGTGAGTTTCACACTGTCTTTCTAGTCTTGTGTAACCTTTGTGTCCCCAGCGGGTTTTAAGTTGTTGTTTTTAACATTATCCATGGTCAGGTTGACTGCCTTTGTCATGAGGACTTTTGGTCTTGCAAAGCGCTTTGTCTTCATTGATCCAAATGTCCTTCAGAGTGCAAAGGACTGGATAATAAGCCAGCAGGGTTCAGACGGCTGTTTCATGCAACAGGGTACTTTGTACCACAACGACATGAAGGTATAAGTGTTATCAAATGAACTGTAACCCATAGACTGTGTTTTTAATCCATTTGATCGGTGTGTTTTAGGGTGGAGTTGGTGATGACGTGACCATGACTGCCTACATTGTTGCATCGCTGCTTGAACTAGATGTCCCTACCACGGTAAAACCGATCAAGTAGTTGTATGAGCTACTTGCATATGACCTTCCTTTTCTGGCTGTTGTGTGATTATCTGTTTTGCTTTCAGGATCCTGTCATTACCAACGCTCTGTCGTGCTTGAGGCCTGTTGTTGGGGACCTGGGAAACACTTATGCCACGGCTCTGATGGCCTACACCTTCAGTCTGGCTGGAGAGACCACCACTCGATCACAGCTTCTAACCACCTTAAACAACCTTGCTATTTCTGAAGGTAAGATTTACCAGCTGCTTGTTTGAGATGTTCATCAGGTTATTTGGCATCATCCTTCTCCCCTCCATCTCATCCTAAGGCGCTAAGCTCCATTGGTCTCAGGCGACATCTGGTGATACTCTGGCGGTGGAGATCAGCTCGTACGTGCTGCTAGCGGTTCTCGCTGTTCAGCCTCTCACAACGGCTAATCTTGGCTATGCTAACCGCATTGTCAACTGGCTCGTGACCCAGCAGAATCCCTATGGAGGCTTCTCCTCCACCCAGGTGCCTCTGACTACCAAAGATGAGCGCAATCATTTATGAGTGGAGTTTAATCTTGTGCTTGTTTTTAGGACACAGTGGTGGCTCTTCATGCCCTGTCTGTGTACGCTGCTCAAGTGTTCAGCTTGGATGGCTCCAGCACTGTTACCGTACAGTCCTCAGTAGTAGGAGGAGACTCTTACAGCTTCAATGTGAATCGGGACAACAGGCTGTTGTATCAGGAGAAGCGGCTGAAGAACGTTCCTGGCAAACATAGTGTTAAAGCATCAGGATCCACTTGTGTGTCTGTGCAGGTCTGCATCTTAACCCCCTCTTTATGTTGTGTACATCCAAATCTTACTGTACTTTGGTTGATCTGCGCTCATACTGTAGGTTGCGTGTTTCTACAACATCCCAACACCCGTTAAAGCCACCAAAACGCTGAGCGTCGAAGCTCAGGTGACTGGAGACTGCCCACTGCTTGGAGCCAATCTCATGTTGGACTTCACGGTGAAGTAAGAACAGCTTTGGCTTGGCTTCCTTTTGTAAGAGTCTTAAAGTGAACCCCGACTAGTGTGGCATGTTGGCCTTATAAGATTAACGTTGGCGTCAGCTATAAAAAGGTGACACAAAAACACTCAATGTTTTTGTTTTTATTAAAAAAAGCCGAAAATCCGTTCAGTCGTAGGCCGCCATAGTTATTTACGTCTCAATGCATTCTGGGTAGTGACGTGTAAAGGTTGTAGTCGGTTGAGCCCTCGGTGGTTGAGCCTAGCCACTGTGGCTGTAGCCGCTTCGTTTATTGTTTTTCCAACGTACGGGCTAGCTAGTTAAGTTTTGACAGTAGTGAGATGAACACGTCTGCCGTTCAGCCTTTTCAGTTTGAACTATATATACTGTATAACGCGGTGTCTGTGCGGCAACTGCTTGCTAATGCCAAGCGAGAACGACCGCGTTTGCTGTAAAGAGATCAGTATAGTCAGTAACGTAGTCTTAGATTTAAGATTTTAAATATGTAGTGCAAGGCAATTCAGTGCAATGGTAATTATTAATATTGTAAGATTGAAAATGTACATGAGGTAGATGAGCAGAATGGTGTTAACTTTGTAAAGGGGGTTGCACACCGGGTCCGGACGAGAAGCGCAGCGCCGCGTCTGACAACTCGAGGAATCGCACATCGGACGCGCACTTTGTCAGTTTATGGCCAGCAATATTGTTATGTTTAAGGAAGGACATTATGGAATTAAAATCATGTCTGTATTATGATTGTACTGTACAATTAAATACAATCGTTGCTTATAGTCTGCAGTCTGAATTCACTTTACCTCAGAGTGTCCGTTAACTGAATGAATTGAGAATATCACCTGAAAATCCGGTAACATCAGCAATTTTCATTCAACCACCTGATTTCTGTAAATAAATGTAAACCTAAATGTATATTGCTGCGCAGGGTGAAGTCAGTATATACATTAACAACGATTTGAGACAAATGTAAATTTAATATAAAACTATGTAAATGGTGCTCTGTGGCGCGGGAGGATTTTGAACAATGTCCGAGAGGGTATTTCTATGCGTTCAACATAGTGACTGCTTGGGGAAAATAAAGCAAACGACAGCGGTATATGACTTATTAAATTATGTATACCGATAGTACTACGATCGTCTGATCTATACAGCCTACCCTGGACAGCTGCTGACAAAAAGTGGAGCTCTTCACAGCAAACGCTCGTTCTCACTTGGCATTGGCAAACTGCCGCAGACACCATCTATTTTGCCCACTCTCGCTTCTTCAACTCTCTGATCATCTTCATGTAACTCTTGAGTAGGCCTATTTTCCGCGTTATTCTCTTGATTTAAGCCTACGGTGCGCTTGGATTCAAACTGAAAAGGCTGAACGGCAGAAGTGTTCATCTCACTACTGTCAAAACTTGGCTAGGTAGCAGCTACAACCTTTACACGTCACTCACTACCCAGAATGCATTGAGACGTAAATAACTATGGCGGCCTACGAGTGAACGGATTTTCGTCTTTTTTTTAATAAAATCAAAGACATTTGGAGTGTTTTTGTATCACCTTTTTATAGCTGACGCCCACGTTAATCTCATAAGGCCAACATGCCACACTAGTCGGGGTTCATTTTAAACATGAGCTGGTTTCAGGACACAGTGTTCTTAATCCTGTTGACTAAACCTCTTTATTCCTCCATCACCTCATTCAGATACAATTGTGTAAAAGAAAGCACGAACATGGTTATTGTGGACATTAAGCTCCTGTCAGGCTTCACGGCAGATACGTCACTGGTTCGTATGTTTAAGATGATTTAGAAAGTCCCAAGATGCTTGATGTAAAAGTGTTTGTAAATAATGGTCTTTTCCTCAGCTCGGTTCTTCACCCCAATCGTTTGCCCCGTTAGTGGAACGGGTCGATGCTGAAGATGATCGTGTCCTAGTATATCTGAAAGAGGTGAGAGTATGTACACTTGGTATATTACTAGCTGCCATTTTATCATGTGCTGCCGTTCATCCTTTGTCTTGCAGGTTCCCAAAGGCGTCCCCATGAGTTACACTCTGCAGCTGAATCAGGTTCTTGCAGTGGACAATCTCAAGCCAGCAGTCATAAAGGTTTATGACTACTATCAGACAAGTACGCTTTCATCCTAATCATGCTTTGCTCTGAACTGGATCATGTTCAACTGTAAATTCAGCCATTTTCTGTTCCTCTTTCAGGTGATTCGTTTGAGACCACCTACACATCTCCCTGTCCATGATCTGATTCAGTACTGGCTGTAGGATGTGTGACTTAAATAAAACTGCTTTTATACAATCAGTCCTTTTGTTGCTTGCTTTTTGTTTGTTTTTCCTGTAGCTTGGTCACTTGGCAGATTTAAGAAACTTTACTTTTCCAACCAGGGTAATAAGTTATTTTTGTGTGTATTTATGTAGGTCTTAAGTTATAGACTATCAAGTGTTGCCAGTCTGTTTACGATTTAATAAAAAAATAACAACATTGTTGGAAACATCCAGGGCTGACACTAACAAGTCTGTGGTAAGTTTGTGGTGTGATTTAATACTTCAACCACCTCTACTGTCTCCCGAACTAAATATTCTATCAGTTTAGTAGTAAAGACTGATGTTTTCTTCACTGATAAAATTGAAAGCATCAGCAATTTTGTAAAAGTACAACTTCTGGTGACATTTTATGATTCAGCCTCTATCACCCCTCAAGAACTATTGCTGTGCTTTACTACAATAGGACAGGAAGAGCTAAATAAAGTGATTACATCTAAACCAGCATGTTTACTAGATCTAATACCCACCAACTACTAAAATGGTTGTTACCTGTAGCAGAAGAGCCTCTTCTCAATATTAACTTGTCTTTATCTCCTGGTCATGTCCCTAGACTGCTCAAGCTGGCAGTTATTAAACCACAGCCTCATTATGAAGCCTCTCATTATGAAACCACAATTAGATCCAAATTAATTAGCAAATTACAGACCCATTTAAAATCTTCCATGTATTCCTAAAACACTAAAGTCATGTCTGCTAAATAGTGCCCTTTTTTGCAGAATTTGTATGAGTTTCAGTCTGGGTTCAGGCCCCATCATTGCACAAACTGCGCTCCTTAAAATACAAATGACTGACTTCTAGTTTCTGACCAAGGCTGTATCTCAATACCAGTTGATCTTAGTGCGGCGTTCACCTCTATAAATCATAACATAGTCTTAGATCGGCTACAAAATTACACGCATTCAAGACCGGCATTAAGGTCGTTTAGGTCAGACCATTACCATTTTGTCTATTTAAAGAGGGGAAAAAAAATCTAAGATAACATGAAAAAAAAAATGGTTTTATTTTCTTTAATGCAGCGTCTGGACCAATCCGAGACAAATTATTCATATTTAACTAATAATCCAACAAAGACCCCAACTCTTACAATAAAGGTATGTGAGCCATCCCCTGAAAACTGCAACTATCATCACAAATTATGCTAACACACAGATAGAACCTGGCCTCTGTTTACATCAGCAAAGACCAACTGAAGCCTCGACAAATTGCATCAGGACAGTTTTATTCATGAACCAGCGTGAACCGGTTGCCTCCAATAGCATCCAGCTGCAGCCCCGCAGACTCACCTCCGGGTAGACACCACTGGCTGGACACCAGTGGATGGACAGCCTACGTCATTTCCCTTTTCTCCGTCATTTCCGTTTCGCCGCTAATTTCCGTTTTCACCGCTGGATGGACATATATTTATTTTATATTTTCACCTCTGGATTGACATATATTTATTTTATATTTTCACCTCTGGATAGACAGCATATTTAGTTCTCACCTCTGGATGGACAGAATATTTATTTTATATTTTCACCTCTGGATAGACAGCATATTTAGTTCTCACCTCTGGATGAACAGAATATTTATTTTATATTTTCACCTCTGGATAGACAGCATATTTAGTTCTCACCTCTGGATGAACAGAATATTTATTTTATATTTTCACCTCTGGATAGACAGCATATTTAGTTCTCACCTCTGGATGAACAGAATATTTATTTTATATTCTCACCTCTGGATAGACAGCATATTTAGTTCTCACCTCTGGATGAACAGAATATTTATTTTATATTTTCACCTCTGGATAGACAGCATATTTAGTTCTCACCTCTGGATGGACAGAATATTTATTTTATATTTTCACCTCTGGATAGACAGCATATTTAGTTCTCACCTCTGGATGAACAGAATATTTATTTTATATTTTCACCTCTGGATAGACAGCATATTTAGTTCTCACCTCTGGATGAACAGAATATTTATTTTATATTTTCACCTCTGGATAGACAGCATATTTAGTTCTCACCTCTGGATGAACAGAATATTTATTTTATATTTTCACCTCTGGATGGACAGAATATTTATTTTATATTTTCACCTCTGGATAGACAGCATATTTAGTTCTCACCTCTGGATGAACAGAATATTTATTTTATATTTTCACCTCTGGATAGACAGCATATTTAGTTCTCACCTCTGGATGAACAGAATATTTATTTTATATTTTCACCTCTGGATAGACAGCATATTTAGTTCTCACCTCTGGATGAACAGAATATTTATTTTATATTCTCACCTCTGGATAGACAGCATATTTAGTTCTCACCTCTGGATGAACAGAATATTTATTTTATATTTTCACCTCTGGATAGACAGCATATTTAGTTCTCACCTTTGGATAGACAGCATATTTATTTTATATTTTCACCTCTGGATAGACAGCATATTTATTTTATATTTTCACCTCTGGATAGACAGCATATTTATTTTATATTTTCACCAGTGGATAGACAGCATTCTTTGCAGTCTTAATTGCACACGTCTTTTCCGTATTGTCATTTTACTTTTATGACTTAAAATATATAATATAAAAGCTGTGTGGAAATTGAAATATGATCTTAATCATATCTCTTTACATAAAACAATTTTCAATAATATACTTAATATTATAACATCAATAATTCATGCAAACTGCATTCACAAGAACCACCTTGAAAATATATATTGTTCAGATCATGTCACTATTTTTTGTAACTTAAATTCAGCCTAGATCAATGGACTATAACGTTTTGTCAATACAACAGACTTGTACATGTTAATTGACCACAGTTTTTTGCCTTGCCCATTTGGATATTCAATTCTTATTTTTTTTTTGTAAATGTAACCACTTCTGTTTTAAAATATACGTAGATTCACATGATCAGACAATTTACCAAACAATCCAGATCAAATTAACACTTCATGGTTTTGCAATATTTATTGGAAATTACACAATCTAATTAGTAAAATCTGACCATCAGAATGAAGATGCCACAGTAAGGTTGTCAAGAGATTTAATTTCAAGAGAAAATAAAAAAAAATAAACCAAATAAACTATTGCACACCACACCTCATTCCTGGCCTCTAAAACTGGCAGTCTGGGCAATGCTCAGTAAATTCAGGGTCTGTATAAAACCCTCGCAGGTCTCCACGTTTTCCGTTTCCACGGTACCCCACTGAGTCTTTGAACAAAGCTCTGCAATTTCTGCATTCAACAATTGTAAAAGGGACACACATGTCTCTAACATCCTGGGGCAGTTTTTTGACATTCACCACACCTAAAGCAAGAACAGATGTACAATATGATTAGAATGAGCATGTTTATATTTAACTATATTAGAGTACAAGTGTTGATTCAAGGCCAATACAGAAATGAAAAATTGATTAAAAACTTACTCTCCAGCCAAGAATAATGGGCCCGGTGTCTGAATTCAAGACTGCTCACCACATCCCTCAAGGCTGTACATGTTAAGGACAGGGTAAGGTAGGCGGCATCTCCATCTGAGAGGATCACCTCTAGACAAACCTCCTCCAAAACACTTTTTGGCATCTGAAGGCCAAATCAAATTTAGAAATGAACAATCCATACATGTACACACATGTACACAATTATTCATTCAATTTTTTTAAGGTTACCTGTAAAAGCAGGGAAGTGCCTGGATCCTTGTCGAAGAGATTAAATTACATATTGAGAAATCATATCCCCAGCAAACCTGCTCAATGAATAACACATTTACAAAATACAGTGTAATGCTCTCTACAGTGATGCTTCAAATACATACCAAGGACTCAGGACGAGTCTCTAGCTTGCGGTGCTTCTCTGCCTTGGTGTATGCATGTTCCTTAGAAACAATTAAATTCATAAAATGAAGGACAATGGTGAACTTATATCTACAATTTAATGTTGTTTAAAAAGGTACACTTGACACTGTAACGATAAATTACTCATAATTCTTGAATTGTCACTTACTTGCATGACTTGTTCAAGTTTCCGTTTCCTTGGAATGCGGAAAACTGGCTGAAGTTTCCCCATAACCACAGCCTTTGCCATGTCTGTCCAGTGAGCAAACTTTCTACCATGCCTGCAAACAGGGACAATAATTCCCTGGCACCAGCCCATGTATATACTGTATAAATATACTAAAAATAACTTTTGTAAACATGTGCAGGTATGGCAATAAATATATAAATATATATATGCAGCAGACTTTGTGAAAATATTTTTCTATTTTTGTCATTCCTATGGCCATGACTATACACAAGTACCATTTTGAATAACCCAAAACCACATTATTAAAACCTATAAGACAGTACCCTTCCAAGTCCAGGTTCTCCATAAGGATGACACACCACCACCTTCTGAGTTCAGCCATGTCATGCTGTAGTTTCAGAACAGTTTCAATTAGACAGGATTTACTTTTAATATTTTATCTTGAAGGCAAAAACATCAAAGTTTGCAATTGAAATTCAAATACTTACAATGGAGAAATCAAAAGGAGAGTTTGTCACTATATACCATGCGTACTGAAAGACAAAAAAGTGAAAAAAATAAGTCTAGATCCTTGACATAAGGTTATAAACACTTAATAAATTTGTAAAATCTGACCATCAAAATGAAGATGCCACAGTCATTCCCGTAAGGTTGTGGAGGAAGTCCCTATTTCAAGAGAAAATAAAACATGATCAGCTCCAAAACTGGAAACATGACATATTCAAATCACTCACCTTATTGGTTGGAAAACACTGCTTAAAAACTATTACCTTTATGTCCACGCCAGTTATCTCTGTCCAAATCCCATTCACCAGGCTTTTTGCAAGGTCACTAAGAAACCAAAATCAAAAATGTAGTCTTACTAAATACATAAATTCAAGATACTCACAGACGGTCGAACATGAGTAGAATGCAAGATACAAATCTTTATCATGCATTGATAAAAAAATAAAAAATTATACATACATATATATACACACACACACAAGGACCAAGGAACATGGCCAGAAACACGCAAAAACAGAACATACTGTATATGGTCAGCAGAACAGGACCATTAGGTAACGTCTATAGGTCAAGGGAACGTGACCGCCAAATAACATGCATTCCTCAGATGACCTTATAACATTTTGATATCCCTCATGTTGAAACCCTTGTGGTTTGTATGGATATTTGGAGTCCAGTAACAACATTTCTTGTTGTTGTGGTCTCAAAACCTATAGAGAACATTGCACTCTTGATGAAAAGTACATAACTTATAGTGACAATAGAACAATGACCTAGCAGACTAACACTCCCAAATTTAGTGAGCTCTAACCAAACATTACATTGTTAGAATTCAAAATATAAGATTAACATTTTAATATTATTTCATTGTCTATGGATTAAATCCTGTGTACATGTTAACCAGTCACCAACTGTGTCAAGTATAGATTAAATCCTTGCCCAGTTGACAAGGGCTGTGGGCAGACAGAGCATTTCAAAATTCCATATATAAAGCACCAGGAAAGTGATATTATCAATTAATGATGTGTTGATATGAAACACAGGCCAATAGCATATTAAACCTATGTGGCTTGTAATATACACAATAGGAACTAAGTTTGCATAACTTACACACAGCGTGTAGTGCCCAGGGGTCCACAATGGAATAATCAAGGCATCTTTCATGTGCGAATTCACCTAATTAAAAGAGGCAAAAAAATTGTACTGTCATGTACTAAAAGGATGATGGTGGTTAAATACTGGTCAACACTTTTGTTGATGTAACTGAAATCCTTACATGTCATCCTTACTTCTACTTTAATTTAGCATACAGACGACATACATAGCTGCTAGAGCAAACAGGACTCAGTGATTTGCCCAAGTGTCACCCTGTTTGCAAAACCTATGTGTCCCAATAACGCAGCAAACTGACATTCACAGTCTGATTTCACGAAAACTGTTTCTTACCGGAAAACTGGAAAGGGGAGATTGATTAATGGGTGGGAGCCAAGTTGGAGGAACATAGAGATCAATGATGAAAACGTCTTTTCCCTGCAGAATGTCAATCATTCCAATAAGATAAATGCCTTGAAATAAAAAAAATTTCCTCTCCAAATTTACAATAAATATAACATCGAACCTGCAACTGTAGAATCTCTCTGAGGATCCTAAAACATCCATTTCCGACCTATAAATTAAATATATTATTTATACTAATCATTCATAAAAGTGTATTTGCTGCAAGTACTCATTGTGTGTTTACCGACCGTGGATTCCAATTCTTTTTTCAGGCCGAGGGTTTGAAAGTCTGATCTGGTGATGCATGTTACTCCATCTTTCACAATCAGCTCATTCCCGGGCTTACTCTGATCCAGGACATAGTTTATCTGAAATTTTTTAAGGAAACACTAAAATTATGTATGACAAAATAATGCAAAACAAAGATTGTGAGATACATATGAAAAGGTGTTCGATATAAAGTTCATGTGTACCAACTGCTCCTGAAGAGGATGATGTCCCAGAGTCCAGCATGATCGAGAAGGCTTGAGGTTTACTGGTAGAATTAACTCTTGACAGTGCTCACCACATTTGTTTTCAGGTTCTGTTGCTGAAATTAGATTAATGTTGTTGAAGACATTGTTAACTCATTTGATGGAGTATACATTTATCAGTGTACATTAATACATTCTTGATGCATGTCATTGAGTACTCAATTACAATTTAGGAACATGAATTTACTTTTTATAAACAAACAGTTTAACCTTGTACATACGTTTTTCAGATAACAAAACATCTGTAAAGAACCCAATTTTGCATATGTGTGGTCTAAAAATATATATACACTTTAATATATACTTATACACATACTTAGTCTCCACTTTTTAAGTATCATGTTTGTTTTGTCTAATGTTGCAGGAACAAAAATATAATTATTAAAATAATTAATAAAACATTTATGATATATAACAATAAATAATGTTATACATACCCTTTCCATCATGGGTGTGGCTTAAACTTAGGCTGGCCTGTTTGTTTAGACCGGTTTTTGAATTTGTTGCGGTTTTTGAATCTGTTTGTTGAGAACCTTTGAACAAAGTCAACAAATTATGATTCATAAAGAAATAGTAACACAGGCTTTATATTTGTTTGAAATGTGATAAATTCCAAGATATATTTTGTGTTTTGTGTTTCAGTGTGTGATAGGTCACACTCATGAAATGTTTTGGGAGCTACAATGTATTATGTAAACCAGTGAAGATCAATTATTCTGTGTGAACCCTAATGGGCTATGAGTAATACATCGACGTGTGAAGTAACAACCGTTTTAAGTTCTGTGATTTTGCCCGGTGATATTTTCCTAATTTGTGTAATCTTTTATTATTTATGATATGTGCATTTTAAGCTACAAAACCATGAAATCAAACAGTATGTCACAACTAGAATGTAAAAACATGAGATTGCAAGTGACTTACCGGAACATAGAACTGCCTGGCCATAGTCATTGAATTCAGTGTCAGTCACAAATGTCTTTCTGGCTCTTTTGATGAATTCATTGTTAGTCCTTTGATTGCGGTGGTGTACAATGCTTCTCAAAAGGAATATATTTGTTGCTGGTGCTGCATTATTCAGGAAATAATTGTTTTTCCTCATTTGCGAAAAAAAATTGTTCCACAACTTGGCTATTTATCTTCCCAGCAAGCTCAGGAACCAGAGAAATCTTCCTCAAGCTGTCCCTTGGGTCTTTGGTGTTGGACTCATGAAACGTGTCGTACAACACATAGTGGTCAGCAGATCCAGTAATAGGATGACCATTTTCGTCTGGTGTTTCTTTCTTTTCACGGAGCCATGATAGATGGGAAAATATCTTGCCCTCTCTGGCCATGGAGATGTTTTCCGTAGTTGGCTCAAGCAATCTTCCCTCAAAAGGCTGAAAGGGAACAATGTCAGGGGCCCTAGTCACATTTGTATGTGCAACCAAACCTCTCGCAAAATCATAAATACATATATTAGGAAGATGTTTCCATGACAGAAGTAAATCTGCATAGTCTCGTGGGCTCTCAGCTCGAATCAGGAATTTTAGGCTGTACACAACACCACAAGGGCACATTATGGCACACCAACCACCTACATGAATAAAGGAGAAAAAAAACTGATGAGCAATACAAACCATGTAGACTTGAAATGCATATATTTACACTTTACAAAACACTGACCTGATGCACCCCATATTTTCTGGAAAATCTTGTCGTAGCTGTGCCGTGTTTGCATTTCACTACGCAAACGTGAAATGAGGTCCAGTTTTGATCCAACTGTGTCAAGACCACATTCCTTGCACAGTTTACGAACAACATCAACCTGATCAAAGTAGGATTAGGAAAATACATTTTGATGTGCCCCCAAACAAATGCATGTGAAACTAAACAAAAACATATAATTAAAATACATTATACAAAACAAATATACCTTTTGGTTCATGAGTTCCTCCATCAGTCTATCTTCTGTAACATGGTATACTTGGGACTCTTCAGACACCTTAGCAGTCTTAATCTTTTCAAATTCTGTGTTGAGCACCTCATTGGAGGACCTTGTTTTGTGCCCAATCCAAGGAGCCCAGAAATGGTAGGAGGGCAGTACCTTGAATGGATTCTGATTATTACCTTTGGACACACAAGGTTAGTATAAATAGATATTTCAGTTTTGTTTTTTAAAAATCTTGTCATTTGAATTGAAAAAAATTAAAATTAGAACTAAATACGAAGAAATATGGGATTGAATCCACAATTACTTGACACAAATCCCCGTCCAATCATCTCCAGGGACACTGCGTTCCAAAACGCCTCAATGTTTACCATTCCTTTGAAATCCTTCGGTGTCTCTTCAATGTCACTCACTATAAGAAACACAATGAAATATAAAAAAAATTGGGCACTGAATGGTTTAAATATTTGTCAAGTATGTCATATTTGCAAAAGTTACCAGCCATGGAAAAAACTCCTTTCTTGTGTAAATCCATAATAACAACAGGTGGATGGTCGCCACATGAAGCACACGAGAAGTTGTATGTGTTGTCACAGAGGGCCTCAAAATGTAGGTATGCATGAAGACATGTGTCTGACGAAGGATACTTCACATCGTTAAGATTCTCCAGACTGTCAATAACTCGACTCACTGCAGAATGGGTCTAAATGACAGTAAATAAAATATTAAAGTAAAGCATAGAAATCAAATCAACAATGGTGGCGAGTCTTCCAATAACTACCTGAAGTGAACTCCTCAAAAAAAGACACAAATTGAGACTTATCAGAACATGGTCATTGAAGTTGTGTAGTTGATCTTTAAATTCTTGATATCGGTATATGGCACCACACATGATGCACTTCTTGCAGAATGTAGATACGTCTGAAAAATATTTTACATTTCAGAAAATACTTTAAATTAGACAACATACAATCACGTTCCAAAAGTAAGAATTGCAGTGAATACACCATTAGTGTCATTAATAAATTACTAATATTACCTTCTACTACGCCATTCATTGTAACAATTCTAGCTTTTGAGGTGATAAGAATTGGGTCAGAGAGTGGGGTCTTGTCATGACAGAAGGTACAGAACATCTCATCTGGAACCAGCAGTTTCGGAAAAGCGTTGTCATGGACTTGACAGCAAAGCTCTCTTGGAAGAATGGCTGGGATCTTCTTCTGTTCATAGAGGTATGTAACCATGTTTTTTAGCATTGTTCCATTTGGGGGGTAGTGTTACCACCATCAGGCAAGTCATCATCATTGTCTGGAGTAGTCTGGTCCACTTCAATGCAGGTTTCTGTGCTCTTTTGGCTTCTGAAGAGTTCGGGGTACTTTTGAAATAGGTGCCACTTAGCAATGAACTTATGTGGACACGAACGTCGGGATTGAATGCAAGGGCAATGCCAAGAGTTTGTTCTAGCATTATACACCACCATCACTCTTCTTAAATGTGAGTAATAAGAAACCTTTGGTTCAAACACAGAAACATAATGCTTGAAAGTAGGCACACCAACTGTGGTCTCAACAGACAAAGGGACCGATTGAGATGTTGCCAGACTTTGAAGCTTCAGGCACTCTGCCTTTCTGTCTCCTCCAAACCATTTCTTTGCAACCATCTCTGACAAAACATCTTCTTTTAGGTGCTCACTTTCAGCAGTTGATGAACAGTAGTCGACTGACCTGACATGTGAGCACTGAAAGGAGACCACCTTTGAGCGTTGCGCCAATTCATGGTTAGACTGGCATTGAGGTGATTCACAGTATACTTGTTGCGTGTTACCCCAGATCTTTCTTTTGACATGAAATGGCACACTTGATCCATGCATGGTTTTAACCACAGCAAATATCCCATTTAGATGATCCAGGCACTGGCTTGGCAGATGCGAGTTTGAGGTGACATCCAGAGTGTGGACACCTGAATGCTTACGTAATATGTGCTTGGACATATTTTTTTTGTTCATACACATGTTGCATTTGGGGCAAATTACTGTTTGCTGTCTGCGAGTTTTTATGCTTAACAATGGTGCTGTTCCATCCTTTTCTCCGGTAAGTGGTTTTCTGACCTCTCCTTTGGTGAGTGATGTCTCAGCCTCTTTCCTGGTAAGTGCTGTTCCATCGTCATCTCCAGTGAGTGATGTCTCAGCCTCTTTCCTGGTAAGCGCTGTTCCATCGTCATCTCCAGTGAGTGATGTCTCAGCCTCTTTCCTGGTAAGCGCTGTTCCATCGTCATCTCCAGTGAGTGATGTCTCAGCCTCTTTCCTGGTAAGCGCTGTTCCATCGTCATCTCCAGTGAGTGATGTCTCAGCCTCTTTCCTGGTAAGCGCTGTTCCATCGTCATCTCCAGTGAGTGATGTCTCAGCCTCTTTCCTGGTAAGCGCTGTTCCATCGTCATCTCCAGTGAGTGATGTCTCAGCCTCTTTCCTGGTAAGTGCTGTTCCATCGTCATCTCCAGTGAGTGATGTCTCAGCCTCTTTCCTGGTAAGCGCTGTTCCATCGTCATCTCCAGTGAGTGATGTCTCAGCCTCTTTCCTGGTAAGCGCTGTTCCATCGTCATCTCCAGTGAGTGATGTCTCAGCCTCTTTCCTGGTAAGCGCTGTTCCATCGTCATCTCCAGTGAGTGATGTCTCAGCCTCTTTCCTGGTAAGCGCTGTTCCATCGTCATCTCCAGTGAGTGATGTCTCAGCCTCTTTCCTGGTAAGCGCTGTTCCATCGTCATCTCCAGTGAGTGATGTCTCAGCCTCTTTCCTGGTAAGCGCTGTTCCATCGTCATCTCCAAGTCATCTTCATTTATATAGCGCTTTTAACAATGGATTGTTTCAAAGCAGCTTTACAGAGATAAACATATAATTTAAGGTAACAGATTGTTTTGGCATTATAGCGGTTCTTGAATAATGTTATTTCCAGCTAAAGTTAACTTTGATTGATTCACCTCCGTCGAAATGATCAGACTTTAAACGCGAACCTGTGATTAACGCTGACGGCGTTCACATGCTCATTCAGAATGGATTCTATAGTTATGTGCTTTTTAAAATATGTGCGCAGGTTTATAATTCATACAACCCAGCCTAAACAAACTACTTTTCTTGCCTATAAATTTTGATACAGAATTTTGTTTTATTTTATCACTTCGGGGTACGCGAGCCGGAATTCACAACGCTTTATCTGTAGAGTGGGAAAGGGATCCTCCATAGGGAGAGGATAGTGGACACTTCAGCACTGCATTGTCATCTGGTCCAGGCGGATCTCCTTCGTCAGATCTGGACACGGCCTGGATCCGGCAGGCTGCGGGAAAACCTCGGGATAAACAAAGACACTAATATTAGCGTAGATGCCATTCTTCTTATGATGTAGCGAGTACATCAAGATTTAAGGGAAGTGTTCCCAGTTCCGGCTGACCTAATCTATGCAGCCTAACATTGAATTATAGAAGTCTATAGTGTGTTATGTGTATGCTAGGTCAAAGAGATGTGTTTTTAGTCTAGCTTTGAACTGACAGAGTGTGTCTGCTTCCCGGACAATGGTAGGAAGACTGTTCCAAAGTTTTGGTGCTAAATAGGAAAAGGATCTACCGCCTGCAGTCGATTTAGATATTCTAGGTATTATCAACTGGCCGGAATTTTGAGATCGCAATGGACGTGAAGGACTATAATACGTTAAGAGCTCGCTCAAGTACTGCGGAGCTAAACCATTTAGTGCTTTGTAGGTAATCAACAATATTTTAAAATGTATACGATGTTTAATAGGGAGCCAATGCAGTGTTGACAGAACCGGGCTAATATGGTCATATTTCCTGGTTCTGGTAAGAACTCGAGCTGCGGCGTTTTGAACTAGCTGTAGTTTATTTATTAAGCGTGCAGGGCAACCACCCAGTAGAGCATTACAATAATCTAGCCTTGAGGTCATGAACGCATGAACTAATTGTTCCGCATTTCCCAATGAGAGCATATGGCGTATTTTAGATATATTTTTAAGATGGAAAAATGCAGTTTTACAGATACTAGACACGTGGCTTTCAAAAGAAAGGTTGGTATCAAAGAGCACACCCAGGTTCCTAACCGACGACGAAGACTTGACAGAGCAGCCATCAAGTGTTAGACAGTATTCTGGGTTATTACGTGTGGAAGTTTTTTGTCCAATAATTAGAATCCAGTGAGTGATGTCTCAGCCTCTTTCCTGGTAAGCGCTGTTCCATCGTCATCTCCAGTGAGTGATGTCTCAGCCTCTTTCCTGGTAAGCGCTGTTCCATCGTCATCTCCAGTGAGTGATGTCTCAGCCTCTTTCCTGGTAAGCGCTGTTCCATCGTCATCTCCAGTGAGTGATGTCTCAGCCTCTTTCCTGGTAAGCGCTGTTCCATCGTCATCTCCAGTGAGTGATGTCTCAGCCTCTTTCCTGGTAAGCGCTGTTCCATCGTCATCTCCAGTGAGTGATGTCTCAGCCTCTTTCCTGGTAAGCGCTGTTCCATCGTCATCTCCAGTGAGTGATGTCTCAGCCTCTTTCCTGGTAAGCGCTGTTCCATCGTCATCTCCAGTGAGTGATGTCTCAGCCTCTTTCCTGGTAAGCGCTGTTCCATCGTCATCTCCAGTGAGTGATGTCTCAGCCTCTTTCCTGGTAAGCGCTGTTCCATCGTCATCTCCAGTGAGTGATGTCTCAGCCTCTTTCCTGGTAAGCGCTGTTCCATCGTCATCTCCAGTGAGTGATGTCTCAGCCTCTTTCCTGGTAAGTGCTGTTCCATCGTCATCTCCAGTGAGTGATGTCTCAGCCTCTTTCCTGGTAAGCGCTGTTCCATCGTCATCTCCAGTGAGTGATGTCTCAGCCTCTTTCCTGGTAAGCGCTGTTCCATCGTCATCTCCAGTGAGTGATGTCTCAGCCTCTTTCCTGGTAAGTGCTGTTCCATCGTCATCTCCAGTGAGTGATGTCTCAGCCTCTTTCCTGGTAAGCGCTGTTCCATCGTCATCTCCAGTGAGTGATGTCTCAGCCTCTTTCCTGGTAAGCGCTGTTCCATCGTCATCTCCAGTGAGTGATGTCTCAGCCTCTTTCCTGGTAAGCGCTGTTCCATCGTCATCTCCAGTGAGTGATGTCTCAGCCTCTTTCCTGGTAAGCGCTGTTCCATCGTCATCTCCAGTGAGTGATGTCTCAGCCTCTTTCCTGGTAAGCGCTGTCAGGGTATATCCTGGTAGTAATGTTTGGAGCTCTTTGCCAGGTGCTATACAATGGCTTTTACTTAAATGATTGATTAACCTATTCTTATGGAAAAAAACAGATTTACAAACACAATGAAAGTGAGCCTGTGCCTTGCAACCAAGGTTGCACTTGTACATGCAATAGCCTGTGGAAACAAACACAACAAAACATTAACTACAGATTCAAACAATATACAAATGGTGTGTCATATTGAGAAAATGTACCCACCTTTGTATTTTACAGATCTCGCAAGGTGAGCCTTTAAATGAATGTTTACACGGTATCGGTCTGTGGGTTTAAAATTTTTTGAATTGCACAGCGGGCAGTGATACCGGCTGCAGCACTCTGTGCATTTCTGTATTGGTGGTAGCTCCGTCCCTTTACGCACACTAATGTGATTTGCCTAAAAGAAGACGGTAGTATTAATAGATTGTTTACGTAATAAGTATAGTGACACATATGAAACACCGGTAGTACCTTATAATTCATAAGAGTTTACAAAAATCCAATTAATAACTTTCCAAAAAAAAAAAAAGGAATTGAACAATGTAGGTAAAAAGTTGTGTGTGATAGATGGACTGTAAAAAATAGTGTGGCAACAAAAACTTATATAAATGTTAACATTCTCCTATACAAAATATGTAAAATGGTAAATGGACTGCATTTAGGCTATATAGCGCTTTTAACAGACCCATGGCCACCAAAGCGCTTTAAACATCATCATAAACATATTACACATCAGGCCTTTACACGTGCATAGGGAAAAGTACTAGCAGCTAACTTACTTCAACAAAAAAAAACATAGCTAGCTAGCAAACTCTCGTGTGCATAGACAACCTAGCATTTTAGACTATTCTCTGCTATTGCTATTCTCTGCCAAGACTGTTCTATGAGATCTCGTTAACTGGGTACAATCTTCACACATCCAAGTGGAAAAAAAACGTATTTACAATATTAAATCATACCACTCAAAGAACGATTTGATTGGAAAATCTACTGTAGCAACCTAGCTCTAGAATTGAGGCACACCAGAGTTCACTTGGAGTTCACTAATACCTTTAAAAAAACACGACACAGTACCTTGAAAACAAGACAATTTTTTTAACTAGGTAGTTTGTGCATTTGAATTCTGACATGACCTATAAATCATTGACAGTTTATTATTTTTTCTTACCGCTGACATCTGCATGGCACGTCAAATTTGAAAAGTGAATGACGATACGGAAATGACGTCAATTTGAAAAGTGAATGACGATACGGAAATGACGTCTGCTGTCCATCCACTGGTGTCCAGCCACTGGTGTCTACCCGGAGGTGAGTCTGCGGGGCTGCAGCTGGATGCCTCTCGTTGCCTCCGCCAAAGTCCATTAATACCTAGACAATGGACACCTTGAAGGGCATTAACCCGCTTATACCATGGTCACTTGCCAAATAACACATTTTTAAAACATTAGTTTATATTTTAATTAGTTTTACAATCGAAATCTAAAGTCTTTACAAACAATAACTTGGATTCCCTGGTTACGGAACCGGAGATATTTATAGTCCGCTCAGCTCGTAGAATTGTAAATGGATACTTTGACTGCCTGTTGCTATGGTTACTCACAGCTGATGTAGCCAGCGCATTTATTTATTTAGAATGGTAAACAGTCAGTTTCACCAGAACTCCTTTACTAGGTGTCCTCTATCACTTTTTAATGGACAAAGAACCGAGTATTCACCCAGACTATGGTATAAGTGGTTTTAGTCTAGTTAATCAAGTCTTGTTCATGTGACACGTAAAGTCTGTTTCATGCATATAAGCTGGAGGCCATAATCATGCAGATTTTGACCACATGCTCTTAGTACTGTACAGTAAGAAAGTTATTTCCCATACCCCGGAAAGTCCCCTAATTTTGTTTTGGAGGTCTTCTATGCATCAAAGGTAAAAAAACACAATTTCCTTTTAATATACAATGCACATCACCACATTTTTCAATGATTCTCAAACGACTCGGTGGATGAATCAGTCTCTCTAAATCCTTCCTTTCCGAGAACTACTCTTCTCTGATAAGGAAAGGACAAACTGGAGACGTCCAACACAGGAAAAGAGGCGAAGAAGAGAGAGATATGGTTGAACATCATCCTTTTTCAAGGCAAATATTCCGCACCCCTTTTCGAGCGCAATGACCAATCACACCTGGGAACTTCACGCGGGAGAGGATTCCTTTCTCTTTCTGACCACCTAATTTGCATGATTTATGGCAGTGTTAAAAGATGTAGGTTCTAACCAGAAAGCTATTGTGCATCGAATAGTACAATTTACTGTATGTAGCTGGTTAATAGAGGATTACAACTGGACTAAATAAAACATGAAAAAGAATAGGAATTAAAAAGATACAGCTTATGGCATAATTACACACATTTATAGTTAATCTAATACTACGATAAAATCATAGGTACCCCAATACACAGCAAAATTCCCAGTGTTAAATTAACACTGAAAAGTGTGAATTATATAAACTCTGAGCAGAGTGTTAAATAAACACTGAAGCAGTGTTAAAGTTAATGAGATAATTAAGTGAATATTTGAGTGATGATTGAGCATTATTTAAGACACCTGATGTTAACAAGCAGAATCATTGAAGGAGAAAAAATGAATTTTTAAGTCACCATTATGGTGATTAGTGTTTGCTTTAGCTGGGCTCTTGACCCTTAATTCATTAACTTTTAGATTTTGTTTGGCTGCAGTACATGAGTTATAACAGCCAGATAAACAAATAGAAAAGATGATCTGATGGTGTTGGTTGTGTTTTAACATAATCATTATTTCACAATCATTTGACCTGAATCACTGAACTCATATAGAGCTTAATTTTTAAGTTAGGTTTACTTTATTAATTATAGCAGCAGTGACCTTGTACAGCATAATATTTTTAATGTCTACAATGTATTCAAAATAATTTCTTAACCGTTTCTCTTAAACATTTTTTTTACTTTTCTTCTCATTTTTCTTTAAGACACACAGACATCAATAATTAGCCTGTGAATCTCAACAATGGTGACAATTATAAAGAATGTTGCAGTGCATTCTGGGTGCCACCAATCAAAACGTATTCATGGCTCCCATCATGCATTGCTGCATGAATAAATAATGAGCTTATGTTCAGAGGTGATCTGTTTGTCACCATTGCTGAGATTAATACGCTAATTCTTGATGTCTGTGTGTGCCTACATAAAATAGTTCTTGGGATTTTTTTTTATTTGATCGTATGGATTTCATTGAAAAGGCTAAAAATGGTATGTTCTATAATGACTGTGCTGCTAAAAGCCATAAGGTAAATTTATCTCAGAATTTATGCTCTTGATGAGTTCAGCGATGCAGGTCAATTAATGATTATGTTAAAACACAACCAACACCATCAGATCACCTTTCTATTTGTTAATCTGGCTGTTATAATTCACATACAGCAGCCAAACCAAATCTAAAATTAATGTATAAGGGTCAAGAGCCCAACTAAACCAAATACTGATCACCATAATGGTGACTTAAAAATGACTGTTTTCTCCTTCAGTGATTCTGCTTGTTAACATCAGGTGTCTTCAATAATGCTCAATCATCACTCAATTATTCACTTAATTATCTCATTAACTTTAACACTGCTTCAGTGTTAATTTAACACTCTGCTCAGAGTTTATATAATTATCACTTCTCAGTGTTAATTTAACACTCTCAGTGTTAATTTAACACTGGGGATTTTGCTGTGGAGGACATGACCAGCATAAAAACATATCAAATATATCTTAGTAATGTCTTTATATGAGGATGTTTCATGAAAAGTCATGTCTTATGAATAACCAGGATTCAACGAAACACCCCTTTTCGCTAATAAGTCAACATCAAATCGTGCCGTCATCAGTTGCTCCTCAGTTATGCAAAAGAATAACGGTCATACGGCCCGCTGCTACAGTTGTGGAGATTATTAAAGTATTTATTGCAACTATGTCATCTCTTTAATACTGTGTACATCATAAGAAGGATGGCTTCTACGCTAATATGAGTCTCTCTATTCATCCCGAGGTTTACCGCAGCTCGCCGGATCCAGGCCATATCCAGATCTGAGGAAGGACCATCACATGGACACCCTGAAGTGCCAGGCTCATCAACACTGTGAAGGCCTCATGGACACCTCAACAAACTTGTCTCCACACTAGCGTTATGACTCCGAACCTAACCAGATGAACTGCATAAATATAGGCAAAGTTCTGATCCTATCTGACTTCTGACCTATAATGCTACCTTAATCATAATCATACACTGTTCGTTCGTTGGCCAAAGGAGGACTGGCCCCCGACTGAGCCTGGTTTCTTTTGAGATTTTTTTTCTTCATTCTGTCACTGATGGAGTTTTGGTTCCTTGCCACTGTCGCCTGTTTCGCCTTTCTTCGCCTTTGCCGCCATTTGCTTTTGGCTTGCTTAGTTGGCGACATTTAATTTTAAATTTAACCATATTACAACATCATTTTCCTGTTATCTCTGTAAAGATGCTTTGCAACAAACTGTATTGTAAAAAGCACTATATAAATAAAGGTGACTTGACTTGACTAATACAATTTAATTTGTTTGGATTGCAAAAAAGGTCATAAACTGCCTTTTGAAGGGGACATATCATGCTATATCCACTTTTTTAGCCCTTAAATGCATTTTGTTGTATATTTGGAGTGTTCATAAGTACAGAAAAGATGAAATTATTCTCTTCAGGTGCTTCGTTTATATCTTTATATTCTGTTTTGGTCATATTTTGCAACCTGTTCAGATTTTTTCTGCTCTCTATGACGTTTTTTGAACAATTACGTCACAGTATTTGCAGCAGAACTGACAAATAAGGACATTGACTACCGGCCCAACACTTCGAGCAATCCGCCATTTTTATTTCTCGCTCCGATTTTGTAGTCCAAGATCAATGATGCAGAAGTTACGAGAGGGCAAGTCAAAATGTTCGGTTGTTGGATGTAGTGACCAGAATAATGAGGAAATCAGACCCAAGACCAATGTCTTTCTCCCATGTCTCATGAATTCAGACCCATGTCTTCAACATGTTGTCGGTCTGCAGGGAGCAGTGCTTAATTGGTTCACTTCATATCTCACCAACAGAACTTTTTCAGTAATGCTAAATGACTTTTCCTCCTCACCTGCTCCTCTGTCCTCCGGTGTGCCTCAAGGATCCATTCTCGGTCCGATTCTATTTTCTTTGTACATGTTGCCACTTGGTCAACTCATCTCCAATCACAACAATAATTTCCATTTCTATGCTGACGACCTCCAGATTTACCTTCCTGTGATTCTGAGTAATCGTTCTGTGCTGGTTCCTCTCCATAACTGTCTTCTGGACATCAAACAGTGGCTTTCCCAGAATTTCCTTCATTTGAATGAAGGAAAGACTGAGTACATCCTGTTCAATGCTGACTCACCCAATGGTTCTCTCAGTTTCGATCCTCTAACACCTCAGTTTGCTCCCATTGTGCGTAACTTGGGTGTTATTTTAGATAAGAGTATGCAGTACGATGTACAGATCAGTGCAGTCGTGAAGGCAAGCTTTTACCAGTTGAGGCTCTTAAGTAAGGTCAAACCATTTCTGTCAAGAGCTGACCTTGAAAAGGCCAGTCATGCCTTCATCGGCTCGAGGATAGACTATTGCAATGCCCTTTACATTGGACTTAATCAATCACTCCTCAATAGGCTTCAACTGGTAAAAACTTCAGCAGCACGTCTCCTTTGTAATGCCTCCAAAGCTCTCATATCACCCCAGTCCTCCATTCACTCCACTGGCTTCCGGTGCGGTTCAGGGTGGAGTATAAGATTCTGCTGTTCGTGTTCAAGGCCATCAATGGTATGGTCGGCCTACCTCGCAGAACTATTAACATTTCTGTTGTCTACTGAGGTCCAGCTGAACCAATTGCAATCATGTCACATTGTGATTGCGAAACAGTAGTAGCCCTACATTTCATGGTGGACTAGACCCAAACAGTATAAGTGATTAAAGCACTTATAGAACCCAAATAATAATTTGCAAATAGGCCTATATCTCTTTTTTTTTTCATAATATAGACGATTCTTTATTAAATCATAAAGTGAAGTGTTATATATTTTTTCATATTATCAGGAAACATTCCCAAACTCCAGGTTGGGGCTTTACTTCAGAGAAGACCCTGTCTGTGCACAAGTAAAATAAATCAATTTGAAAATTATGTTAAAGAATTACTTCTACCGGTACATTTTTATATACGTTACAATTACCAACCGTCCCGTTATGGGGACAGTTACAACACTTGACTGTTTTGATCAGTCATTACTGTTAAGTATTAATTGTACACATATATATCAATCACATGTACAGATATTGCAGCAGTGTTAGTGGGTAGCTGACAGATGTGGGTATATTATATTTAAATTGTGGCTTTACAATACAATACTGTCTCTAAGAAACTAAAGGAAATGTAAAAAGTGTTGAAACCCCTCCCCACTCTCCCATTCACAATGAAATGTTTTAGTTCTATTCTACAAGCTTTCCATAATAAAAATGATCACATTTTAATAAATTTTATTTAGCAGCTACAATAATAGACCATATAGTAATTTGCACATTTACTGAAAATATAAAAGTAAATCATATAAGTGGTTTCATTTTTAATAAAAAAAGCAAAGGATTCTGTGGACTTTTATTCCCAAATGAGTAGTCATGACGTACTGTATATGACATGTGGATAGCAAAAACGCTTTATTTAAACATGTGCATTAACACACTTTACTCAAGGTCTTGGGATCCAAGACAAATGTAAAAAAATAAATAAATAAAATTAAATTTACAACAAACCTATAATATAAAAAATCTAAATGTTTTAGAGATGCACTGATTGATCAGCTGGTGACCGGAATTCGCTGATTTTCACATGACAAATATCAAATGCACTCGGGCGCCGCATGATTAACATCACGTGCACACGCAACACACATGAAGGAAACCGAATTACGGCAGTTTTAGACCGCAAACGCGAGCATCGCTTTTCGGGCGTGCATGTTAATCAATGAGTGCATTCACACCGGAAGCGGGAGCAGCAGTGAGCAGGTTTCGGTGCCTATTTCAATCACCAATCGCAAATGATTGAGAAATAATGATTTTGTCAAAACATCAACCAACACCATCAGATCACCTTTTCTATATGTTCAGCTGGATGTTATAACTCACGTACAACAGCCAAACAAAATCTAAAGTTAATGATTTTAGAGTAAATAGCCCAACTAACGCAAACACTGATCACCATAACGGTGACCTAAAATTACGGTTTTCTCCTTCAGTGATTCTGCTCGTTATCATCAGGTGTCTTCAATGATGCTCAATCATCACTCAGTTGTTCACTTAATTATCTCATGAACTTTAACACTGCTTCAGTGTTTAGAGTGATAATTAAACTGGGGATTTTGCTGTGTAGGCTATGCCAGAAAAGAAAATGAAGACTTACGCAAAGAAAATGTACTCATTTAAACTTGTTTTTATTATTCAGTTTGGGTAAAAATATTTGGTGTTTTATAAAAAAATATATATAGAGAAAACAAATATTTGTGTGTGCTGTAAAGTGGTTAGAATTTTTTTTATTGGAATTCACTAATATCTGAATCGGCAGGTCACAAAAAACTCAATGAAAAATTGGAATCGGCCTAGAAAATTGTAATTGGTGCATCTCTATAATCGTTCTGATTGTCTGGTATCAAACACCATCACATAACCTGATGTTCACCTGTTTTATTTATTAAAAATAAATGAATCGGCATGAAAACAAATGAATTTTAGACTCACAACTTAAATTTGATCAACATATAAAAAAAGATCTAAAAAATGGTAAGGACTAATCTAAATTGTTTCAGACTTATTACATTAAAGGTAAAGCAGTGGTTTAAAATAACCCAGAACTGCTGCATATTTAAATGTAATCATTTTAGTATGTAAAAATATGTATAAGTAAAAGTTTTACTCTATCTTATTAAAGTGTGATGTAAGAGTAATGTAAAAGTGCTGATGTTAAAGTTTTATGCTTCAGTTGAAAGCTCATTTCTGGTATATTTTTTGGTAGGTGTTTTATCATCTATAAGTGACACATTGCGGTAGTTTTATTCTATGAGTAGTATTTTGTTTGTTGTTGTATTTGTTTTTTTATTAGAAAAGCCTTTCTAGGGACCTGAGATGCAAATTAGCTCTTGCTATACTCTCTATGTACAATACATATTTTCCAGCTTTGACTGGGATCATGTTTTTTTGTACTTTCCCTATATAAATAAACTGAAATTAAATTTATACATTTTCCCAAGTATTATCAATGGGTTCAATAATACATCCTGCAAAAGGGGGGCCTTTGCCAAACCTAGTGGTATTTGGGGGTCCTTGTCATAGAAAAGTTTGGGAAACCCTGATCTGAACTCTGCCCAGTGTCACCGAAAATCTCAGACACCGATTATTTCAGAACACCGTAGGCTGGCTGCCTTCCTCTCATGTAAAAGTACACGACTGTCTGTCTGACTGTCCTTTGGTAGGGAATCCATAATACAACCCACCTTTCATATCTTTGGGATTTAGTTTAGTCTTCGATTTTATTGGACAGAGTAAGAGCGTGTGTTTCAGAGTTGGCATCACAGTGACTAATTACCGGGTCTCCGCCCTAATGATGTCCAGATTACCTGTGAGTGATAAATCAACCTGTTCTGAATTATCAAGAGCATTTAAATAACGCTGGCATCAGTGCAGCTGATTTAGAGTTAAGCTGTAGAGCATTTAAACAGTGTGGATCTTCACAGAAGTGCTGCAGGATTTTTTTTGGAAAGAGACTCTTGGATGATTGCTCTTCATGGCTGTGAGGGAGATTTGTGTTTGGAGAGGGCTCATTTTAGCCCTTTTTCTCTTTACTGTTGATGGACAGAAAAGGCCGTAAGTGCAATGGGATTTGAAGTGAACAGAAGTGGCGTAGTGTTTATGCGTATGCAGTTTTAAAGATGGCAAAATTAATCCCCAAAGATATAACTGTTGGACAAGTGAATTTATCATGTTGTACTCTTGCCCATCTAGTGGTCAAAGGATGAATAGGACCCCCAAACTGATGTTCATTACATGTGATACTCACTGCAGAGTCAAATGATGAGAAGCTCCTCTCTGGAGCTCCAAGGTGGTGGGATTATAGAGCTGTGGGTGGGTTTAAGGTGTGGTTGGATATTATTGCTCCACCCATTAGGTCCAAATTGCATTTGTTCCTTGTTGGAGCTCTAGTGAGGATGAGCTAGATGTAAACTTTCTTTGCAGTGATCAGCTTCTCGTTCATTACCACACTTTAGTTGATCTAAATGCGTCAGTTTATTTATTTTTCCAGTGGAAGTTTCTTGTTCCTCATTGTTTATGTATTTGTGGACAAAATGGCTGTCTTCTGTTCTTATTTTTGACCATGGAAGCCAATTCTGTGGTTTACAGGTTGTTTTTTTCCAGCAGGTTAAGGTTTGTCATTCCCGGACAACCAACCCCGTGTACTTCCAAATGAATATTCCATAATTAAACAAAGATTATGGTCTAAAGGGGTGGTCTCATTTCAATTTGTTTCACTGTTAGAAAGGAAACGTGAACTGTGAAAAGTGTTTGCTGCTCAAGTTCAACTCTGACCTGTGAATTCGCACTGCGTGTAGATGAGTGACCAGTAGAAAATCACTGCTTGACCTTTGGTGAATAAATTGCTTTGGCGTCCCATTTGACACGACTGGTTTCAAGTGCAATATGATCATGGCATTAGTTTCAATAACTTGTATGTAGTACGTGCTCTGCATTCACTCAACCTCAGACTCTCACGACTTTAATAAGCCCCACTCATTAAGAGAATGTTTACAAATTGGCTTTTTGTTGATAATGCAAACTGAAGATTAGAATTTACTTTGTAATTTATCTTGTCACAATTGCATGAGCATTGAGTTTTGTAAACTGTTTGCAGTTTTTCACATTTGCCCTTTTATTACAATATCAGCAGACTTGACTCAAGATTGAAGTTAAAATGATGTCATCACAATTGCAGTTTTATTTTTCAATTTGATGGGCATGCATTGTGACGAAAATGTATTTTTTCAATTGTGTTTTGCGTAGTTCGATAATTAAGTGGTGAATCTAGTTTTAATTGTATTAATGTACTTAAATTGGTGGAAAAAGCTATACGTGGATGTCTACTATAGCGATCAAAATAGATTGAAGTAACTTGTTGCTTCAAGTATCGTTTGTATTGATCACATCATGCCACTAGGTGGTGATGAATGTAAAACTATGTTGTCATTGAATCAGTCAAGAGTTGTTCAAAGACACTTGAGTAATGAAAAATGTAACTTTTATCAGAACCTCTAGTACAGTTTTCCCACCCATATTCCTGGAGGCCTCCAAAGACTCTACGTTTCGCATGTTTCCCTAATCAAACACCTGATTTAAATCACCAGCTTAGAAATTCCAAGTCCTAGGAATGTACTTCGGGAAACAATGATCTAGTAAATGTGTTGTGTTCTGTTCAAAATCATGCAGCTCTAATACCACCCCATCTTCCCAGTCCAACCCAATCGCTTTGGGTTATTTTTGATGGGCCATTAGGCTAGTTGATGCACAGACTTGCCAGACACTCTCTAAGTTTTAACCAATGTGCACATTCTGACCTGATTCCTCTTAATCTCTGAACCTAAACTTGTATACACAGGTTATTTATGGTGATGTTCCCTGCAGTGATTGAAACTGGGTCTGATGCCAAATTGTGTGCAAGTCTTCTGAAACCCCAAGAGAGTCTCACAATGACCGTTTCCCTGCTTGATGATGTAAACGGGATGACTCAACTTGTGCAGCAGGTTTCTTCAAAGCCATTTCACCGCTGCTTTAGTTTCCAGGTCTGTCATTAGATGCAAGTTGGAATGTATTTTTTTGACTGGTTTGTTGGTTGACTGAGCTTCTCTACAGGCTCCTCTAGTAGATGCAGAGTCTGTGCAGACGCTGAGGGTAGATGTTCAAGGGAATGTCTTTAAAGCGACTGAAGAAAGGAAAGTCATGTTCAGACGTTACTTGCCTTCGACCTTCATCCAAACAGACAAACCCATCTACAATCCAGGACAAACGGGTGAGATGTGAATGATCCTTTGTTTATTAAGCGTAGAATGTTCATTACACAAGTTCTGATCGTGTTCAGATGCATTATGCAATAAATGTGAGTTTATTGCTGTTTTTGCAGTGAATTTAAGAGTTGTCACCATGGATGGCAAATTTGTGCCTGTTGATCAAATGGTGAGGCCTGGCCATGAACAAACTGCATGTAAAAATCAGCAATACTTTTTTAGAGTTTTGTACTTTGCAGCATAAATGTTTGCTTTTTAAGTGCCTAATATTTCTGTCTTTGTCTTACAGTACAATCTGGTGGTGGAGGTGAGAATTGTTGGCTCCTGTGCAAGTCTTTGAATGGAGCTGACGCAGATCTTTTACTTTAGCTTGTTTGCACTTTTTCCTGAGCTGTTTATTTATTTGTTTTTTTTTAAATAGGACAATCAGAAGAACCGCATTGGTCAGTGGACAAACATTTCCTCAACAGACTGGATATTGCAGCTTTCGCACGAGTTAAACCCAGAGGCTCAGTTAGGGATGTACACGCTAAAGGCTTTCATTGGTGAACGAACAATCTCTCAGGTTTTTGAGGTGAAAAAATATGGTAAGTCATTATGTATAAAATGTGCAGTAGTTCAATGACAAGACTGAGGTCTTATCTAAAGCATTTTGTTTCTGGTTTAGTTTTACCAAAGTTTGATGTGACCATAAACACACCACAGATGTACAGCGTTGCAGATGTGGGACTGAAAGTTGAGGCTTGTGCCAAGTGAGTGACACTTTTATTTTCTTGCTGCAACATTTCTTGTCTTGTGGTTGGTCACTTGATCTTGTTCCTTGTGACCTTTCCCAGATACACATATGGCCAACCTGTACCTGGTCAAGTCTTGGTGGAAGTATGTCGCAAGCCATTTCCATATGTTGTAGCTCCTGAGTTGACCCGTTGGTGTCTGAATCAAACCGCAGAGGTATGTGACTCCTGCCTTACTGTGGATGGCTTTTCTTCTGCTTTTGTCTGACTTTAATGTGACTCTTTGTTCTGCTACTAGATGAACGCCACTGGCTGTGCCTCCCTTACCGTCGATACATCAGTGTTTTTTGGCACCAAATTTGAAAATAAAATGCAAGACGCCTTTCTTGTAAATCTGAACATCACTGAGGAGGGAACAGGTGAGCTATTGGCTGATCTTAACCAACAGCACATGTATGGAGGAAGTTGATTTGTTAATTTGGTGCATTTGTTTCTCTTTCCCCAGATATAGTGATGTCAAAATCTGCAACAGTGTCCATTACGTTTGAAGTCGGCAAGGTTGCGTTTGTGGACATCCCCGATCATTTTGAACCTGGATCAGTGATTAATGGAAAGGCAAGTAAAAGTTAACTTGTTGCAGAAGCCTTCACATTTGTTCCCTTTCCTAACCTTGATCATTCCCAACAGATATCAGTGTCTCGTTTCGATGGTACTCCAATTGCAAACAAAGTGGTTTATCTCCTGGATGGGACCAGCTGGCCAAACAAACTGCTGATGGATCTGACCACAAATCAGAAAGGACTGGCCACTTTCTCACTCAGCACTGCCAATCTTCCTAAAGCTGCTCTCAATCTTATGGTACGATTTGCTATTTGTATCTTGTGAGAGATTAAGTCTACATTTCACAAGAAACCGATTCTATTTGTTCCCCAGGCAAGTTCAACTCCAGCGGTTATTTATGGTTACAAATCACCATACTTCACAACAGATTCAAGGGTTGTTCATCTTCTCCAACCTGATTCCAGTAACCCATCTAGTGAACTGACTATAGTGAAGCTCGAGCAGCCGCTCAAATGTGGTGCTGTGGTTCCAGTGACCGTGAAGTATTCTTTTGTTGGAGAGGCTGGTGGCTACAGCACTGACATCATCTATATGGTGAGTGGACATCTGCTTTTGTTCTCAATTCCTCTCGCCTGGTTAAGCACTTATGCACCCGTTTGTACTTTGTCAGGTCTTGTCCAGAGGAGTGATCGTCCTTCATGGATTTCGGACGGTTGCAGTGAGGGCTTCTAATACAGTCATGAGCGGCTCAGTGTCGTTCCAGCTGTCTGTCAGTAGCGATATGGCTCCAGTAGTGCAGATTCTGGTTTACTGCGTTCTGCCCAGTGAGAATGTTGTTGTTGGTAGTGCGTCATTTGACACCGAAATGTGTCTCCCAAACCAGGTATGATATGCACTAGCATCTTTTGGCTTCAAGCAGGGAATGGTGATGTCCTACAGCGTGTTGGTCTTTTGTTCCAGGTGTCTCTACAGTTCTCTCCTGTTACGGCCGTTCCTGCAGAGAAAAATGTTTTGACGGTCTCTGCTCAAGCAGGATCTCTGTGTGGCATCAGTGCTGTAGATCAGAGCATCCGGATCATGGAGCCAGGAAGACGTCTGAGTGCAAAAATGGTATCCATGTGCAGTTGATTTAAATTCTTGTTGGTCTTGACATTCATGTTCAATTTTAGAGTTTGAGTAATGCTGGAGCAATGGGCTCAATGCACGGCGGTATTTCCGGTGAAGGTCTAAGGATGCTCTAACTTCCGCCGATCGTAGAGTCCAATGCAACACCGAGAATTTATATAGAATTTTATACTCCATGGTTATACTAAAGAAACGTTAGTCACAAAACGGACCCCACTCGTTGTGTTTATGCTTTTTAAAATTATATTAAATAAACATAACTATACATAAAATTACATCTAAACTTATGAAAGGTTCGTTTCAAAGACGGGAGGACAGTAAATTTTGAAGACTCTGCCATAATCCCGTTCTCCTCCGCTTTAATCTCCCCAAACCGGAAACTGAAGAGCATCCTTGCGTCAAATGCGGAACTTATGTGTGCATATAGCCTATTGGACAAACCTATGCTATTATGTGACTGATACAATTTTTGTGTACATTTAATGCCTAATTATAAATGTTGACCATATGTCAAATGTATTAGAAAATTTTTCCAGAATCACGTGCCAAACAAACACTTTTTTTCATGGTCCCAGGTATTTGACTTTCTCCCAGTGCGATCGTTATCAGGTTACCCATACAGCATTTTGGAAGAACCAGAGTGTCGAGGTTTTACACCAATTGAACCCATTCTAGCTTTTCCTAGAGATCGCCGGGGTCTTCGTATGAATCCTCCCGACATTTTTCCTACAAATCAAGCCTACACAACCTTCAAGGTAGAAAACCATTCATGACCATGTAGTCACTGAATGCGGAGTCACTGACATGAAATCTGCCTTCCGTTTTGACCTGTCACTCTGACAGAGCCTGGGAATGAAGATAGCAACAAATCTCGATGTGCAAGCCCCTCCGTGCCCGCTGTATCCCATATTCCCAGAAGGTAGGTCTATGCAGAGGCCATTCTTTCAGTAAAAGCAAATTGTGGTTTTGGATGGATTTAAATTTTAATTTTTAGAAATGGAACAAGAGGGGCAGTTATGAACCCTGTTTATTTTGCATACAATGACAGTTCTGACTGAGTGGGTGTAATATCACTTGTATGTTCCAGAGATGAATTTTCATGGTCTTCCTGTGGCCATGGAAATAGCTGAAATGGCTCCAGCTGAAGTGGCTCCGGCTGAAATTGCTCCTCTAGAAGCAGAAAGTGGTGGAATCGACACTTCCTCCTTTGAAGTGACTATCCGGACATACTTTCCAGAAACATGGCTCTGGCAGCTTGCTCAAGTGGGGTTGGTGAACATGTATTCCTTCTAAAGCTATTTGCCCATAGATTTTACTTCTGTTCCCTTTATTACTCATCTGCTGTCCTTCAGAGACACTGGATCCACACGAGTTCCCCTCACTGTTCCTGACACCATCACCACATGGGAGACGGAGGCGTTCTGCCTGTCCTCAGAAGGTTTTGGTCTGGCTCCTCCTGCTCTGCTGACAGTCTTCCAGCCCTTCTTCCTGGAGCTCTCCCTGCCGTACTCCATCGTCCGTGGAGAGTCTTTTGATCTGAAGGCCACGGTCTTCAGCTATCAGTCCAAGTGCATCATGGTCTGCCATGTTTTTTCTTATAATGGATCTGTATGAAGGTCATGTGTCTTGGCTCCATGTGCTATGTGCTCCATTTCATTGGCAGGTTAAAGTAACTCCAGCTTCATCCACGAACTTCACTCTTAAACCATATACTGATCCGTATTCATCCTGTCTTTGTGCCAATGGGAGAAAGACCTTTAAATGGGTTCTCTCAGCTTCTGTTCTCGGTCAGTTTTGCATCATCTCTCTAAGTTAAGTGTATATTAGGTGTTGCTTACTTCCTGTCTGTCACTGCAGGAGCTGTCAATGTGACTGTCAATGCTTCAGCTGAACCATCCCGGACTCGATGTGGCACTGAAATCGTGACTATGCCGACGAGAGGACGCATTGATGTAGTCACTCGAAGTCTACTTGTCCTGGTGAGTGTTCACCAGGCTTCTGGGGTTTGATCATGGAGCTCATTTTACTGATGTGGTGTTTTATTGCTTTTATAGCCTGAAGGAGTTGAAAGGACAAACACCCAGAGTTTTCTACTGTGTCCAAAGGGTTTGTTTGCACTCAATGATTCCCAAACACATTCTCCCTGTACAGCCAAACATTAGCCTAGAGTTCACTCTGTACATTCTTGAGAGCTATCATTAGAAAGCATGGCATTTGTTTTCACCGATATGCTGATACCGAGCCGTGTTTTTCTTCGCTCCCTTACAAAATTGACTAATTCACAAAATATAGACTGCATAGCTTATATAAAAAAAACTGGATGACTCGTAATTTCCTACTACTTTCTGAATCTCTTATTTAAAAGCCACACTTCTAGTATCTCTAAACCCGTGCTCTTCCATCTTTATAGTTCAAAATTACGACATGTACTAACTATTCTGAATTTCTCATTGAGGGCATATGCATTCATGACCTCAAGGCTAGATTATTCTACTGCTCTAAATGGGTGATTTCCCTGCACGCATCATGGCCCAGCTGTAGTTTCATTTCTAACACAATCAGGAAATATGACCATTTTTAGCCGGTTCTGTTAATACTTCATTGGCTTCCTATTTAACATAGTTCAAATGTCATTTTAAAAATATGGCTGATTACTTGGAAAGCACTAAATGGTTTAACTCTAAATGGTTAATAGTCCTTTACGTCTGTTGCTATCTCAAATTCTCTCCAGTTGATGATACCTAGAATATTAAAATCAACTGCTGGTGGCAGCTCATTTTATATTTGGCACCTAAACTTTGGAACTTCTTACCCTTGTCCAGGAAGCAGACACTCTGTCAGTTCAAAGCTAGACTAAAAACACACCTCTTTAACCTAGCATACACATGGCACATTGTCAACTTCTGTAATTTTAATGTCAGGCTGCATGGATTAGGTGAGCCAGAACTGGGAACACTTTCCATAGAGCCTGGTGTACTCCTTTCATAAGATTGGTGTCTACGCTAATATTAGTCTGTGTACAGTAGTCCACCGTAATACAGATCTGATGAAGGACCTGCGCCTAGACACTACAACACAGCCCTCAAGTGTCAACTAGTCTCTCCCCTGTGAAGGCTTCCTTTACCTCTTTACAGATTGTACAAACATTATCAATGATTCCTGTTCGCATGGATTCGTGGAAACTAGTAACATTTTTGTATTATACAGGCCAGACAAGTAACTTGTCAATTGTAACGAGGAGACTCCTCTCTAAATGCATATTCAAACACTTACCTATAAACTGATGCCGTGCATGTGTATATATATATATATTTTTTTTAGATTCACGTTTTTGCACTTTGAAATGGGTTCCAAGGTGCATATTTGAGTGTCTTTTTATCATCGTGCAAAGTTTGCATTCTTGAGCCGCAAAACTGTCCTGCATATGAGTGGCCAGAATGCATTAAGTTCTGTTTTCAGTTAAAACGTTTTGTCCAAGCGCCCCCTAATTTATTAACTAATGATCTTTGCAATGGAAGTGAATCATGCTAACTTTTGCTGGACCATAATTTTTATAGATTGTTTTGGCTTTACAGCAGCTCTAGAATACTTTAATTTCCTATCACTGCTTTGAAACTGTGTTAAAAGTTCTATATAAATGAAGTTGAGTTGACTAGAGCTCAATACTGATCCATTCTTTTCGGTCTGCAGGAAACATTCTTTCTGAAGACATGATTCTGATGTTTCCAACAAACGTGGTTCAAGGATCTGTCAGATGCTCAGTTTCAGTCCTTGGTAAAATGTGTCATTCAGTAGAAGCTGCTGGGTACGGAGCCCCCCTAGTCCCACTTTGTCAAAAAAAATTAATTATCTATCTCCTGGCCTCAAGATAGTATCTCGTGGCCACAAGATAGTTATAATCAATTTTTTTGACAAAGTGGGTCTGGGGAGGGGAGGGGGGGGGGGGGGGGGGGGGGGGGGTAATATTAGCAGAATTTTTTTCTGATGTGGGTTTTATGCTTGACCTTGTAGGGGACATAATGGGTCTTGCACTGAAGAATCTGGATCGGTTATTACAGATGCCGTATGGCTGTGGAGAACAGAACATGATTGTTCTTGCTCCCAACATTTACATCCTACTGTACCTTGAAGTAACGGGGCAACTCACTGCAGCCATCCGAGAGACTGCCACAGGCTTCCTTAAAAGTGGTATGGAAAATCCACTTTATATGTGGGAGACTAAATTCCAAGAAAGTTTAGTCCTTCTCTTCCCTTTGGAGTGTGCCAGACTGTCTAACTTCCTGACCAATTTACATGTGGATTTTGACTTATTAGGATATCAAAGACAACTGAACTACAGACACAAAGATGGTTCATACAGCACCTTTGGTAATGATGAATCAAATACATGGTGAGTTTCACACTGTTCTTTTGTGTATAATCTGTGGCACTAATTTTTTCTAAGTTCAGTTTGTGACTTATTCTCCATGGCCAGGTTGACTGCCTTTGTCATGAGATCTTTTGGTCTAGCAAGGCAATTTATCTTCATTGATCCACATGTCCTGCAGAGTGCAAAGGATTGGTTGATCAGCAAACAGGGTTCAGATGGCTGTTTCATTCAGCAGGGAACTCTGTACCATGGTGACATGAAGGTGCACCACAGGTTTATGAAACTATGCTAATAACCAGTTGACATGGTGCGTGACATTTCTTAATGATTTGTGTTTGTATGGTTTTAGGGTGGAGTTGGTGATGGTGTGACCATGACTGCCTACATTGTTGCATCACTGCTTGAACTAGGTGTCCCCACCATGGTAAAAACATCTGCTGTAGTTCTGAGTTCCTTAAGCATCCAGATGACCAGGCTGTTTAATGTTTGATTGGGTGTTTCAGGATCCGGTAATTACAAATGGTCTGTCATGCTTGAGGCCTGTCGTTGGGAACCTGGCAAACACTTATGCAACAGCTCTGCTTGCCTACACCTTCAGTCTGGCTGGAGAGTCCACCACTCGATCACAGCTTTTAACTTCCTTGGACAACCACGCCATTTCTAATGGTGAGACATACCAGCCTCTTGTTGTTCATCAGGGTCATTGGCTTTAACTCCCTCCATCTTTATCTAAGGCACTAAGCTCCATTGGTCTCAGACGACATCTGGTGATACTCTGGCGGTGGAGATCAGCTCTTACGTGCTGCTAGCGGTTCTCGCTGGTTCTCAGCCTCTCACAACGGCTAATCTGGGCTATGCTAACCGCATTGTCAACTGGCTCGTGACCCAGCAGAATCCCTATGGAGGCTTCTCCTCCACCCAGGTGCCTCTGACTACCAAACATGAGTGCAATAATTTGAGGAGGTTTTTAATCTGGTGCTTGTTTTTAGGACACAGTGGTGGCTCTTCATGCCCTGTCTGTGTATGCTGCTCAAGTGTTCAGCTTGGATGGCTCCAGCTCTGTTACCGTACAGTCCTCAGTAGTAGGAGGAGACTCTTATAGCTTCAAAGTAAATCGGGACAACAGGCTGCTGTATCAGGAGAAGCGGCTGAAGAACGTTCCTGGCAAATATAGTGTTAAAGTGTCAGGATCCACTTGTGTGTCTGTGCAGGTCTGTATCTTCACCCTATGATTCTGTTGTGCATGTCCAAATCTTACTGTGCTTTGTTTGCTCTGCACTTATGCTGTAGGTTGCATGTTTCTATAACATCCCAACACCCGTTAAAGCTGCCAAAATGTTGAGCGTCAAAGCAAATGTGAATGGAGACTGCCAACAACTTGGAGCCAATCTCATGTTAAACTTCATGGTGAAGTAAGAACGGTTCTGAATTTTTGTCCTAACATCAGCTAATGTTTGATTGACAAAGGGAAGCTGTGTTCTGTTTAGCCAGGCATTCATATAAATTTTTTATCTCAGTTACTGTAAATTCGGCCTCTAGTTCATAAACGCCAGAGGAGAACTGGCCCCCGACTGAGCCTGGGTTCTCCCAAGGTTTTTTTTTCTCCATTGGGTCATCTGATGGTGTGTTAGGACACCTTTAGGTCACTGGATGGAGTTTTTCGGTTCCTTGCCACTGTTGCCTTTGGCTTGCTCAGTTGGGGATATTCAAATTAATTAACCAATCATACCATTGATCAGCTCTACCAAACTTGGATTTTTTTTTTTTTTTCAGTAATAAACAAACATTAAGTTGTTTTGATTGATACTGTGAAGCAGCTTTGATACAATCTGTATTGTGAAAAGTGCTATATAAATATATTTGACTTGACTTCTTGATCCTGTTGACTAAACCTCTTTTTCCCCTCACCACCCTCATTCAGATACGATGGTGTAAAAGCAAGCACTAACATGGTTGTAGTTGATATTAAGCTCCTGTCAGGCTTCACGGCAGATAAGTCACTGGTTCGTATGCATTTAAGATTTAGAAAGTCCTAAGATGCTTGATGCTCCATCAGTTGTACTTGTCTGTAAACAATGGTCTCTTCCCCTCAGCTTGAATTATTTGACCCGATAATTGAGCGAGTAGATACTGAAGATGATCATGTCCTAGTGTATCTGAAAGAGGTGAGACTGTACACTGGGGTATATTACTAGCTGCCATCTTCTCGAGAGCAGTGTGCATTTCTGCTGTTCATCCTTTGTCTCGCAGGTTCTCAAAGGCGTCCCCATGAGTTACACTCTGCAGCTGAAACAGGTTCTTAAAGTGAACAATCTCAAGCCAGCAGTCATACACGTGTATGACTACTATCAGACAAGTATGCTTTCTTCCTAATCATTAATTTATCTGGCTAAACTCAGTAAATATGATCCAAGTCATTCTGTTCCCCTTTCAGGTGATTCGTTTGAGACCACCTACACGTCCCCCTGTCCATGATCTGATTCAGTATTGGCGTTGGGACTCATGACTTAAATAAAACCGCTTTTAAACAATCAGATCTCTTGTTGCCCGTTTTGTTTGTCATGTTCATGAGTTAATATTCATCCTGTGATGTGACTACAAATCCTTGTAACATGACTTAAATAGTTCAACAAAAAAAAAAAAAATTCTCCTGTATTTTGCTTGCAAGCATCCATTTATCAAGGACTGTTGCAGATGTAAACAACCTACAACCATGGCCATTATACTTCTAAATGAAGGCATTCCGTTATGCAGTAGACTAAGATCCAATGTAAACAGTTTTACTATTAAAAAAAGCATTAGCTTAACCTTAATTCATCTTGTTCATCAAATAAAAGTCAGAAATCACTAATTGCTCTTTATTGAACAACTAGATTGAAGTAAAAAGCATGGTGTAGTCTGTATATATAAAAAAAAAAAAAAACACAATTTCTGTACCTGAAAATTGATGTTTCACTGGTATTTAAAGGGGTCATATAATGGTACATGCACTTTTACAAGTTGATTGTACTGAAATGTGTTGACAGTGTCTGCACACAACCATCATATAATGATAAATCCATCCAGTGGTTTTGTTTTAATCCATGTTTTCCCCTGCCTCAAATCAAGCCGTTGGAGCCTGTGGCATCACAAGCTCGCACGCCCCTCCCACGATTGTTGATTTACAGCAGGGTTTCAACACTGACCTGCCCTCGCGAGTGAGATGTCAATCATAGTTCGTCATTGTTGATACACTGGAGCAGAATGGCGTCTAAGCGATTGTGGTGTTCGGTTCTTGGGTGTAATAACGAACACAGCAGTAATTTTAAAGTTCCCAAATCCGAACCGCTGAAGACGAAGTGGCTGAGTTTTGTTTAAGAAGGGAATATTCCCGACGAGCAACGTGAATGTGCTCATGTTTGCGCAAATCATTTCTCACCAGACTGCTTTTTAAACGAGGGACAATATAAATCAGGTTTTGCTAAGAGGCTGCTACTGAAAAAGAATCAGTACCAACTATTCGTGTTCCTGCTGGACCTGCTCCAGAAGAAGTGAGTGTGACGTCTATATTAATCTTTGCAAATCCCATGCACGCTTCACGATGAATGTGGCTAATGTTTACACTCAGGGTACATTACGGCAGTGTTTCCCAACCCTGTTCCTGGCGGCACACCAACACTGCACGTATTCTTTGTCTCCCTAATCAAACACACCTGATTCAACTCATTAGCTCATAAACACCGCATTACGGCATGTATTCTATGTAACATTACGACGTTCTCAATATAATTCATAATCCCACGTTTATAATGAAAAACGCGTTATAGTTATTGTGTTATTAAAAACTGTGTACGCAGGTGTTACAGTTAACATGCTAACACTAAGTTACACCTGGTTTACTTGTATGTTACTGATTAATAAAGTAATTTAAAAAAAACAGTTAAACTGTATTAAGATGAATGGTAACACAGGCCAGCAAAATACTGTTTACATCTTGCAAATGCATATGATTCAAGACTATATCAATGCAGTTACAATACTATAGATGTACTTAAAAGTTTTCTTAAAAGTTTTTCGTACTGCACTAAACATAAACATACAACAAATTATTAGGTATCCTTCAACTACTGCTAGAATCATTACTGACATGACCTCACGTCAGTTTCAATCACGATAGTTGTACCTAACACTGAGATAACGTCACGCATCACTGATAAGTATACATTTACAAAAAAGAAAAAAGTTTTTCAACATAAATCTGTCAACAAACTAACCTATAACTTACATTAGTAACGTTAAACACATAGCGTTTGTATCTCACAACTCTAACGTTACCCTGCCAGTACATACAAAAATAGATCAAAGTGACATTGTTAACCAACCATTCAGAAACGTCCTGTTCGAGCCTTAATTGTCGAACTTCTTCGGGGCCGTCATCTTGTTCCGGGTCCGACTCCGGTTCAAATTGATATGGTTGCACAGATGTGCCCTCAGAGACTCCCGCTGCCATTATTTCGCCAAAATACACCATCAACTGTTGTCAAGGCAACACTCCACATGCGTAGTATCAAAAACGCCCCGCAGAACAGAGGGGCGGGGTGAGCAAAGCTCATTATCATTTAAAGTCATATGCACTGAAACAGCGTGCTGAAAACAGAGCTGTTTTTGAGCAGGTAAAATGAGTGTTTTCTTTAAATACTAATGAGAATTTTTAATAAAAGTATATTACAAAGTTTTCATTTAGACCCTAAAGATTCATATTAACTTGTACAAAAATGGCATTATATGTAAAAAACTGCTAACCACTCTTTTATATTTTCTGGTTCGGATTAATTGAACAGCTACAGGCTTTTTTAAAAAATTTTAAATATTCCATATTTTAAAGCATCAATCTGATGCATTTTGAGATGCATTTTTTTTGCCAACCTGGGGAGAGTTGGAGAAACTTAACTTCAGCCATGAGTCAAAAATATTATGGCCTCCGTAGTAGCGTTAGCTAATAATTTCCCACCAGAGCTTTACTAGCTGGCTAATGTTGCGTTCTCTCCTGGTGTTTTCAACTCAATTCATCAAGCTGTAACTAACGTTAGCAAAGCCTATGTCAACAGAGCTCCTGGGTAACTTAGATATAGCCTACCAGAAAATATTAGGGATGTCCCGGTACCATTTCTTCTGAACCGATCCAATCCGATACCAAAAATTCTGAGTATTGAATTATACCGATCCGATACCAGCGCAGTTAAAAAAATAAATAAAATCAAGTAGAATTTCTATAACTCTGTGTGTTGAACTGATAATCACTATTTTCTGTTAAACACAATCTACTTAATACAGACAACTTCATTATAAAGAAAAACAACAAATAAAAAAAATATGATCATAACCTATGACAAAAATTCTATTATATAAACTAGATTAGTGGGTAACCCAGCAGTAAAATTTAGTCTAGAAAAATCACAAGTGCACAATAATTGTATAAAATCGAACATTTAGTGAAAAAAAAACAACATTATTTAGTGAGGAACAAATAAGAGACAATAAGTGTAGCACTAAATCTGGTAAAAAACGTTTTCATGTATTAAGTTTAGCAGAACTGCTCCTTCCTTGATTTTGCGCAAGCAAAGGTGTCAACTACATCCCCAAAGTCCATTTCTTTGTTACCGTCTCCACAGTTCGCTCCGGCTTCGTCAGACTCAGCGCTGCTAGATCGCAATTCCCGTGATGTTCTCACAAAAAAATCTTTCGATACCTGGAACATTGTGAATTGTAGCTACGTCTAGCGTCCTTGTCTTTCTTTAACTTTCTTTTTGCAAAACCACTCAATTGACGTCTGTCCAGTTTTGATTTTAATTCATTTTTTTGTAGCCGTTAAAAAAATGACACATTTGCACGTATTTGTTTTGGACCAACGCAACTCTGACAGATTGGGGAGGGGGGAGTGATAGTGGTCATGTAATCTTTATTTATTTATAATTTATTATTGTTATTATTATTGTTAAATTAGTGTTCATAAACAATTTATTTATGGTCTATCAAGAATTTCAAGTTAATAATATAACAATTTACGAAAAATATTTTTAAAGCTTGACTCATGTGGTGCCCCCCTAGTGGCTGTGAATGGTTGGTGCCCCTGGGCACTGGCCCAAGTGCCCTTATGGATAATCCGGCTCTGCCGAGACCCAATCGAAGTCCACACAACATACGACTATATCAACACTATACTGATAACAATACAGGAGGATAACTTGCTATTTAAGTGACAATACAAAGTGCAAACATAACCAATAATATGAACACTCAGATAAAATACTGCGACAGCGCTCTTCAATCTCCCTCCCGGACATATTATGCGATAAATATGCAAATGTACTTACTATTAGCTGCACGCACACACATAATCTTTAAATCCTTGAACAATAGCACTTAATCGAACTTAACTGTTATTCACTATCACTATACGTCTATTCATTCTCTATTCAGACGATCTGGCTTATTAACTCTCCCGAAACTTTTCTCGCACAGTCCAACTCACGAACAGAGGCGGGGGGATCGGGATAGTCCAATTCCAAGGGGTGGCCTTTTTTACAATATGACCCCTTTAAGACTTTGGACCACTAGCCCAGTGTTACTCAAGCTTTAAGTTGTGGATTGTGTGGAAGCTAATAATTGGGTGACAAATCTTGCATTTAATACAGAAATCATAAACAAGGGCAATAACAATTAATAACTCTAGTGTCTTTATTACAACTAACATTACAAGATAATGTTTATACTTCCTCTGCTCTTACATGGATGATACTCTGCAGAGTTTTTGTTGGTCTTAGCTCTTAATGCCTAACATGTGCTTAGATGAGCTAATGTAGGAAAAATTAAATGTATTCTGCATATCCTCAGTCTCTTATGCTTGTGAATATGAAATATATGTGGGCCTTCTTTACTAAAATAAAATGCATGTGAAATTGAAGCAATTCAATTGGAGGTGACTCCCACTTCATACACGCATAATACTAGCTTAGGTATGGTTATTACATGATATTTTGCTTATGTTCGGACTGAAAATAAAACAGTTTGTATAGTGTGGGCTACACTGAAAAAGTGTATTGTTGATTTTCACTTGTGACAATCATTGATTTGGAATACCAAGAAAGAAACCATGTTAAATATGTTTAAAAAAAAAAAAAAAAATTGATGTTTTCACTTTCCAAGCAGCGAAGTTGCATTTAAATTTGTCATGTTTTTGACATTTTTAAATCCCACACAGCAAGCAACCATTAAATCAATGTTAATGGGTCAACATAAGTAATTTCATTTCACAAAGTCATAATTTTTGGAGTGACATTTGGATATATATATATATAGAGTCTAAAATTAACTCACAAAGACCTAACATATGTTTTTAATGTGACCTTACATGTGCTAATGTCTCATTTAGTTCTGCACAAAAATGTAAAGCACATGGCACATAAATAAATGTATTGGCTAAATGAGATGTCATATAATAATAATAAAATGTATTTTCGAATAGAAATAATGTGACATTTATAAATGACGAGACACCAAATAGGGTATTTATCTGCACTGATGACGGCAGCGATAATGAAGTATCGGCAACGGGTTGATTTAGCACTTTTTCGTCAGGCAATGGAAAAGTCTAGCCTGGCATGCCAGACCTATCAAGATGTTTGGTCTGGGAACTCATCATTGACAGGGCTCAATCCGAGGGGCGGGATAAACGGTGTCTTTCAAATTCTCTCTGCACGCAATTGGATAGCGCTACAACCAATCAGAGCAACGAAGAAGGGGACGTAGTTAGCAGAACAAGTTGACATATTAAACTTTTACCGTATCCAGTCCATAACAAAAAACATTGAACATTGAAAATAAGGGAGATTTCCCGGAATCCATCCCCAAAACAAGGGATTTTTTTGTTTTGTTTTTTACACGACCCACAAACTTTAAAAATAAAACACTAATCATTAAAAGTCTAAAGAGTTTATAACTAGCCTACATATTTGTGAGAGAGAAAAAGACAGTATGTGTGTGTGTGTGTGTATGAGAGAGAAAGAGACAGTGTGTCATTAAAAAAATAGAGAATGTTTCAATACTAATATCAGCTTACGAGAGAAACGGAGGCGGAGTAGTGGTGCTTCGGAGGCTGAGTGCTGGAGATGATTCGGAGGTCCGTTACCGATCAGAGCGCACGCTGACACTAAGTAAATAAAGCCTTTATACTCGACGCGTCCGCACGAGCACGGCAAAAATGACAAGTTGATCGTTTCGCCACAGCCTTTTTTGGAACAGCGCACGCGGCGCCGCATCCGAGGATGAACGACTTCAAACCGAATATGTCCGAGATGAACCATCTCATTTTCGAGGGGGCCCCTACAGTACAAATAAACCAACATCATAATAGAAAATCATAATTAAAAGAAATAAAACACAGGACTGTAACAAACATTTAGATACATTCACATTAATATACAAATATATTTTTTTATTTACATAAATTAAAAGACTTTAATTCAATGTTTGAGAACGTATTCCCCCACTTTCACAGAGAAGGTAGTCCCAGACTAAGGCATTGTCCACAAGGACACGGGTATTTTTATAACCAGAGTTTTTCCTCCTGTGTTTTAAAAAAAAACTCCACATGAAAACGCAAAAACACGTATCAAGCGCTGTCAAGAGCATGCAACACCAGCAGGCGGTGATATAAACCTAACCACAAAGCCACGTTAGCCAATCAGAAGCCATCAGCGGTGCAAAAACTCCGGTTTTACTGTCTACACGACCACACTGTAAACGGCGTTTCTGAAAATCCTCACCCTGGCAGGGGTTTTCAAAAATGTTCGGTTTTAGTGTCCTGATACTGCGTTTCCATGTGGACGAACGGCCGAACCGCGCAAAAAAAGTCACGGTTATAAAAATGCATGAATGAGCTTTATTAACTGAAAGCAACTTGCACTGACATTATCTTAAAACATGTCATTGCATCACGTTTATGAAAGCTACTTAAGTGCCCTAATTGAATAAATGCCTAATCCTGGCTTAAAGTCCCCATGAATTCAAAATTGACCATACTTACTTTGTTTGCCTAAATTGGTCGTTTTGTGGTGAACAATTCATCCATGCAAGTGAATCCACACAAAAAAAATTTTTGGCTTCATAATCTTTAATCAAAATTTGAAATGTCCCCTCCCCTCTGCATTGGAGGACCTTCCCTGATGATGTAGGTTTGACGGTTTAGGTGTCTGCTTAACATCCGTAACCACTCCCCTCCAACTGACAGTAGACAGGCTGAATGAAAACACCTACTTTTCTAGATCCAATCAGGTGCTAGTTGGAAGAAAAGCCACGCCCACTAGTTTGCCTCATTTTGTATTCCGTTTCTCTCGGAAATACGTCACAACACTGGAGAACAGTCCTTTGCAACTTCCGGTTCACGGGGACTTTAATCTAAGCACTGTCTGTGAAACCGGGCCTACATGCGTCACTGAGGCTATGTTTACACACGATCTGAAGAGAAAACGCAAAAGTGGCGTTGCGTTATCACTTTTTATTCTGCGTTTAGACGAGCGTTTTGGGTGGGAAATCCGCGTGCATATGGTGACGCAAAAGAGTGTGAAATTCAATGTAGTATGCACTCCAGGCGGCTAAGTGGCAATGTGAAGCACTGCCATACAACCACACCAAGTCCGTGCGCCTGCGTACAACCTTCACTGTCAACCAGACTTTTGGGTTTTTACCGTTTACACGGGAACGCGGCGGTGGAGCGTTTTTAAGATTTCCTCTCTGGAGGGTGGTTTCACTTTTTTGCGTTTTTAAGCCCCCAAAACGCCGTCGCCGTGTAAACGAAAGGCACATCAGATAAAATATTTTTACGTTTTCACCGCGAGCGTTCTCGTGTAAACAGGGCCTGACATATCTGGATGTGTTTTAAATCAATACCAGATAGAACTCCTAATTAACAGACTAAATTAATTCCAGGTGATGGTTAATCAATTTAATTAACTAAATGAATGTGTTCTCTGACAATTAAGTGTGTTTAAATATCACTGTCTTCAGTGCAGATGATTGAGAGGAGCAGCCACAATAAACAGTGGTAGAATATCATAAGAGAAATCCTCTGAAAAAGACTCTTGATTTAGGTTTGGCATTGGATGATTTTTCCTCATGGCTGTGAGGGAGACTAGTTTTTGGAAAGGGCTCATTTTAGCCCTTTTTCTCTTTGCTGTTGATGGACAGAAACCAGGGCCGTAAGTGCTGTTATGTGGGGATTAACTCAACTTTATAGATGATGACAATGATTGAAGCATTGCAAAAGAGCATTACTCTTCATTTGATGCTGTCCAGTGATAAAATGGATGTCCTGTGGTTTCTGAAACTAAACCCTTTATATTTTTCCACAGGTTATTCATGGTGACGTTCCCTGCACTGATTGAGTCTGGATCTGATGCCAAATTATGCATTACTCTTCTGAAACCCCAAGAGAGTCTCACGATTACAGTTTCTCTGCTGGATGAGAAAAACAAGACAACTCAACTCGCGCAGCGGGCTTCTTCAACGTCGTTTCACCACTGTTTCAGCTTCCAGGTCTGTCATGACTCTTGTGCATTTATTTTTTGGTCTGGTTTGGTATCTCCACAGGAATTTCTGAGTTTCTCCACAGGCTCCTCGAGTAGATGGAGAATTGGTGCAGAAGCTGAAGGTGGACGTTCAAGGGAAGGTCTTCAGAGCATCTGAAGAGAGGAAAGTCATGTTTAGACGTTACTTTCCTTTAACCTTCATCCAAACAGACAAACCCATCTACAATCCAGGACAAACAGGTGAGCTGTGAATGTCCCTTTGTTCAATAGAAGTATAGAAAGTGCAAGACGCTACAAGTTTTGATCATCTTCAAGTGCATTGATGTGAGTTTATTTGTGTCTTTGCAGTGAATTTCAGAGTTGTCACTATGGATACCAGATTTGTGCCTTTTGATCAGATGGTAGGATCAGATGTTTCACCATATTGAGTGTTCTAGCCATAAAAAAACTGCAAATTTAATGCAGATTACTTTATGTGCACTATTTTGCACTTTTCAGGCATCAGTGTGTTTTATAATTGTTTAATATTCTTCTCTTTGTCTTGCAGTACAATCTGGTGGTGGTGGAGGTGAGAATTTGCTCTGGTGCAGGTCTTTGAATGGAGTCAATGCAGCTTTTTACATATTGCTTTGTTTGTGGTTTTTCCTCTGAGCTGATTCCTCTATTTTATTAGGACAATAATAATAACCGGATTGGTCAGTGGACAAACATTTCCTCAGCGGGTTGGATATTGCAGCTTTCTCACGAGTTAAACCCAGAGGCTCAGATGGGGATGTACACTCTAAAGGCTTTTATTGGTGAACGAACAATCTCCCTTGAGGTGAAAAAATATGGTAAGTCATTGTGTATAAATTGTGAAGCAGTTCAATGATAGATCTGAGGTCTTGATCCAAGTCATTTGGTTTCTGGTTAAGTTTTGCCCAAGTTTGATGTGACCGTAAAAACCACAGACTTGCAGTGTTGCAGATGTGGGACTGAAAGTTGAGGCTTGTGCCAAGTAAGTTGAGCTTTATTTTCTTGTCATTTGGTTGGTCAGTTCTTGAGCTTATTGCTTATGATGTTTCTCAGATACACATATGGCCAACCTGTGCTTGGTCAAGCATTGGTGGAAGTGAGCCGTTTCCATATGTTGTGGTTCCTGATTTGACCCGTAGTTGCCTGAATAAAACTACAAAGGTTTGACTCCTGCCTTACAGTGGAGGGTTTTTCTTTTGCTTGTGCTTGACTTAAATGTGATTTTCTTCTTTGTTCTTCTACCAGATGAATGACACTGGCTGTGCATCCCTTACAGTCGATACATCAGTGTTTTTCAACACTAAATTTGAAACTAATATGCAAGATACCTTTCTTGTAAATTTGAACGTCACTGAGGTGGGAACAGGTGAGCTATTGGCAATTTAAGCTGAACCATAGTAATTTAAAGTTTTTTTTATTATTGCATCCCTCCAACCCCCCCCCCAGATATAGTCATGTCAAAATCTGCAACAGTGTCCATTACGTTCGAAGTTGGCAAAGTCATGTTCGTGGACCTCCCAGATTACTTTGAAGCTGGATCAATGATTAATGGAAAGGCAAGTAAATGTTAATTCCTTGTCGCAGAAGCCTTCACATTTCTTAACCTTGATCATTCCCAACAGATATCAGTGTCTCGTTCCGATGGTTCTCCAATTGCAAACAAAGGGGTTTATCTCCTGGATGGGAACAGCTGGCCCAATAAACTGCTGCAGAATCTGACCAGAAAGGACTGGCCACATTCTCTCTCAACGCTGCCAATCTTCCTAAAGCTGCTCTTAATCTTGTGGTACGATTTGCTCTGTTTTGTGAAATGTGGACTTCTCCCAATCTCTCGCATGAAACTAATTCCTTTCATTCCCCAGGCAAGTGTGACTCCAGAGGTTGTTTATGGTTACAAATCGCCATACTTCACTACAGATTCAAGGGTTGTTCAGCTTCTCCAATCTGCTTCTTCTGACAACCCATCATTTAGTGAACTGAAAATAGTGAAGCTCGAGCAGCCGCTCAAATGTGGTGCTGTGGTTCCAGTGACTGTCAAGTATTCTTTTGTTGGAGAGGCTGGTGACTACAGCACTGACATCATCTATATGGTGATTAAATTAATAAAAAATTTTTTTTTATTTTCCCCACTGTCAGTTTGTTCAACTTTATGCACTCATTTGTCTTAGGTCATGTCCAGAGGAGTGATCGTTCTCCATGGATTTCAGACAGTCACAGCGACCGCTTCTACAGTCATGAGCGGCTCGGTGTCGTTCCAACTGTCTGTCAGTGTCGATATGGCTCCAGTAGTGCAGATTCTGGTCTACTGCGTTCTGCCCAGTGAGAATGTGGTTGTTGGTAGTGCATCATTTGACACCGAAACATGTTTCCAAAACCAGGTATGATGTGCACTGGTTTTTTTTCTTTTAGTGAGGAATGGTGACATGTCCTACAGTGTGTTGGTTCTTGTTCCAGGTGTCTCTACAGTTCTCTCCTGCTAAGGCCGTTCCTGCTGAGGAAAATGTTCTGACTGTTTCTGCTCAAGCAGGATCTCTGTGTGGCATCAGTGCTGTAGATCAGAGCATCCGGATCATGGAGCCAGGAAGACGTCTGAGTGCTGAAATGGTATCCTGTGCCTAAATTATATTTCTTTTGTAGCAAATTTGCTTACGAAAAATATTAATTCTGAATATTTGGATTAGTTAATATAATTAACTTGATATGCTAATTTAATATTTGGAAATTGACCCGTTTGTCCCATGAACATGTTAATGTCTCGCCCATATGAAAAACTGTCCGTGTGCAATTTGAGGCTCCAGTTGATCTTTGTCTTGAGAGACTGAACCAGTGGGAGTCTTTGAATGAGAAAAGGCCACACCCTGGCACAAGCTTTGGGGTCCTTAGTCCCTTTCTGAGAAATCCTGATGTGAAGATGCCAAAAGGTTTTATGAAGTTCCTTTTTCAAAGCGTGAAGATATCACCCTCTTTGTTCCCTTTGGAGGGAATTCATTACGATCATTTGTTCTAGCAGGCTATTGAATACATAATTTGATTGTGACTCATTTATATAAGAATCGTGATTTCTTAAACACCTTAAGCAAAATGTAAGATAACAAATGAGGGATGAAGATTATAGGATTTAAAGGGTATATTTCTCCTCTGCAAGAACTCTGCAAATTTCCTCTGGGGCATAAGTCTTATCAGTCCTATAACAGTTAGCTTCATTTGGGATGTTAGACTTGGGGTGTGTGTCAGACCTTTTGGGTGTGAGTTTGCTGGATTATTCATTCAATATAATGAATTTGTCTGGTCCAGATGATACACCTTTTTAGACCTTAACAAGTGGCATTCTAATCAGATGTGCCACTAAAATAATTACTCCTCGCTTTCTCCATGTTCTCAGGTGTTCAACTTGCTCCCAATGCGATCACTATCTGAATATCCATATGAAGTTGAGGATGAACAGGAGTGCCTAAATGTTCGACCCCCGTCGGGCCGTTCCCACAGACCAAGCCTACGAAACCTTCAAGGTATAAAACTGTCCATCGTTCTGTTTACTCAATTCACGTTTTAATCTTCAAACGTTTTTCTCTTGCTCTGACAGAGCATGGGGGTGAAGGTTGCCACAAATTTGCCTATCAGAGTACCTCAGTGTGTGCTGTACAGAGGCCTGAATTATTATCGTAACTTCCGTGATGGTATGTCTGTTTTTCTTGCTCTCATGTTGCCCCTTGACTTGAGATTTATTATAGTTGGTAGCTTCTGTGAGGTGAAGCTGCAAACCATTTGGAAAAGCTTTAATCTTTTGCATTGTAACGGCACATTTAATAACAGATGAATATACACCATGTAAAGTCACAACTAATCAACATTTTTCTACATCTGGCCAAACATGCATATTTGACGCTGTATGAACCCTGGTTATTTTGCAGACACTAGGACCATTTGTAGTAAAATTGCTGGTTTCTTTCAGTAGTGTATTATCGTCAACCTGTAGCTATGGCTGGAATGGCTCCAGAAGTAGCAAGTGTTGGAGGTGACACGTCCTCTTTTGATGTAACCGTCAGGACTTACTTTCCAGAAACCTGGATCTGGCAGCTTGCTCAAGTGGGGTTAGTAAAACCTTTGTTCCATCTAAAACTACTTTCCCACATATTTTACTTCTCCTGTCTCCTTCATTTATAGTTGTCCTTTTCTTCAGAGCAACTGGATCCACATGAGTTCCCCTCACTGTTCCTGACACCATCACCACATGGGAGACTGAGGCATTCTGCCTGTCCTCAAAAGGTTTTGGTCTGGCTCCTCCTGCTCTGCTGACAGTCTTCCAGCCCTTCTTCCTGGAGCTCTCCCTGCCGTACTCCATCGTCCGTGGAGAGTCTTTTGATCTGAAGGCCACGGTCTTCAGCTACCAGTCCAATTGCATCATGGTCTGTCATGGTTTCTTTAAATACTGTAATTGATCTGTATAGAGAAGGTCATGTCTTTGCTTCATGTGCTCTGTTTCATTGACAGGTTAAAGTAACTCCAGCTTCATCCATGAACTTCAATCTTAAACCATATTCTGATCCATATTCATCCTGTATATGTGCCAATGGGAGAAAGACCTTCAAATGGGCTCCCTGTGTCTGTTCTCGGTCAGTTTTGAACTGTCTGTTACCAAATTTAAAGTTTTGTTTTTGCTCACTTTCTGTCTGTCACTGCAGGAGCCGTCAATGTGACTGTCAGTGCTTCAGCTGAACCATCCCAGACTCTATGCGGCACTGAGGTCGTGACTCTGCCGACAAGAGGACGCATTGATGTAGTCACTCGAAGTCTACTTGTCCTGGTAAGGGTTACCAGCCTTCTGGAGTCAAGTCATGAAGCCCATGGTGCTTTACTGATGTGGTGTTGCATTTACAGCCTGAAGGAGTTGAAAGGACAAACACCCAAAGCTGGTTACTGTGTCCAAAGGGTTTGTTCGCACTTAATTCCCCAATACCTTCCTGTATAGCCAAATATTAGCCTAGCACTCAATTCTGTTCGGTCTGCAGGAAAAGTTCTTTCTGAAGACGTGACTCTGACGTTTCCAACAAATGTGGTTCAGGGATCAGCCAGATGCTCAGTTTCAGTCCTTGGTAAAACATTTCATGGAGTAGAAACTGCCACAAGTGTTTGGCAGAATACTTGTTCTGATTTGGGGTTTTATGCTTTACATGCTTGTAGGGGACATAATGGGTCGTGCACTGAAGAATCTAGATAGGTTATTGCAGATGCCATCTGGCTGTGGAGAACAGAATATGATCATTCTTGCTCCAAATATTTACATCCTGCTGTACCTGGAAGTCACGGGCCAACTCACCGCAGCCATCCGAGCAACTGCCACAGGCTACCTTCAGAGTGGTATGGGCAAGGAGATCCTTTTTAAAAAAAAAATATATTTTTTTAAAATATTGTAGACTAAAACTTAATGACTTAGTCCGTGACTCCATTCGAAGCCGTCAAGACTCCGTTATACACAATTCATCCACCTGATTTTATTTTTGAACAGGATACCAAGGACAACTAAACTACAGGCACAGTGATGGTTCATACAGCACATTTGGTTATGATGCATCCAATACATGGTAAGTTTCATGCTGTTATTCTAGATGTGTAACCTTTGTCAAGTGGTTTGTTAAACTGAATTCCTTCCACAACCAGGTTGACCGCCTTTGTCATGAGGTCTTTTGGTCTAGCGAAGCGTTTCATCTTCATTGATCCGAATGTCCTTCAGAGTGCAAAGGACTGGCTAATAAGCCAGCAGGGTTCAAATGGTTGTCTCATGCAACAGGGAACTTTGTACCACAATGACATGAAGGTACATGTGTTATCAAATATACCTTAACCATAAACCATTCAAGATTGTTTTTAATCTATGTACTGGTGTTTTAGGGGGGAGTTGGTGATAACGTGACCATGACTGCCTACGTTGTTGCATCGCTGCTTGAACTAGGAGTTCCTGCCACAGTAAAAACCTCTCCAGTAGTTGTATGAGAGCCTTGCAAATGGTCTTCTGGCTGTTGTCTGATATCTGCTTTGCTTTCAGGATCCTGTCGTTACCAACGCGCTGTCATGCTTGAGGCCCGTTGTTGGGAACCTGGGAAACACTTACGCCACAGCTCTGCTGACCTACACCTTCAGTCTGGCTGGAGAGACCACTACTCGATCACAGCTTCTAACAACCTTGAACAACCTTGCTATTTCTGAAGGTAAGATTTATCAGCCTCTTGTTGTTCAAGTTCTTTATCATCAACTTTCTCTCATCCTAAGGCACGAAGGTCCATTGGTCTCAGATGACATCTAGTGATACTCTGGCGGTGGAGATCAGCTCTTACGTCCTGCTAGCGGTTCTCACTGTTCAGCCTCTCACAACGGCTAATCTGGGCTATGCTAACCGCATTGTCAACTGGCTTGTGACCCAGCAGAATCCCTATGGAGGCTTCTCCTCCACCCAGGTGCCTCTGACTACCAAACATGTGTGCAATAAATTACGAGGAGTTTTTAATCTTGTGCTTGTTTTTAGGACACAGTGGTGGCTCTTCAGGCTCTGTCTGTGTACGCTGCTCAAGTGTTCAGCTTGGATGGCTCCAGCACTGTTACCATACAGTCCTCAGTAGTAGGAGGAGACTCTTATAGCTTCAGTGTGAACCGGGACAACCGTCTGCTGTATCAGGAGAAGCCTCTGAAGAACGTTCCCGGCAAATATAGTGTTAAAGCGTCAGGATCCACTTGTTTGTCTGTGCAGGTATGAATCTTAACCCCTCTCTATTTCTGTTTCTTTTGTGCACATCAATCTGATTAGTCTTGTCTGCCTTGCGCTCATACCGTAGGTTGCGTGTTTCTACAACATCCCGACCCCCGTTAAAGACTCCAGGACACTGACTGTTGAAGCAAAGGTGACTGGAGACTGCCGACCTCTTGGTGCCAATCTTATGTTGAACTTCAGTGAAGTAAGAACAGTTTTGGCTTTGTGTCCTGAAACCAGCTCTTGTTTGACTTTTTGAAGGATCCAGCACTCTTGATTCCATTGACCTAAATTTCTTTATTCCACATCACGTCATTCAGATACAACGGCGTAAAATCAAGCACTAACATGGTTCTAGTTGACATTAAGCTCCTGTCGGGCTTCACAGCAGATACATCACCGGTTCGTAGGTTTAAGATTTAGAAAGTCCTAAGATGCTTGAAGCTCCTGATGTAATTGTGTTTGGAAATGTTCTCTTCCCCCTCAGCTTGGATCTCCACCCCAGTCGTTTGCCCCGCTTGTCGAACGGTTTGATGCTGAAGATGATCATGTCCTAGTGTATCTGAAAGAGGTGAGACTCTACACTTGGTATATTCACTAGCTGCCATTTTTCTCATGTGCTGCTGTTCGTCTATTCTGTCTTGCAGGTTCCCAAAGGCGTCCCCATGAGTTACATTCTGCATTTGAAACAGGTTTTTGCAGTGAAGAATATCAAGTCAGCAGTCATCAACATTTATGACTACTATCAGACAAGTACTCTTTCATCCTAATCATTAAATGTTCTGGCTGAATTCACGATTGAACATGATCCAATTAATTGCATGTTCCTTTTTCAGGTGATTCATTTGAGACAACCTACACATCTCCTTGTCAATGACTTATTCAGTACTGGCTATAAGATGTGTGACTTAATAAAACTGCTTTTAGACAATCAGTTATTTTGTTCCTCATCTGTGAAGATTTGAAGCAGGTTTATTTTCAGTGTTCATGAGTTTATTTGTCCTGTGACAAATCCTTTCTTGGGCAGTGGCTTGTTGAAAGTTGGACCTTACACTGCAACTTTTTATTTTTATACCGTTCCATGGTTGTACAGTTTAATCAACTATTTTATGAAAGAATTTAGTTAGACAAATGTCCAGTGTAGCTAGTTTTACTGTAACAAACCAAAAAGCAAATGAACAATACCAGAATAGTTGTCATTATTCAGTGCGTCTCTCAGTTCTGTTGATTTATGATGATTAGTAGTTGCTGTGGAGTACATGATGTCAATACTTGACATCAGGTTGCACTCACCTTTGACCTTTTCATATTTGCTGATTTCCATCTGCGCTAGAACATTAATTTGGAATTCCAAGAAAGAAACTGTTAAATGTTTTTGAGGCATGTGCATCTGAATTTGTCAAGTTTGATTTAAATCCCACATAGCAAGCAACCATCGAAACAATGTTTAACCATTGTTAATGGGTCATTTCATGAAGTAACAATTTTTGGAGCATTTGCTAGTCATATTTCCTGACCTCTAGTATATATATATATATATATATATATATATATATATATATATATGCAGGGGTGGACTGGGACTGAAAAGTGGCCCTGGACCACTGCAGCCCACCGTACGGTGGCCGAGAGAGCTCAACGCGCTACAACTGAAGCAAACACATGCAAATAGAAAAACTTGTGCAAATTCAAAAAAAAAAACACATGAGAATTTCCAGGGTAACCAAATAAGTGACGATCCCAGCTGGGACGTGCTTAATTTATTTAGTTTAGTTTTCAGCTCATTTAGTTTTCAGCTCTTTTCTCATTTGTATTCTGATGACATTGAACATATTGTTAATACATTTTGTATACAAGTTATGTCATAATATAATCTCTGTATGTTTTGCATAAATACATAAAGTAGAATTTTAAGCTGTAAGCACCAGCCAGGTTAGTCACTTATTTGGTTCCCCTGGAAAGATTTCCATTGTGGTCTGTTATTTGCAGCACGTTTCTGTATTTGGGTGGTGTTGTGAGTATTTGGAGCACATGTGTGTTGTGAAACTGATGAAGATGTTTTCTTAATTTGAAGGTGTTTTTTCTATTTGCATGTGCAACACGTTGAGCTTTCTCGTTTACCATACCCCCACATCATAACAAATTGGCTCATTAATGTGCAGAATATTTAACACCACTTACAGCATAAAAATATAACCCAATATAAATGCTATTTAAACATTTATTTCAAGTAACACAACGCTAGTCAGGGGGATCTAGAGCCACCAGAGCCTGTTGAACTGCTACTCTACATGCCAAATGTATAATCTGTTCATTTGAAACATTTTCTAATGCTTTTTTTTTAACACGTAACTTTACATCTTCACCTTTTCTTTTCTTCCCGTTTTCATCCATGGCTGTTCTAATATTACGTCTTCTTACCTGAGTGTTCCTTGGCGAATATTTAAATATTAAAGAGCAACATGCAGGTTGGACACCCCTATACAGCATAGTGTATGTTGATGATAAAACAACTAGATTTTTTTTTTAACTGGAGTAATATTAGCCATTAACGATATTTTGAGAAAAAATGTGATAACTCCCGTGTCTATAAAGCCCTAACCGGAAGTGACGATCGCCGAGGGAGTCTGATCAAATTCAAGCTCAGGTTACAATGGACACGAACAACGAAACCTAGTTCTCCGATGTTGACGAACATGCCTATGATGGCCCACAGGCCTATAATTATGAGCCTCCTGGGCGAGATAGAGGCCAGGGGGAGATCGGGGGAGGAAAATTGGGCAGAGGAGAGAAGTAACGTTAGAGTTGTGGTGTCAAGAAAACCAGTGGCGAATAGGGCAAGCGACTTGGTGAGTTCATGTAAGTTAGCACCGTGGCTAACGCTGGTTCATCTACTGTATGGCTTGTACCTTGGTGTCTTGCAATAAATCTGCTTTAGCAAACATACGTTCGACTTTGTTCTTGATTAAACATCCATTTAGATTGTCTTAATTAAAGCCAGCAATGTGTTTTCTTTTCATACTCTACGCTGACAGTGATTATGCAGTCCATCCAAGCTGGTTAGCACTATCTACATTGACCAATGACCATGCCATAACAACAAATAAATAATGGCAAAACTTAAGCTACAATAACAACAGTCTAATGGCGCTTTTCCACTGCATCTTGGCTCGCTTTACTTTTTACTGCAGTTAGTGATACCATTTAAAGCGAGTGAAATGCGCGCCACAAATGACAGAGTGTGTGGTAACAGACGCGGCAGTGAAGTCTGCTCTCTTTACCTGCACAAAACGCACCCAAGACCGAAAAGCCTTGTTTTTCCTAGAAGGAAAATGATGGACACGATGTCCTGACAGGCTGGAATTCGTGCAACCAGCACAAACACAATAATTTACCATTATGCCTTCTCTAAAACTCGATCTAAAACTCTCTGTCTCACACTACTGCTCTAACTACATCAACACCCAACAATGAGAAAGCAGACCGCGAGCTCTTTTGTTTGCCTTGGCCTACGTCATATGATGCGTTGCTAGCGGGAAAGGCGTATTCCAGAGCCTTGCACATTTTCATCAAAATCTCTACATCAAATGAGATTTCATTAGTAATTTCTACATATGTGTTTTTAAAAAACCTCTGCAGACAATTTAAATTATTAATTAAGAAATAAATTCAATCTGCATGTGGCTCTTTAACATGAGCGGAGTGGAATAAAAAAAGTGTTTAGCAGGATTGATATTCAAAACGGTAAGCACGCACTGCTTTGTTTACGGTTTGTGTATCTGCAGCGGGCAGAGTCGGTTTCTCTTTTTGAATGACGAATATATCTGCAGAAATAGTTGTCTCATTTACACCCAGGCGCAGAACGCGCGTTTTAGCTAACTGTCGGCTGTAGTTCTCTCTGTTCAAATGGAGCTTTTTTTCCTGCGACACCGGCGACGCGAGGGAGTCGGCTTTCATCTGCGCGGCTTGGTGTTGTGTTTCCAGGATGTGAAAGAGGGCGTGTTTCAAGATACTCAATGGAGTAGACCAAACTAATTAACAGGGAAGGACAGTCGCATGCACACGAAACACACTCCTCGTTGGCCACGCGATCGATTCCCTCATCCATTTGCGTAGAAAATAAATGTAAGATTATGATTCCCGTTATTGTTTTACATATATGTATATTTTTTTATATATACATTTGTGTACTGGGTCGGCCCACATTGGCCCGCGGCCCACCGGGAAAAGTCCCGGTGCTCCAGATGGCCAGTCCGCCCCTGTATATATCACATCTTCCAAACTGCCATAGGATAATGCCTGACAGAGAAATGTCAGGATGATCTTTGTTGAACATCTCCAAAGAAACCATGCAAGGCTGAGAAGGAAAAGGTGGCGCTTGGCAAGATTTTCCGCATGACTCGGCTTCCCCAGACTGGACTGATCCGTCATAGCCAGCAATTAATAAAAGTGATCAGACAAGTTGAAAGATTAATTAGTAAATTAATAAACATTGTGAAAAGTTGTATGGCTGAAAATGAAATGGATGGCCCAGATGATGGAGTGTTTGATTTGCAGGACAAGCTTGAATTAATGAAAACATCATTCAGACTTGACCTGCAAACTCAAGGGTCATTGTTAAGTATTATGTGTGAGGTTTCACAGTGCTTTGGTTGTTGAGGCTATATGCATTTTTTAAAGAAACTGTGAACATCTTTTGCTTCTGACTGTGAATAATGTGAGAGGCACAGGGTGGGCTCTCAACAACTTTTAATGGAAAGACCAAATATGCTTTTATCACCTAAAGGATTATTAGGAACACCATACTAATACTGTGTTTGACCCCCTTTCGCCTTCAGAATTGCCTTAATTCTACGTGGTACTGATTCAACAAGGTGCTGAAAGCATTCTTTAGAAATGTTGGCCCATATTGATAGGATAGCATCTTGCAGTTGATGGAGATTTGTGGGATGCACATCCAGGGCACGAAGCTCCCGTTCCACCACATCCCAAAGATGCTCTATTGGGTTGAGATCTGGTGACTGTGGGGGCCATTTTAGTACAGAGAACTCATTGTCATGTTCAAGAAACCAATTTGAAATGATTTGAGCTTTGTGACATGGTGCATTATCCTGCTGGAAGTAGCCATCAGAGGATGGGTACATGGTGGCCATAAAGGGATGGACATGGTCAGAAACAGTGCTTAGGTAGGCCGTGGCATTTAAACGACACGAATTGGCTCAAAGGAAAGTGTAAAAAAGTGTGCCAAGAAAACATCCCCACACCATTACACCACCACCACCACCAGCCTGCACAGTGGTAACAAGGCATGATGGATCCATGTTCTCATTCTGTTTACGCCAAATTCTGACACTACCATCTGAATGTCTCAACAGAAATCGAGACTCATCAGACCAGGCAACATTTTTCCAGTCTTCAACTGTACAATTTTGGCAAGCTCTTGCAAATTGTAGCCTCTTTTTCCTATTTGTAGTGGAGATGAGTGGTACCCGGTGGGGTCTTCTGCTGTTGTAGCCCATTCGCCTCAAGGTTGTGCGTGTTGTGGCTTCACAAATGCTTTGCTGCATACCTCGGTTGTAACGAGTGGTTATTTCAGTCAAAGTTGCTCTTCTATCAGCTTGAATCAGTAGGCCCATTCTCCTCTGACCTCTAGCATCAACAAGGCATTTTCGCCCACAGGACTGCAGCATACTGGATGTGTTTCCCTTTTCACACCATTCTTTGTAAACCCTAGATATAGTTGTGCACGAAAGTCCCAGTAACTGAGCAGATTGTGAAATACTCAGACCGGCCCGTCTGGCACCAACAACCATGCCATGCTCAAAATTGCTTAAATCACCTTTCTTTCCCATTCTGACGTTCAGTTTTCAATCAAAGTTTATTTTTAAAGCACCTTAACAAACACAGTGCGTAACAAAGTGCTATAAAAATTTAGATGGATTAGATGAAACACAGTAAAATACAAGGAAAGAAAGAAATAATACAATATAATAATAATAATCAAACAAATTTGTCAAGTTTTTTTTTTTTAATTGACATGAAATTGCAATGGAAATGGAAGTGAAGAGTGAAGAACTGAGTGAAGTGAAGGAGGAACATCATGTCAAATCTGGGGAAAAACCTTTGAGTTGCTCAAAGATAAAAAAAAATAAATAAAAAAAAACATTTTTAAAGAAAAGAAAAGCCATATTTCAACTGCACTCGATGTGGGAAGAGTTTTCCAAAGAAACATAAACTTGAGCGTCACATGAGTGTTCAGACTGGAGAGAAGCCGTTCACATGTGATCAATGTGGGAAGAGCAATCAGCATACAGTTTCACACACAAAAAGTCTTGTGCGTCACATGAGGATGCACACCGGAGAGTGATCCATGTGATCAATGCGGCAAAACTTTTTTTTTTTTGTGTATCAGACCTGAAGAGTTAATTCGAAGGAGAAGCCACATTCATGGCTTATCTGTTTTCGGCCGCCCCGAACTAGCACTGGCTTTGGCCAAGGCCACTGTTGGAACAACAACTCCCCCGGAAGAGCACTGCAGCGAGCCGCTCTTGCGTTCTTTCCCCGACTCCCCAAAGACACCTGGGGTGCTTCTCAATATCCCTCCTCGTCTCCTCGCTCCTCCGTCCTACATCCTATGACCCGGAAACCAATCGAGCTCAGCCATCTTAAAGGACATCTCAATTCTCTAATTGCACCGCGAGGAGGCGAGGATCGAGGAGTGAGGAGGCTTCCAGAGGAGCTATGAGCGAGGATACACAGGTGTACGCTTTGCGGAAGAGTTTTATCGACTAAACATGACGCACGTATCAATTCTCCTCCCCCTTCACATCGGTCACAATCATTTGAATTTGTACTTTACTTTTGTAGTTTACATAAACCACACAACTTACATATTTCAACAAGGTATCTTGCTTTATTATTATTTATTATGAATTTCTTAAATAAACAAACTTTAACAACATAAGGGCAGATCCTTTGAGCGCTGCTGATGACGCAGTGAAGTGACGCTCAAGTGATCAAGTATTCCAAAGTATAAAAAAAACGTTCCTTCGATTCCTCCGTCCTCCTTTCCTTTCCTTGCAGCCTTCCCTCGCATCCTGCAGGGGGTGGAGCTGAGACGCGAGGAAAGGAAGCGAGGAAAGGAAACGAGGATGCACAAATAAGAAATGAGAAGCACCCCTGGTGATTGTTGACTCTGTCTGGCACCTGATCAAGGTTTTGAGGCACCTAGATTTTGATGCCAGGCATAGCCACTCTCCAGGCCTACACATACACGAACTTACACATACAGATATGCAATCACCCGCCCAACACACCCCATCCCTCGCCTTCGCCTTTGATTGTGCTACTGTTGCTGAGGTGTTCTTTTTTCCTGTTCCCACACTGCACTCCTTAAAGGGATAGTTCACTTTGAAATTATTTTTTGATATGTTTTAGCTTACCTCAAGGGCATTCAGGATGTAGGTGTCTTTGTTTCCACAGTATTTTCAATTTTGACATTTTTCAGTCAAACCATTGTTGTCTGTCAGTCATATAATGCAGGTATGGGGGTCCACGTCAAAGAGCATGCACAGAGAAGTCCAAATTAAACATGATTTAATGACTCGTAAATGTAAGTACACATTGATGGCCTAAGACACGAAACGAACGGTTTGTGTGAGAAAACAAACAGTATTTATATCGTTTTTACCTCTTGTTAACAGCCATGTCCAACTGATCTGAATCAGATGTCCAACTGAACTGAACTGAACCGTGTCCAAAGTTCCGCCGGAAGTGATCGCTTACGTTTTTTTGAGGTAAAACTTCCGAAATCTCTGTGTAAACACTGAGTGACGCACACGCGTAAGCGATCACTTCCGGCGGAGCGCTCTGACATGGTTCAGTTCGGTTCAGTTAGACATCGGATTCAGATCAGTTGGACATGGCTGTTAACAAGAGGTAAAAACGATATAAATACTGTTCGTTTTCTCACACAACCCGCTCGTTTCGTGTCTTAGGCCATCAATGTGTACTTACATTTACGAGTCATTAAATCATGTTTAATTTGGACTTCTATGTGCATGCTCTTTGACGTGGACCCCCATACCTGCATTATATGACTGACAGACAACAATGGTTTGACCGAAAAATGACCTTGACGTAAGCTAAAACATATCAAAAATTAATTTCAAAGTGAACTATCCCTTTAAGGAGCATAGTCTGGGGGTTGCCTTTTTCTCCTCACCTCTCCTCATGTCATGCTGTATTTTTTCCCACAATTTCCTGTCTTCCTGTCCTGTCTACCCCCTTGTCATATCGTATATATGTTTGTATGGACAGGTTGATGGCCAATTTCGCTGGTACTTGTGACTAAGTGACAATAAAGTTAATTCCATTCCATGTTCTGTGTGTGGAAAGTGTTTTTTAAGGCGGAACACTTTACATAGACATCAGAAAATACACACTGGGTGCTTCTCATTTCTAATTTGTGCATCCTCGTTTCCTTTCCTCGCTTCCTTTCCTCGCGTCTCAGCTCCACCTCTTCAGGATGCGAGGGAAGGAAGCAAGGAAAAGACGCGAGGACGGATGAATTGAAGCAAGTGAAATGATATATCCTCGCCCCCTTTAGCGTCACTTAAAAGCGTCGTCAAGTAATGATGACTCTACACCGCTGGATTTAGCTTGCATGTCGGGATTCTTGAACATTGGAGATATTTATTTATATTGTTACCGTTTCAACCTCCACAAAACACCACATTTGTTCTTATTTTTTTATATATTACCAGTTATTATTAACAATGAATTATTGCCAGTTATTAACTGCTTTTTATTTGTTGTAGGCTGTATTATTACAGTTTGTTTAATTTTAGTGCTTTGATATAATTTTACACCACAGTGAAGCAGTTTGAAATGTTAATGTGTTGCATATTCTGCCCCTGCAGGTATAAACTACAAATATACTGTGAAATCAACACATCAAAACAAATTAACTACAGGCATAAATTAAAATCATTCTCTATTCTCCATTTATCAATATAAGAGGCATTAATTAAACCATTAAAAGCAGTAAGCCAGTAAAATCAATAAACATAATTAAAACTGCTGAAAAGTACGTTAAGACACTGTCAAAAAATAACTCACATTTACAATAACTTCATGCTTAATACTCACATTTATGTGTGTTTGAATGTTCTGCCATGGTTATCACTTGGGGCAGATGTGAAGGGGGAGGAGAATTTATACGTGCGTCACATTAAGTCGATAGAACACTTCCGCATAGTGTACACCTGTGTATCCTCGATCATAGCTCCTCTGGAAGCCTCATCACTCCTCGATCCTCGCCTCCTCGCGGTGCAATTAGAGAATTGAGACGTCCTTCAAGATGGCTGAGCTCGATCGGTTTCCGGGTCATAGGATGGAGGACGGAGGATCGAGGAGACGAGGAGGGATATTGAGAAGCACCCACTGATGCGAGAGAGTACATGTGCTTTGAATGTGAGAAGACTTTTATTACAGCTGAACAATTAAAACTGCACCAGATAATTCACACTGGAGAAAAACCTTTCAAGTGTTCACACTGCAACAAGAGGTTCAGTATGTCATCAATTCTGAAAATACACGAGACGATCCACATAGGAGAGAAACCTTACACATGTCATGTGATCAATGTGGGAAGAGTTTCACGCAATCTGCATCCCTTAAGCGTCACATGATAGTTCACACTGGGAAGAAGCGGCTCCGGCTTTCTCTCTGAAATCACATTTGAAAGAAGGCCATAACACTTTAAAGAGAGACATGAATCCGACATTAATTTTTAACTCATTCTTCATTGTTTTTCATCAGAACAAGTTTATCTTCCACTTCTACTCTTCCAGTCAAATGCATTATACACTTTTATGTACACTTTTCTTCTCTTCTGAGATGCGTTGGCTCTTATAAGTCATAAAGAGAGAGATCTTTTTCACTTTTACTTATTGTATTTTCATCATGTATTTATTGAGTAAACTCTTTACTAATTTTATCAATTTTATTGTCCTTTTTTTCTCTGCTGATTCTATTTGAATCAAGAATAATTTTATTTCTGGAAGCCATGAAGTATTGTTTGCTTTTTGCACTTTTGAATTTTCATGTTCTAAATTTCTAGCTTTTAAATGCCTAATTAATATTTATATTTCACCCACACATGACTGATATGGAATGAGATTTCCGTCTGTCTACATTATTAACAGTTTCACCCTTGATATCCATTATCATATATACATTTCACAGAGGTTGTTCTTGTCAGTTTGGTGTTTCATTCACTGAGGCTTCATGAATTCAGAACAATTACTATGAACTTTAAACAACACAGTTTTTACAAAATAAACGGATATTATTACTGCCTCCATCTCACCACAGCTTTAGCAGAAAGAGAGAAACTGGGAATAAAGAGAAGCGGCATGTAATCCCTGTTGTTATTTCTGTGTGATTATTATGTTGATATCTATAGATGTTTTGTCGTTATGAACATGATTTGGCACGTCTTATTTATTTAAATTTTAATAATGCCATGAACCAGAACAATACAATAAGACATATTCATTCAAAAAAACAAAACAAAAAACACAAAGAGATTAAAGTAAAATAAAATGAAACTGCCAGAGGACAAGATTTTTCTTATAACAAACAAAAGAAGAGTGCTTTTTTGTACCATTGTGTGATTGTTTTCGATGTTTGGAGTGAGAACTGTTACTGAATGCCAAGTCAAAGTTGGAGATCTGTGAGGGAATTGATCGATGTGTTGCCATTTTTATTTTTACCTTAATCTCTGATGTTGTCATTTATCTTTGGCAGATCACGATGTTTAAATTGAAATGTATTGAACAGATACCTCTAAATACTTCATATTAACCCTTTAATGAGAATGTAATGATGATCTAATAATTTTATTGCAATTAATTGCAATAAAAACTGATAAAATTGTAAATATTTTTTAATGTTGTATTTGAACTTTTTTAAAAGTGCATTCATAAACTATTCTTTGCAACAGCAAATCATTCCAACTTCATGCAGGCCTAATTGAGGCTACTTTTAAAATCACTAGGATCACTAAAATCAGTAGGCCGAACCACAAGTCAACAAAACATGCTTAACATGTGTAATGCAATGAGTAATGTTTCGCCAATGCATGGGGTTTGCCTGCCTTTGCGACACAATAAGATGTTTCTGTCGCCTTCATGTTAATAGTGCCAAACAACTATATTGTGCTTTTTTTGTGACTGCAAATCATCACGCTTCTTCTCAAAAAAACTCAACTGGCTTGTTCAGTAAATTTGTGCTTAGTTTCAATGTGACGCTGAAGTTTGCATTGTCTCATGCTATTATTTACTAGCACCTCCTTGCAGACCACACACTGCGGCAGAGGTGCAGCCTCGGACCCCAACTACTCGGGATCATATTTCCTAAGTTTTTTGATGGGTCCTAATTCTCCCCTAATGCTGACTTTTGTTGACTTGGGACAAGGAAACAATGCATTTTAAAGCTAATACACGCACGCACAATTACCGATATCAGGGGCTAAAGTCCTGAGTCTGAATTTTTTTATGGCAGCTTTTTATGAATGAAGGCGAGTATCACTGATATTAGCTACTGATGTCTCCATGAAAATGATTTTCCCCCAAATTTTAAAAATTTATTAGGCTATATAACAACTTTTAATTTAAGTTACCTTAAAACAATCCTCACTTAAACCCATAATAAATGTCATATTTACCTGTACCTTTCCTGTCTAATATGAAATATACATAAATTGAAAGGTTATAAAACAGTCCGCACTGCATAAATTATAAATGAAATATAGATTAAACCTTATTAAAGGTTCTTTAGTCAAGAGCAGTGAGTACTTTTCTCTGTCCCCTTTGTTCTTTGGTTAACTTTACGGACAGAGAGAATGAGTGGCTTCTGTCACTTTAAGATCTGCCGCATCTCATTCTCTCACTAGGGGAGAGCGGGGCACAACCTGACACATTTTGGTTTTGGCTCAATTATTTAAAAAATAATTAAGTTAGATTCATCTTTTTTTTTACACACGCAACATACACATCTCTGCTACAAATGAACACTTAAAGTTTTTTTCTAGGAGCTTCCATTTTCGTACAGTTGCACTGAAAGTGACAGAAGTGCAAATGTTACAACCTACCCCATATGCGGGGTTAATTGTAACAGACAGAGGGGTTAGTTGTAACACTTGTGTGTAACACACATAATTCAGTAATATTTTATCTGTATGGTTTGATATTGTTTGTGCATATGTATAGATAGATATCCATACATCCATCCCTCATCCAATCATCCTTCTATGATGGATCAATATCATGGATAGAGACATAGAAAAGGGCTGCACAGTTTTCCAAGCAGTACATAAATAAATAAATAAAATCATCAAATATTGTAATTGCAATTGAATTACATTTATGTGTGGCAGCTGCATGTAAAATTATTATTATTGATAATAATAACAGTAATAATAAAAACGCTTAAAATAAAAATTTAAAGGGTTTATTGCATTAAAACCAGACTATATTTAAAATAAAAAAAAGAAACAAGTGATCAATGCATAGTAAACTAAATAAATTTTTTTTAAATTCCAACATTGTTTGTGAAAGTCCTACAAAGTTAAATATATAAATAAATAGGCCTACTCAAACCTAAAAGTTGTGTGGCTCCCTGTTTTCATTTGATTATCATTGTACACTTGGCGGCTTAGTTGTAACACTGTCTGTGCTACAATTAACCCCGCTGTGTAAAACATATTTTAAGCCTAGCTAACAGTTGCTAGGATTTGCTGACATGTTTCAAAACGGTGCTATGTTTTAGCCAACAAGACAGTAATTAAGGCAATATAAAGTTAGATTTGGTGACGTACACACCCAACTCAGAAACCGAAAAAAACCTATGATGAAAAATTTACTTGCATGGTGTCAAAACACTCTTTGTCCAGTATCTTCATGAAATCTAATCAAAACTTTCCACAAATTCGCGGAAGACCGTCTTCTGGCAGCGAGAGAAAAAGAGCGGAAACACAACCGGCTTGATCCCGAGGTCCGTGTTACATTTTACCCCGCGTTAGGTTGTGCCCCGCGCTCCCCTACTCTTCCTATTTAAGATTTTATTTAACTCATTTAAGACAATTCTTGTGAGGATACTCGACAAAACGGACCTTTTGCATAAATGTGTGGGTTAAAGGGTTAGTTCACCCAAAAATGAAAATTTAGTCATTAATTACTCACCCCCATGCTGTACCAACCCCGTAAGACCTTTGTTCGTCTTCGGAACACAAATGAAGATATTTATGATTAAATGTGACAGCTGGATCACTCCTCCATAGGCTCCCTAAGGGATTGAAACCTGACGGCCAAGAAAGTCAATGAAGAAAACGTTTAAATATTCCATGTCACAACAGTGGCTCAACTATAAGTTTATCAAGCGACGAGAATACTTTTTGTGTGAAAAAACAAACAAAAATAACGACTTTATTCGACTATTCCTTTTCTTCCTTGTAGGCCTGAAACGAGACTTCAAGAGATTTCCACGACGCACGCGCGAGAACTTAACTGAAGTAGTTGAAGGAGATCGCAATTCTCGCGCATGCGTCGTGGAAATCTCTTGAAGTCTCGTTTCAGGCCTACAAGGAAGAAAAGGAATAGTCGAATAAAGTCGTTATTTTTGTTTGTTTTTTCACACAAAAAGTATTCTCGTCGCTTGATAAACTTATAGTTGAGCCACTGTTGTGACATGGAATATTTAAACATTTTCTTCATTGACTCTCTGGGCCGTCAGGATTCATTCCCTTAAGGAGCCTATGGAGGAGTGATCCAGCTGTCACATTTAATCAAAATTAATCTTCATTTGTGTTCCGAAGACGAACGAAGGCCTTACGGGGTTGGTACAGCATGGGGGTGAGTAATTAATGACTTAATTTTCATTTTTGGGTGAACTAACCCTTTAATGTTCGTTCAAGTGCGAAAGAGAACTGGATACGGGCGCGCGTCTTTCTGTGCGTCATGCGTGCGTGCGTGTGTGTGTGTCTGTGTGTGTGTCAGGAGGACATTCACTGACAGCGCGTTCTCTTTTGTCTTGTCACGAATGGATGGTTTAAAAGTATTTGCGTAAATAAGAGCGTGATCATATACAAAACTGTATCGCATGCGTTGCCGGAATAATTTAAGCCCTGTTATGTTAATAGACCATACAGACATTCTCTGATACAGATATTTTTTCTTCGCGTGTCGCGCCTCCCCTGTGCCTCTTTGGCGCCCCCCAGGGGAGGCGCGCCTCACCTATTGAAAACCCCTGATTTAAGGTAACAAAGATTGTTTTGGCGTTATAGCGGTTCTTGAATAATGTTATTTCCAGCTAAAGTTCATTTTGATTGATTCACCTCCGTCGAAATGATCAGACTTTAAACGCGAACCTGTGATTAACACTGACGCCGTTCACATGCACATTCAAATGCACCCCTCGGTTATTTTCTGTCTTTTCTCTGTCAAGAGGGCACCAAATTCAAAAAATTATTTTACATTTCTGCTACATATATGATCCACTTTAAATAAAGATTAATGTTGAAATGGGTGAAATGCTCCTTTAATTACCGGGGCTCCGCCCTAAAGACGTCCAGATTGCCTGAGAGTGATGAATCAACCTGTTCTGAATTATTAAGAGCGTTTAAATAACGCTGGCAGCAGTGCAGCTGATTTAGAGTTAAGCTGTAGAACAGTGTGGATCTTAACAGAAGTGGTGCAGGGTTTGTGAAAGAGACTCTTGATTTCTGTCTTGTCTTGGATGATTGCTCTTCATGGCTGTGAGGGAGATTTGTGTTTGGAGAGGGCTCATTTTAGCCCTTTTCCTCTTTGCTGTTGATGGACAGAAAAGGCCGTAAGTACCATGGGCTTTGAAGTGAAAAGTGGCCGAATGTTTAATCTGTGCAGAATGATGCAGTTTTAAAGATTAAGCACCAAAGCATAAACCGTTTAGTAAAAGTTAATCCTGTTGTACTTTTTCTCATCAAGTGGTCAAAGGATGAATGGGACCCACCAAACTGCTGTTCATTAACATTTGTTTTTTTGTTTTGTGTTTTAAATACAAGTCAATGTTTAATTGAGTTTGTGTGCTGTTGGAATAGTAGTTCCTTAAATATATTTCTGAACAAAATGGCCGTCTTGTGCTCTTATTTTGTGACACTGGCACAGTTGCCAAATCTGAGCTTTTCCCGCATGTTTTTATCTTTAATTTTTTATACGGTTAAAAGCTTGTCCCACCAAGATGACCAACCCATGTTTGTTACTTCAACCCACTTGCTGATGGAGAACTGCTTTGGCCCATTTTTGTTTGATTGGCTATTAGGCTTGTTTTGATGCACAGGCCTGGCAACCCTGTGACGGCCACTTTCTGTGAATGTTCAATAAACATGTAAATAATCTGACCTGATTTCCTTTAGTCTCTGAACCTAAACTTCATTGTTTACACAGGTTATTCATGGTGATGTTCCCTGCAGTGATTGAAACTGGATCAGACGCCAAATTGTGTGCAAGTCTTCTGAAACCCCAAGAGAGTCTCACAATGACGGTTTCTCTGCTTGATGACAAAAGGACGACTCGACTTGTGCAGGAAGTTTCTTCAAGGCCATTTCACCGCTGCTTTAGTTTCCAGGTCTGTTATCATGAGGCCTTTTTTTTTTTCTTTTTTCTGATTGTGTAGTTAACTGAGTTTTCCTACAGGCTCCTCGAGTAGATGGAGAATCTGTTCAGATGCTGAAGGTAGAAGTTCAAGGAAGTGTCTTCAGGGCGTCTGATGAGAGGAAAGTCATGTTCAAACGTTACTTGCCTTTGACCTTCATCCAAACAGACAAACCCATCTACAATCCGGGACAAACGGGTGAGCTGTGAATGATCCTTGGTTGAATGAGAGGGTTAGAAAGTTCATTATGCTACAAGTTCTGATTTTTAATTGCATAATGCACTTGTGTATTGCTGTTTTACAGTGAATTTCAGAGTTGTCACCATGGATGCCAAATTTGTGCCTCTTGATCAGATGGTAAGGATCAAATTGAACAAATGCAAATTTATTGTTGGTCATTTTTACTTGCACAGTTTTGCAGTTCTCTTCAATGACTGCTGCAATATGTTCTTTTCAATGCTTAATATTCCTGTCTTTGTCTTTCAGTACAATCTGGTGGTGGTGGAGGTGAGAATTTGATCTGGTGCGAGTCTTTGAACGGGGCAGCTGCCACTTTGTTCATTTTGTTTGCCGTTTTTATGTGCTGTTACTGTTTTAATAGGACAATAACAATAACCGGATTGGTCAGTGGACAAACATTTCCTCAACGGACTGGATATTGCAGCTTTCTCACGAGTTAAACCCAGAGGCTCAGATGGGGATGTACACATTAAAGGCTTTTATTGGTGACCAAATGGTCTCCCATGTTTTTGAGGTGAAAAAATACGGTGAGTTGTTGTGAATATGTGCAACAGTACAATGACAGATTTGAGGTCTTACAGCGCTTGTTTTTTTTGTCTTAGTTTTGCCCAAGTTTGATGTGACCGTAAACACACCACAGATGTACAGTGTTGCAGATGTGGGACTGAAAGTTGAGGCTTGTGCCAAGTGAGTTAAACGTACAGATATTTATTGTCTTGTGGTTGGTTAGTTATTGACTTGTTGTTCCTTGTGACATTTCCCAGATACACATATGGCCAACCTGTACCTGGCCAAGCCTTGGTGGAAGTGTGCCGTGATCCCTTTCCATACGCTGTGGTTCCTGATTTGACCCGTCGTTGCCTGACTAAAACTGCAAAGGTTTGACTCCTGCCTTACAGTGGAGGGTTTTTCTTGTGCTTGACTTTAATGTGACTCTTTGTTCTGCTACCAGATGAACGCCACTGGCTGTGTCTTCCTTACTGTCGAAGCATCAGAGTTTTTTGGCACCAAATTTGAAAATAATATGCAAGACACTTTTTTTGTAAGTGTGAACGTCACTGAGGAGGGAACAGGTGAGCTATTGGCTGCTCTGAACCAATGTCATGTGCATGAACTGGATTGGTTTATTTCAGTTTCTCTTTCCCAGATGTAGTGATGTCAAAATCTGCAACAGTGTCCATTACGTTTGAAGTCGGAAAAGTCATGTTTTTGGATGTCCCGGAATATTTTGAACCTGGATCAATAATTAATGGAAAGGCAAGTAAAAGTTAGTTCCCTGTTGTAGAAGCCTTCACAATGGTAGGGAAGATCGAGCGTTTTCCTGCTCTGCTCCAAGGCTTTGGAATACTTTACCTATTAGCTTAAGACAAGCTCCATTTCTTCAGACTTAGCTGTTGACCAATGTGCTTTCCACAATGTAGCCTTTTTAAATTGTGCTATACAAATTGTCATTTGTACCCTTTCCAAATCTTGATCATTCCCAACAGATATCAGTGTCTCGTTTTGATGGTACTCCAATTGCAAACAAAGTGGTTTATCTCCTGGATCTGATGGATCTGACCACAAACCAGAAAGGACTGGCCACATTCTCACTCAACACTGCCAATCTTCCTAAAGCTGCTCTCAATCTGGTGGTACGATTTGCTCTTTGTATTTTGAGATGTAGACATCTTAATTACTCCTACAAGAAACTGATTTAATTTGTTGTTCCCCAGGCAAGTGTGACTGCAGTGGTTGGTAATGATTACAAATCGCCATACTTCACCACAGATACAAGGGTTGTTCAGCTTCTCCAACCTGATTCCTCCAGTAACCCATCTAGTGAACTGACTATAGTGAAGCTCGAGCAGCCGCTCAAATGTGGTGCTGTGGTTCCAGTGACCGTGAAGTATTCTCTTGTTGGAGAGGCTAGTGATTACAGCACTGACATCATCTATATGGTGAGTGGACATCACTTGTGTCTTATTTTATTAGGATCATGTTTTATGTATCTGGCTGCCTTTTGTCAGGTCTTGTCCAGAGGAGTGATCGTCCTCCATGGATTTGAGACGGTCAAAGCGAGGGCTTCTAGTTCCGTCACAAGTGGCTCGGTGTCGTTCCAGCTGTCTGTCAGTGGCGATATGGCTCCAGAAGTGCATATTCTGGTCTACTGCGTTCTGCCCAGTGAGAATGTTGTTGTTGGTAGTGCATCGTTTGAGACAGAAACTTGTCTCCCAAACCAAGTATGTGCACTAGCATCTTTTAACTTAAAGTGACTTGGTAACTTGTCCTACAGAGTGTTTCTTGTTCCAGGTGTCTCTAAAGTTCTCTCCTGCTACGGCCGTTCCTGCGGAGAAAAATGTTCTGACGGTCTCTGCTCAAGCAGGATCTCTGTGTGGCATCAGTGCTGTAGATCAGAGCATCCGGATCATGGAGCCAGGAAGACGTCTGAGTGCAAAAATGGTATCAATGTGCAGTTGATTGAAATTCTTGTTGGTCTTGACCTACATTCTGTTTCAGCTTTAAAATGAGTAATGTTGATAGATCAATTGGACAAGTCTATTATGATCAGGGCTTGACATTAACTTTGTTGCTCACTAGCCAATGTCGCTAGTGGTTTTCCAAACTTACTAGCCTCATTTGTGAAAGAACCTGATTAGTTGACAGTGGTGTGCTTAAATTTACTTGAAATAGATTTACAACCCTTTGAAAGGCACACTATAGGGATCACTGTTTGATAAACAGAATTCCTACAGAGTCGCCGGAGAGTACTTGTATTTAACGTTAGTGTTGTAAATGCCACTCGCGCAGAGAGTCTGACCTCACGGCCTGATACCCTTTTGAATCTTTAAATAAGAGATCTAGGGGGTGTTTATGGGTAGGCCTACTAAAATATTAGACTGCATAGCCAATAATGAATTTCTGCCACTAAAAAAAGCCATGTTGTGGTTCCTGTACACCAGCCATGTCAACGAAACCAATAAATGAGAATTTGCTTATCAAGGTATAGCTTATCTAAATTCGCACCTACATCTTTATAGAAGTTAAAAAGAAACAGAAAAGATGCTGCAGCCAATGAGCCACCGGTGGGTTACTTGTCGGGATTCTCGCAAGATTTGTCAGGCCGAGAATCCCCCCCAATAAGGTATGATTCTTGCAGAATGTGCCTTTAAATGTAAAACCACTGTACACAAATCAAAACTACAAATGTAAAACACATCATTCTCATTAGCTCTAATAAGGTTGTGTAAAGTTTTTCTTTGTCTTTATCTTAATACATGATTTTATTTGTAATGAAAAGACTTTTGTTATGCAATAAACTTTTTTTTTTTTATGTTTCCAGGTGTTTGACTTGCTTCCGGTGCGATCACTATCGGGTTACCCATACAAGGTTCGGGATGAACCAGAGTGTCTAGGTTACACTGTTCCTACAAGTGAAGCCTATACAACCTTCAAGGTAGAGAATGTTTGTGACCATGTAGTCACAAAATAAGGAGTCATTGATTTAATCTGTCTTGTTTTGACTTGTCACTCTGACAGAGCCTAGGAATGAAGGTCGTAACAAATCTCGCTGTACAAGCCCCTCTGTGCCTGCGTTATCCCAGATTTCCAGATGGTAGGTCTATGCAGAGCCATTCTTTTAGTGAAATTCTGCATGACTTGGTGAACTTGCATTCAGTTATGTAAGTTTACAACTCCTTTGTGGATCAGAAAATTGTGTGGTGTTGAGTGTTAATCACTTCCATAATTGCAATGAGGGGCAGATTATTCTGCAGATACTAAGAGTTTAGAGTAAAATTGCTTTTCTCTTTCATTGAATTTGAATCGTCCAGTGGCTCTTTCAGAGGCTCTTCCAGATGGAGGCGACAATTCCTCTTCTGAAGTGACTGTCAGGAGTTACTTTCCAGAAACATGGCTCTGGCAGCTTGCTCAAGTGGGGTTAGTGAAGCATCTGGTTCCTTTTAAAGCTACTAACCCAGTTTTTACTTCTGTTCTTCTTATTTCTCTTGTTTCGCTATCTTTCAGAAACACTGGATCCACACGAGTTCCCCTCACTGTTCCTGACACCATCACCACATGGGAGACGGAGGCGTTCTGCCTGTCCTCTAAAGGCTTTGGTCTGGCTCCTCCTGCTCTGCTGACGGTCTTCCAGCCCTTCTTCCTGGAGCTCTCCCTGCCGTACTCCATCGTCCGTGGAGAGTCTTTTGATCTGAAGGCCACGGTCTTCAGCTATCTGACCAAGTGCATCATGGTCTGCCATGGTTTTCTTCTCTATAATTGATCTGCATAGAGAAGGTCATGTGTATTAAGTCCATGTGTTATGTGCTCCATTTCATTGACAGGTTAAAGTAACTCCAGATTCATCCACGGCCTTCACTCTTAAACCATATTCTGAACCGTATGTGTCCTGTCTTTGTGCCAATGGGAGAAAAACCTTCAAATGGGTTCTCTCAGCTTCTGTTCTCGGTCAGTTTTGTATCAGCGCTCTAAGTTAAGGGTTATATTAGGTGGTGCTCAATTCCTGTCTGTCACTGCAGGAGCTGTCAATGTGACTGTCAGTGCTTCAGCTGAACCATCCCAGACTCGATGCGGCACTGAGGTCGTGACGGTACCGACGAGAGGACGCATTGACGTAGTCACTCGAAGTCTACTTGTCCAGGTAAGTGGTAACCAGCCTTCTGGAGTTTGATCATGGAGCTCATATTGCTTTACTGATATGGTGTTTTGTTGCTTTAATAGCCTGAAGGAGTTGAAAGGACAAACACCCAGAGTTGGTTACTGTGTCCAAGGGGTTTGTTTGCACTCAATTCCCCAATACAATTTCATTTTACAGCCGAACATCAGCCTTGCTCTCAATGCTGACACATTCTTTTCGGTCTGCAGGAAACGTTCTTTCTGAAGACGTGACTCTGACGTTTCCAAAAAATGTGGTTCAAGGATCTGCCAGATGCTCCGTTTCAGTCCTTGGTAAAACCTGTCATTGAATAGAAACTGACATGTCAAAATTGGTAAAATAACTTTCTGATGTGGGTTTTATGCTTGACTTCTTGTAGGGGACATAATGGGTCGTGCGCTGAAGAATCTAGATAGGTTATTACAGATGCCATCTGGCTGTGGAGAACAGAATATGATCATTCTTGCTCCCAATATTTACATCCTACTGTACCTGAAGGTCACAGGGCAACTCACTGCAGCCATCCGAGAGACCGCCACAGGCTACCTTCAAAGCGGTATGGATGACCAAATCCACTTTACATGTATAGGATACTAAATTCCAAGGAAGCCTAGTCCTCTCCTTCCCATTGGAATATCATTTTTCCTTTTGACCAATCAGGATACCAAGGACAACTGAACTACAGACACAGTGACGGATCATACAGCACATTTGGTTATGATGCGTCCAATACATGGTGAGTTTCACACTGTTCTAAGGTTGTGTGTAATCTGTGGCACTAGTGTTTAATTTGTTTGACATCTTCATGGCCAGGTTGACTGCCTTTGTCATGAGGTCCTTTGGTCTAGCGAGGCAGTTTATCTTCATAGATCCGAATGTCCTGCAGAGTGCAAAGGATTGGTTGATCAGCACGCAGGGTTCAGATGGCTGTTTCATTCAGCAGGGAACGCTGTACCATAGTGACATGAAGGTGCATTTCATGTTTCTTAATGCACTGGCACCAATGGACCAACAATGAGACAGTTCTATATCTTTTTTTTTATTCTCTTTCTTTTTTTTTTTAGGGTGGGGTTGGTGACGGTGTGACCATGACTGCCTACATTGTTGCATCGCTGCTTGAACTAGGTGTCCCTGCCACGGTAAAACCGGTCCTGTAGTTGGCGCTCCTTGCAGATGACCTTCCTGTTCTGGCTCTGATATCTGCTTTGCTGTTTTTTAGGATCCTGTAATTACCAACGGTCTGTCATGCTTGAGGCCTGTCATTGGGAACCTGGGAAACACTTATGCCACGGCTCTGCTGACCTACACCTTCAGTCTGGCTGGAGAGACCACCACTCGATCACAGCTTCTAACTGCCTTAGACAGCCTTGCTATTTCTGAAGGTAAGATTTACCAGCTGCTTGTTTGACATGTTCATCAGGGTCTTTGCCATCAACTTTCTTCCCTCCATCTCATCTTAAGGCACTAAACTCCATTGGTCTCAGACGACATCTGGTGATACTCTGGCGGTGGAGATCAGCTCGTACGTGCTGCTAGCGGTTCTCGCTGTTCAGCCTCTCACAACGGCTAATCTTGGCTATGCTAACCGCATTGTCAACTGGCTCGTGACCCAGCAGAATCCCTATGGAGGCTTCTCCTCCACCCAGGTGCCTCTGACTACTAAACAGTGCAATCATTGTAGAGTCTTTCTGGTTAATTTGGGGAATATGAGTTTAATATTTATTCACATGAACCAGATAACATACAATATTAAATCTTCTGAAAAGGGGTATGTTCCCTGCATTTGCATTAATACATGCACCTAAACCATTAACCACAAAGGATTATAATTAATTGCATATGTAGACTGTATTTTACAGACCGGTTAAAATTAGTTCAATTGTACATCAAAAGAGATTATAATTAAATATTAATATCAATTGTCTATCAACTAAGGATAGAACCCTGTGGAATTAATTTGTATCTGATATCCGTTTGTCCAAACTGTTCATGCTCTTTATCAGTTATCACACAGAAATCATCTTCGACTCGCAGGAAAGGCAATCGTTCTGGCCTTGATCAACTAGCAGGCCATCTTTGTAAAACAGGAAGGTTATTTTGATGGTTATAAAGCTCGTAGCTTTGGATCTTACATTAAAGGGATATGAGCAAAAGACCGTCATTCAAATGGATATAATGTATTTGGTAAAGTGAAGGCTACGTATACCTGGAATAAGTGTGTATATAGACCATAACACTGAACAACACACTGAAAAAAAAATAACGAAAGTGAAAGAAACAGGGAGTGAGATCCCGAAGGAGAGTGGCAAATTACAGACCTTAACCTTGAGACAACACAGAAAACACCATTTTAATGCTCAAGCTCTAACACGAATACTTGCAAATGGTTCTCTTGTGTTGCCGGTTAAGGAAAGCGTGTGGCATGTCGTTCTGTCGGAGCGTCACTGTCTGCAGATGGTCCACAGCGCGTACTTTTGACGAAGGTTTAAAGGTCTTTGAACCTTCACCAAAGAATTTCCAGATGTAGAGTATCTGGACTGTCAGTTGGGACTCATTCAAATTCTACATTTTATGAGGATTGTTTTTTTTAATTTTTGTATATAAAATCTTGTGCTTGTTTTTAGGACACAGTGGTGGCTCTTCATGCCCTGTCTGTGTATGCTGCTCAAGTGTTCAGCCTGGACGGCTCCAGCTCTGTTACAGTACAGTCCTCTGTGGGAGAAGACTCTTACAGCTTCAAAGTGAATCGGGACAACAGGCTGCTGTATCAGGAGAAGCGGCTGAAGAAAGTTCCCGGCAAATATAGTGTTAAAGTGTCAGGAACCACCTGTGTGTCTTTACAGGTCTGTATCTTCACCCACTCTATGTATTGTGCACGTCCAAGTATAAATGTTTTTGTTCTACTTGTACTATAGGTTGCGTGTTTCTACAACATCCCAACACCCGTTAAAGTCTCCAAGACGCTGCGTGTCGAAGCGAAGGTGACTGGAGACTGCCAAGCGCGTGGAACCAATCTCATGTTGAAGTTCACTGTGAAGTGAGTAGCATTGTGTCCTGAAACTGTTTATGACTTCCAAAAATGAAGTGTTATCTTGTCAAAACCTTTTATTCCCCACTCAGATACGACGGTGTAAAATCAAGCACTAACATGGTTCTAGTGGACATTAAGCTCCTGTCGGGCTTCACCGCAGATACGTCACTGGTTTGTATTTAAGATTTAGATAGTCCCAAGATTCTTTAACCTGCATGAAGTTGGCCCCCAGCACAAAGCGTCATCAAAATATATTTTTGCTTGTTGGGTGGGGGTGGCAACTTCTCACGGGTGATGCAGCTCCTTCAATTTTTAACTGTGTAAATGATGGTCTCTTCCCCTCAGCTCGGTTCTTCACCCCAATCGTTTGCTCCACTAGTGGAGCGGGTTGATGCTGAAGATGATGGTGTCCTAGTGTATCTGAAAGAGGTGAGACTGTACACTTGGTATATTACTAACAGCCATTTTCTCATACGCTGCTGTTCATCCTTTCGGTCTTGCAGGTTCCCAAAGGCGTCCCCATGAGTTACACTCTGCAGCTGAAACAGGTTCTTAAAGTGAACAATCTCAAGCCAGCAGTCATAAAGGTTTATGACTACTATCAAACAAGTACGCTTTCTAATCGTGCTTTGCTCTGGCTGAATTCACTGAGAACGATCTGGTTAATTCTTTTCCTCCTATTTCAGGTGATTCGTTTGAGACTACCTACACATCTCCCTGTCCATGATTCAATTCAGTACTGGCTATAGGATGCTTGACAAATAAAACCACTTTTATAACCAGTTCTGTTGCCTCTTGTTCCTTTGCGACTTCCTAATTCAAACAACCGTCACAGGTGTTCATGAGTTTCTATTAGTCCTGTGACTTCAAATCCTTAACATGGCTCAATCTACAGTTGTGGTTCTTTGAACTTGTTTTTTTAACTACGCATTTAAAATTGTGGCACTTTGCTTGCAGGTGAACCTTTATTAATCAACTGGTTAATTTAACCTTTTCTTTTCCAACCATGGTAATAAGCTTTTAGTGAATAGGGCTCTTTACACTGAACTTAACCCGGGTTATTGTCGTCCTTAAAGGGGTCATGAACTGGGAATCCAAATCATCCTTGACCTTTTGACAGATAAGGGTTTGTTAAACTATTAAATGTCAAAACATCCATATTCCAAAAATAGCCTTAATTGAAACAAAGGTCAGAAAACAGCAGGATCTCTAAAAGTGGAGACTTGAGGTCACAGGTCAGCTGTAGACTGCCTTTGCAGAAGAATATCAACACTTGTCTACATCTCTGCTCCTTTGGCCTCGCCCACTGGAGCGTTAGTGAATAGTTACTTGAGAATGACATGGGATCAAAACCATTACCTTCCAAATAGGAAAGTGCATTGCAGTATTTGGTATATTTCACTGGTGATATTTGGTAATTCAGTTGTAGTTTTTATGCAGGCTATGTAAAAAAAAAGTTTACAATCTGGATCTGCCAGCAACGCCACACATGGAAGTAACTAATCAAGTTCAGACAATCTTTCTCTCCAATTGTTCAGTACTCTTTATGCACCTTTAAATCAAGCCAGTGACTAAAATATCAACTTCACACTTCTCTTAGGATGAAAATAATTTTATTTAAACTGAAATGTATGCTGGACATTTGCCACAACTTGTTATAATGATGTCACACTGCAAAATGAAGCTCTTACTGTATTCACATCATGCTTGTGTTTTTTATTTGGTGAAAGCATTCGTAAGTAAAAATTGCCTTGCAATGATATGATCTTTTAATTTCATGTAATCAACAGACTGTCATCTAAATACTTTAAAAACGTCCTACTTTTTGTTAATCTCGATAGCTGTAATTGTAAGAACATCGTAAAAGCATTTGAGAGATTTCCACATGTAATGCTAGCTTTTTCAAATGTGAACATGTCAGCCAATCACAGCAGTGGGTGTTTACACAACTTTAGTCTGACACTTACCTAGATTTTCAGGTTCCCATCATTACCAACTCATTACTCAATTCTTTGGCATCAACTTTATCCCCTATCCATTGACTCCATTGGTCTCAGACTACATCTGGTGATACTCTGGCGGTGGAGATCAGCTCTTTCGTGTTGCTAGCGGCTCTCACAGTTGAATCTCTCACAACAGCTAATCTGGGCTATGCTAACCGCATTGTAAACTGGGTGATGACCCAGCAGAATCCCTATGGAGGCTTTTCATCCATCCAGGTGCCTCTGACTACCAAACATGAGCGCAATCAAGCCATATCTGAGAGTTTAATCATTTGTTTGTTTTATGAAAGAGTGGTGGCTCTTCCAAGCGTTCAGCTTGGATGGCTCCAGCACTCCCACCTTACAGCCCTTAGTAGGAGACTAGTATAGCTTCAAAATGAATCAGGACAACAGGCTGCTGTATCAGGAGAAGCCGCTGAAGAACGTTTTCTGCAATCAGGTTCTTGCAGTCAAAGATCTCAAGCCAGCAGTCATCAACGTTTGACTACTATCAGACAAGTTTGCTTTCATCATTATGTGTTTGGCTGAATTTCCTGTAGAATGGTGTGTATATGCTGAAGGGTTGGTCAAAATCCCTTGCCTCTTCAAATACATCTATAATCATAAATCCTTTTGAATGCTTATATACTTCCTTTATAAAAATCAATAATCAAATATATTCATTATCACATACTCATTTTTATATTCTTTGTGCTTGTGAAATTATATTTTCTTAAATGCATGTGATGGAAGTAACCAGTTTCTTTTAGGTGCATTCCAATCTTACTTTGAGATTGCACGTAGTACACGCAGGACACGAAGGCCACGTAACCCACAAGGCCGTTTGTCTCTTTCTCTGGGATCAGGTTGATATAGGGTCCTAAAGGCAGCGTGGACACAGATGATCCTTCGCTGGACAGATGGTCAAGCTATATTGAGCGTTACTATCGAACTTTAATTGTTGTATTAAAATGTATTCTTTCCAGTATATTTCCTTCCTTGGGAGTAAATGCCAGTTATCTGTTTTTCTCCCAAACGAGTGAATGTTTTAGCATTATGTTTTGGTATACTTAACTGATAATAAGGAGCTCAGACTCTCTTCAGCCTTGATGGGAGCTGTTATTTGCTAGTGTCTGTTATTTGTGTGTGTGTGCGTATGACATTCTATGTAGGTTCTGGACGTTCGGACCAGACACCCCGGCGCCCTTCTCTAACCTGCGAGGCCACCACAGACCTAAATCTATTGAGTGGACGACAACTATCTTTACTAATGGCGATAGGCACCCCTATCTCCTCACATGTGTTAAATTGTTTAGGCTCTTAATGTTTCTTAGCCAATGAGAATCATTCAACCTGTAAGCAATGACCTTGGACCTTGGAAATGGTATAACTGCTGTGATCTTTGTAACTGTAAGCGAGGCGGCCTACGAACTCCTGTGCGAGTCTTGAAGCTGACTTCTGCTGATGAAACTGCAAACTATCTTCAGTAAAACTTTTCTTTAATTTTTTATAATTCTGACTCCGGGTCTTCATTCTTCATATCTGGTTCTGGGTCTTTAACTGTATACCCCTTACAATGCTCAAGCTAATTTCTTGTCCTTTTTCAGGTGATCAGTTCGAGTAGACATACACGTCCCCCTGTCCATGCGCTGTAGTACTGGCTACAAAAAATGAATCAACTTTCTATATAATCAATGATTGTGTGTTGCCTGTTTCTGTGGATTAAAGTTCATTTGGGCTACGGGGCTTTCTATGGTGGTTTCGTCTCGAACGGTTTCAAAGATATTCGCAAATGATTTTTAAATGCTTATTTACAATGTTGTGCTAACCATAAGGCAAAACCTGAAGAAAAAAAAGTTTGTCAGCATGGTCTGAAACTGATCTGGTTCAATTTTCGTGACGAGTTCGAAAAATTAGGTTTAAAAAAATTCTAAATGGCAGAAAGATTCACATGATGGAAGATAACATCATAGGGTGCAATCGGATTTTGCTACTAGCCCATACGGTTCAAAAAGTTCTCACAAACATGAGTGCAACTTTGAACAGTTGGTGGCACTAGAGGGATAGAGGTAGAGACTCCAAATTTGCTCTGGTGACTGATCAGACTGTCCTCTATCAGTGTGCCAAATGTCATAACTTTCCCACAAGCGGTTCTATGGTCTGCCAGAAACTACTTGAGTGGAAGAAGAATGCCACTGATTTCAATAGGTCCTACACTCTTTAAGTGCTTGGCCCCTAATAATAGGAACACAAACGGATACAATAGGTGCCTACGCACCTTCACCGCTTAGCCACTAATTATTAGTTAAAATATTTAGTAGCAGTACTTTTATGTGAGGATCGATCATTTTAACGCAACAGTGCGGTTACTGCATTGTGTTGTTTTTTTTTAAATCAATGTCCGTGTCAGAACAAACAAACTGAATATTCTGCTATACAGCAAAATCCCCACCGTTACTTTAACTCTGCTCAGAGTATATATGGTCCCACTCTAAAGAATGAAAAAGTAAATAAGATAATTAAGTGATTAAGTGCAGTTTATTCAAAACATGATCAAACATAAAACAAATGTATGGTGTGGCATGAAACATGAATGTATAGTAGTCATGCAGTTCTCTGGGTCAGTGATCATAATAAATACAGATTAATTCACAGATACACTCAGGAAAAAGAAGAAAAACAGTACAGCTCATGGATTAGTTTACACACTCCTGTGTGCCTGAATCTCAAGAACATGTTTACATTACAATTATGTATACTAAAACAGAAAAGCATTTCCTTTGCGTTTTTCAAATAGAGACAACAACATTGTCAGAATGTTGTTTATTAGTTTACACAGTCACACACACACACAGTATCGTCAATCGTGCCTGATACTTTATACTTTAAACTATAAGCCAGCAGCCCCTCATTGACTACTGCTGTAACGTTACACACAGCAGAAACAAAACACATCATAAAATCAGGCCTGTTTCTCTTTCGATCTGCCATCGTCGCTCCTCATTTTATGCTTCCGCTCCTCCGTGAGAGACGCGAAACCGGCGCGCGCCTCACAGGTGTCTTTCATTTAGAGCTTAGATCGGGCCCAAAAAATCAAGCCCGACCCGACCCAAGCCCGTGCACGTTGTGTCCGAGCCCGGCCCGGCCCGAGACATTAACTGTAATTATCAGCCCGAGCCCGATTTAAACCCGAACATTTTGGGCCGTTATAACCAGGGGCGACGCCAGATCATGCAGGTGCTGATTGGGTGCTAGACCATTGACAGGGGGGAGCTGCGCAATGTTATATATATATATTATAAATACTATTAATAAATGTGCAAAAATTGCCCACTTAATATTTAATATTAAATTATTTCAATTATCACAATGAAAGTTTTAATTTTATTAAATTGAACAAGCACAACATTCAGGATTCAATCAAATATTCTTAAAGATTCATTATTATTTATAATGTTATTTCGACATATGTGTGCGCGTGCAACAAGCAAGATGTGCATTTGTAAATTCGGTGACAAGCGTGCCAAAAATTGATTTAATTTATGATGAGATGGCTTCAGTTCACGTGCTATGGTAACCGCGGCTCGCCGGCGCTTCCATGTCATGATTATAGTTTGCTATATTTGCTTCTTATTATTCCAGGTAATTGGTTAATGAAAAATGTATTAAAATTAAGATACAATTTATACAAAACGAAATTCACTTTAAAGAAAGGCTTTCTACAAAACAGAACATAATGAAGTGGTCATGCCTGAACCACTCAATGTCTCCCGATATTGCGCACCCTCCTATCTATGTTCACTTTCATAATCAACATAGATGGGAAAAAATAACATTATAATATTTGAATAAATATGAAAATAAATGCGTTTATTTAATGGCTACAACACATACTACAGACTCTCTATTTGTACAAATTGCTGCACATTCATTTAATTCTGAATTTTGCACACATAAATTGAAAGGCATGTAGGCCTATTGACTTTATTGCGTGCATTTATTAATTATTATCTTTATGAATAAAGTAACAAGGACAAAGCATGTAAACTGCGTTGTTTATTTATTCAGAATGGAATGGATCGCAAATGGATCCGAATGAAGTAACGTAAAAAAACGAACACAGAAAATGAAAAATAATTAACTTTGGAGGGCCTAGCTAGGAGTAGGCTACTTTAATATAATTTAACAATGTTTTAGAACATAGAATCTTTTTTAAACAAAATCCATATTGCACTTAAGCTAGGCCTACAGTACACAACACAATACAGCACAGCGCGCGAGTGGAGGAGACGCTGCGCGTGACACGTGACGTGCTTGATCAAGGGCCCGACCCGACCCGACCCGAGCATAGTTGCGTGAAATATCGGCCCGGCCCGGCCCGCGGGTCGGGTCGGGCTCGGGCTCGGGCTCGGGCAGAGAATCTAAGCTCTAGTAAGAGTCCTGCCCTAAACAAATCTACATGACAATTTTCAGTTATAGTAATAGCGCCACCTACTGGCAACAGGAAGTGACATGTTTAACAGTGTGAGGCAGTACTAGCAACATAGTAAAATATGCCATTGAGTGTTAAACATGTTAGAAACATGTTAAAACATACTAACAATTCTCAGCTAAGTGCTAAAGCATGCTAATGCAATGAAAGAGGAAGTTGTTGTTACTCAAGAAGGCAATGTCCAATCTGCCCCAAACTTCACACGTTTGATAAGAGTCATGGCCTGAACACATCTACATGAGAATTTTCTGTTATAGTAATAGCGCCACCTACTGTCAACAGGAAGTGACATCTTTTACACTGTGATGCAGTACTAGCAACATAGTAAAATATGCCATTGAGTGTTAAACATGTTAGAAACATGCTAAAGCATGCTAGCAATACTTAGTTAAGTGTTAAATCATGCTATTAATGCCATGAAACAGGAAGTTGTTCTAACTCAGGCAAGGAATGTCCAATCTGCCCCAAACGTCACACTTTTGATAAAAGTCCTGCCCTGAACACATCTACATGACAATTTTCAGTTATAGTAATAGCGCCACCTACTGTCAACAGAAAGTGACATGTTTTACACTGTAATGCAGTACATTTTTGAGGGCCTAAACATGCACGAAAACTCACGAAAATTTGCACACGCGTCAGAATTGGCAGAAATTTACATCTGATAAGCGTTTCAGAATTGGGCAGGGCAAAATGGCTCGATAGCGCCACCTATAAAGGTTCAATGGAGTGCGCCTCCCGCTACGTTTCACGTACGTGTACGAAATTCGGTACATACATGTAATGGCCCAATGCCTACAAAAAGGTCTCTTGGAGCGTAGCCCTAAACACAACAGGAAGTCAGCCATTTTGAACTTCCTCTCAGATTTTTGTGCAGTTTTTGCCATATTCAGGCCTCGTACTTCAACGAACTCGTCCTACAGTTTTAATCTGATCATCTTCAAATTTGGTGAGTCTAATCTTAAGGCCTTTGCAACATTAAATTGCGAAGATCTTGAGTTTTCGTCGAAGGGCGTGTCCTCGGCAGCCTGACAAATTTCAATGTTTCGCCATAAAACAGGAAGTTGCTGTAACTCAGGCAAACAATGTCCAATCTGCCCCAACCTTCACACGTTTGATAAGAGTTCTGTCCTGAACACATGTCCATGCTCAAATTCAGTTACAGTCATAGCACCACCTGCTGGCAACAGGGAGTGACATTTTTAACACTGTTGTGGACTCCTAATAATATATAAAAAAGTGCCAGCAAGTGCTAAACATGCTAGCAACATACTAGAAACATGCTAAAACATGCTAGCAAACACTTAGCTAAATGTTAAATTATGTTATTAGTACTGCAATTAAATAGGAATTTGCTGTAACTCAAGCATGGAATGTCAAATCTGCCCCAAACTTCACACATTTGATAAGAGTCATGGCCTGAAAACATCTACGTGACAATTTTCAGTTATAGTAATAGCGCCACCTACTGGCAACAGGAAGTGACGTTTAACAGTGTGATGCAGTACTAGCAACATAGTGAATATGCCATTGAGTTATACACATGTTAGAAACATGTTAAAACATGCTAGCAATTCTTAGCTAAGTGCTAAAGCATGCTAATGCAATTAAACAGGAAGTTGTTGTTACTGAAGAAGGCAATGTCCAATCTGCCCCAAATTTAACACGTCTGATAAGAGTCCTGCCCTAAACAAATCTACACGACAATTTTCAGTTATAGTAATAGCGCCACCTACTGGCAACAGGAAGTGACATGTTTAACAGTGTGATGCACTAGCAACATAGTAAATATGTCATTGAGTTATAAACATGTTAGAAACATGTTAAAACATGCTAGCGATTCTTAGCTAAGTGCTAAAGCATGCTAATGCAATGAAAAAGGAAGTTGTTGTTACTCAAGAAGGCAATGTCCAATCTGCCCCAAACGTCACATGTTTGATAAAAGGCCTGCCCTAAACACATGACAGTTTTTACTTAAGGTAATAGCGCTACCTACTATCATCAGGAAGTGACATGTTTTACAATGTGATGCAGTACTAGCAACAAATTTAGATATACCATTGAGTTCCAAGCATGCTAGAAACATGCTAAAACATGCTAGCAACACTTATCTGAGTGAAAACACATTGTATAATCCCCATAATAAAGGACATTTTTGTAACTGACATTGACATACTCCTCCTATATTTACCTACATAAATGCACATTGCCTACCGTGCTCTGTCTTCCTAAAGCCACCAGGTGGCGGTGGAACGGGTGCGAGGGCCCTTTCATCGCTGCTTGCAGCTTTAATTTGAAGCTTATTCTCCAAGTCCACCGTGAAAACTCGTTGGCTGCATGCTGTACACAAGGGAATAAAGGTTTCCTTAGATAGCTGAAATCCACTGTAACAATCTTAACACTTTAATCAGAGCATTAAATTGTCCGTGCTTCACTTGCTGTCAGCTTGCCGACTCACTCACTCACGTCCCAAAAGGCCTTGCGCGGAGACTTTAAAATAAAAGCACTTTACTCCTACCAAATAAAATCACTAAATAATACTAAATGCAATTTACAATTCAAAATTATAACATTGGTTGAAAACAAAGTATACATTATTATAATGTTGCGACAATTACACTCCCACCAAATCACACAAACCTTAATGTGGATTTCTCTACACATAATGGTTGTTGCAAGTAAACTTATAAACACAACTTCTGAATTTTTGATATTTAACCATTTAGCATGGAGTTTCAGTAAACACATTAAACACCTTAGTCTGCCTCAAGCAGAGTAACGACTTTATGTATGGGTCTTTCAAGAAACACTGTTTTAGTTGTGGGTTTCCCCTTTTTGTCAAATGTAGTGTTACTAACTAGCAACCTTAGTTTTCTCACCCTACTATCTGACCCTGGATAGACTTCTGAGACTTTTGCTAGCTTCCATTCGTTGCGTGGTACCAGATCATCTTGTAGAAGGACAATGTCATTGACCTTCAAGTTTCTTTTTTCCATCTGCCACTTTTGTCTTGGTTGTAAGTTTAACAGATATTCTTTCCTCCATCGGGTCCAAAACTCATTAGCCAAATACTGCACTCGACGCCACCTCTTTTGAAGATAGAGATCTTCCCCAACAAATTGTCCAGGTGGAGGAAGAATGATGGTTGACTTCATTGTAAGGATGTGGTTCGGAGTCAAAGGTTCAGGTCCAGATGGATCATTCAAATGTTCAGCTGTGAGTGGTCTGCTGTTAACAATAGCCATAACCTCGTACAGAAATGTCCTTAGTGAGGTGCTATCAAGCCTTCGCGCTGACTTGTCGAGTATAGCAGTTAGAACACTCCTTACTGTTCTTATTTGTCTCTCCCAGACACCACCCATATGACTTGCTGCTGGAGGGTTCATAAGAAATTCACATCCTAGAGCCTTCACTCTTTCTTGATCCATTCCTTTCATGAGTTCTGCAAACTCTCGCCTTGCACCAACAAAGTTAGTTCCTTGGTCACATCTTAGTTGACGCACATTTCCTCTTATGGCAATGAATGCCCTTAAAGCATTAATAAATGCGTCAGTTGTCATGTCATCAATCATCTCTATGTGTATGGCCCTTGAACATAGACAGGTAAGTAAGAGACCATATTTTTTAAGATCTTTCCTTCCTTCTTTTACATAGATTGGACCAAAGCAGTCTATGCCTGCGTAAGTGAAGGGTGGAGTCATCTCCGTTCTGTCTTGTGGTAAGTCACCCATCCTTTGTTCTTGAGTACCTCTTCGGTACTTTCTGCACTTGACACATTTCGAGATGTGTGATGAGACAGCACCGCTGCATCCCAGGATCCACCATCCATTAGCTCGCAGTTCGTTTATTGTCATTCCACGTCCTTGATGTTGTATTCTTTCGTGAAAGTGCTTAATGAGTAAGACTGATATGTGGCAGTTCTTTGGGAGTATTGCCGGATGCTTCACATGTGGGTGTAGTGTGGCTTGACTTAGGCGTCCTCCCACTCTTAGAATACCCTCTTCGTCCAAGAAAGGACTCAACTTATACAGCTTACTGTCTTTGGTCTTGGTAACTACCCGTTTTGCTTTCAAGCTCTTTATCTCATCTGAGAATGCTTCTTCTTGAACTAGCTTTATGATAGCGAGTTCTGCTTCTTTCCTTTCTTCTAGGCTTGTAGCTTCGTTGGTTCTTTGCTTCACACCTTTGTATTCTTTGACTTTTCTTTTCGATCTGGCAACTGCCTTTACTGCTCTTGACCAATCAGAGAATTTCTGTAGGCGATCCAAAAAAGATCTGTCTTCCTTGGCTTTAGTATTACACACAAGCACCTTGCGAAGCTCTGGATCATCCTGTCTGATTTCTCCCACCTTGGGTTCTCTTTCAGGTAGTTCTTTACACCAAAGAAACTTTGGACCTGTGAACCAGTTTGAGGTGTTAAGTTACTCTGCGGTTAGACCCCGAGAGGCATGATCTGCCGGATTATCCTCAGAGGCAACATAATTCTATTGTTCAGGCATTGTACTTGACTTAATTCTCTGTATGCGGTTGGCTACAAAAACTTGAAATCTTCTGGCGTCATTGTTTATGTAGCCAAGAACGACTGTGGAATCTGTCCCAAAGAACTCTTGCAGATCTTGGATTTCTAATTCCCTTTGGAACATGTCACTAGTTCGAACTGCAACAACTGCCGCAGAGAGCTCAAGTCTCGGAATAGTTGTAACCTTGGTTGGTGACACTCTTGACTTGCCCATTACCAGACAGCAATGAACTTCATCGGACATGTTAATGGCTCGCAGGTAGGTACATTCACCGTAGCCGGAGACGCTTGCATCCGCAAAGTGGTGAAGTTCATATCCCTTCACGTCGCCGAAATTTGAAGGTAAAAAACATCTTTTGATTTGCATTTCAGCCAGATTGGGTAGGTCTCTGATCCAGGACTCCCACTTGGGTCTTAGGTTTTCCGGAAGTTCCTTATCCCAGCCAATCTTCTCTCTGCACATTTGCTGGAGTATTTGTTTCCCCAAAAGGACAAAGGGTGCCATGAACCCCAGGGGATCATACACAGAGGCTACAGTAGAGAGTACACCTCTTCTTGTTAGCGGATTAGGCTTTACTTGAACTCTGAATTTGAATGAGTCCGATGTGATGCACCACTCTACTTCTAGAGCCCTCTCCATGTGCGGGGCCATGTCTAGATCTCAAGGCCATGTCTAGATCTTTGATTGTGGCACGTTCTTCTTCTGGGATGGTTGCCATCACTTTCTCACTGTTGGAAACAAACTTGTGGAGTCTTAGCTTGCCAGTGGAGCAAAGTTCTCTTGATTCTTTGACGAGCTGAATGGCTTCCTTCTCAGTTTGGACGCTTGCAAGACCATCATCAACGTAGAAATTTCTTTGAATGAAGCGTATGGAGTCTTCACTGAACTGACCTTGTCCTTGTCCTGCCAGATGTTTCAGGCTGAAGTTGGCACAGCCAGGAGACGAGGCTGCTCCAAACAAGTGGACCTTCATTCTGTAAACTGATGGTATGGTTTCCAAGTTGCCATTCTCCCACCAAAGGAATCTTAAATAATCTTGATCTTCCCTTTTCACGTGAAACTGGTGGAACATCCTTTCAATGTCACACATGACTGCAATGGAACCCTTTCTGAAGCGACATAGAACACCCACCAATGTATTTGTCAAGTCAGGACCGGTAAGCAGGTAGTCGTTGAGAGATGTTTCTTTAAACTTGGCAGAACAGTCAAATACTACACGTATTTTTCCTGGTTTTCGTGGATGATAAACTCCATGATGTGGAATATACCAGGCCGGATTGTTGTCGATTTCTTCCTCTGGGACCTTTTCCGCTTCACCACGTGAAATGATATCGTCCATGAAGTTTACGTAGTCTTTGTAATACTGTTGATCTTTCTTTAGTCTCCTTTCAAGACAGTGCAGTCGATGTGTTGCGCATGTCTTGTTGTTAGGTAATTTGGGTCTTTCCTCCTTGAACGGTAATGGCATTTCATAGTGACCATTGTGTTTCTGTTTGATGTTTTCTCTCAACTTTGCCAGGAACTTGAGATCTTCTTGAGACACCGGATCATCTTCTCCAGCTCTTTCAGAGAAGTCAAGTCAAGTCAAGTCATCTTCATTTATATAGCGCTTTTAACAATGGATTGTTTCAAAGCAGCTTTACAGAGATAAACATATAATTTAAGGTAACAGATTGTTTGGCATTATAGCGGTTCTTGAATAATGTTATTTCCAGCTAAAGTTAACTTTGATTGATTCACCTCCGTCGAAATGATCAGACTTTTAAACGCGAACCTGTGATTAACGCTGACGGCGTTCACATGCTCATTCAGAATTGATTCTATAGTTATGTGCTTTTTAAAATATGTGCGCAGGTTTATAATTCATACAACCCAGCCTAAACAAACTACTTTTCTTGCCTATAAATTTTGATACAGAATTTGTTTTATTTTATCACTTCGGGGTACGCGAGCCAGAATTCACAACGCTTCATCTGTAGAGTGGGAAAGGGATCCTCCATAGGGAGAGGATTGTGGACACTTCAGCACTGCATTGTCATCGGGTCCAGGCGGATCTCCTTCGTCAGATCTGGACACGGCCTAGATCCGGCAGGCTGCGGGAAAACCTCGGGATAAACAAAGACACTAATATTAGCGTAGATGCCATTCTTCTTATGATGTAGCGAGTACATCAAGATTTAAGGGAAGTGTTCCCAGTTCCGGCTGACCTAATCTATGCAGCCTAACATTGAATTTATAGAAGTCTATAGTGTGTTATGTGTATGCTAGGTCAAAGAGATGTGTTTTTAGTCTAGCTTTGAACTGACAGAGTGTGTCTGCTTCCCGGACAATGGTAGGAAGACTGTTCCAAAGTTTTGGTGCTAAATAGGAAAAGGATCTACCGCCTGCAGTCGATTTAGATATTCTAGGTATTATGAACTGGCCGGAATTTTGAGATCGCAATAGACGTGAAGGACTATAATGCGTTAAGAGCTCGCTCAAGTACTGCGGAGCTAAACCATTTAGTGCTTTGTAGGTAATCAACAATATTTAAAAATTTATACGATGTTTAATAGGGAGCCAATGCAGTGTTGACAGAACCGGGCTAATATGGTCATATTTCCTGGTTCTGGTAAGAACTCGAGCTGCGGCGTTTTGAACTAGCTGTAGTTTATTTATTAAGCGTGCAGGGCAACCACCCAGTAGAGCATTACAATGATCTAGCCTTGAGGTCATGAACGCATGGACTAATTGTTCCGCATTTCCCAATGAGAGCATATGGCGTATTTTAGATATATTTTTAAGATGGAAAAATGCAGTTTTACAGATACTAGACACGTGGCTTTCAAAAGAAAGGTTGGTATCAAAGAGCACACCCAGGTTCCTAACCGACGACGAAGACTTGACAGAGCAGCCATCAAGTGTTAGACAGTATTCTGGGTTATTACGTGTGGAAGTTTTTTGTCCAATAATTAGAATCTCTGTCTTTTCAGAATTTAGTAGTAGGAAATTACTAGTCATCCAATTTTTTATATCAGCTATGCATTCCGTTAATTTTGTGAATTGGTAAGTTTCGTTGGGTTTTGAAGAAATATACAGCTGAGTATCATCGGCATAACAGTGAAAGCTAACTCCATGTTTCCTAATGATATCTCCTAATGGTAGCATGTACAGAGTGAACAGCAGCGGTCCTAGTACTGAGCCTTGTGGTACGCCATACTGAACTTGTGATCGATAAGACATCTCTTCATTTACTGCTACAAACTGATAACGGTCAGTTAAGTATGATTTAAACCATGCTAGTGCAATTCCACTAATGCCCACATAGTTTTCTAGTCTATTTAAAAGAATGTTGTGGTCAATTGTGTCAAATGCAGCACTAAGATCGAGTAACACTAATAGAGAGATACAACCACGATCGGATGATAAGAGCAAATCATTTGTGACTCTAATGAGAGCGGTCTCAGTACTATGGTACGGTCTAAATCCGGACTGAAAATCCTCGCAGATATCATTTCTTTCTAGAAAGGAACACAGTTGTGAAGATACTGCTTTTTCTAATATCTTTGACAGAAAAGGCAGATTCGAGATCGGCCTGCAATTGACTAATTCTGTAGGATCAAGTTGTGTTTTTTTAACAAGCGGTTTTATCATAGCCAGTTTAAAGGTTTTTGGTACGTATCCTAGAGACAAAGATGAATTAATGATATTAAGAAGAGGATATATGACCTCTGGAAACATCTCTTTCAGTAGCTTAGTCGGTATAGGATCTAACATACAAGTTGTCGATTTAGATGAATTAACGAGTTTGCAGAATTCTTCCTCTCCTATAGCAACAAATGAATCAAATTTTTCCTCAGGGAGACTACAATGCACTTCCTGATGCGATACTGTGGTAGACGGTTGCATAGTTATAATTTTGTCCCTGATATTATCAATCTTATAAGTGAAGAAGTTCATAAAGTCATCACTGCTGTGTTGCTTGGACACTTCTGAGCTTGAAGCTTTCTTTTTCGTTAATTTAGCCACTGTTTCAAATAAATACCTTGGATTATGTTTATTTTCTTCTAATAGGTTTGAAAAATAAGCGGATCTAGCAGCTTTTAAAGCCTCTCTGTAAGCAATCGAGCTCTCTTTCCACGAAATCCGAAATACCTCTAGTTTAGTTTTCTTCCAGTTGCGCTCCATTTTTCTGGCTGCTCTCTTAAGGGGCCGAGTGTGCTCGCTGTACCACGGCGTTGGGCTATTTTCTTTAATCTTCTTTAAGCGCAACGGAGCAACTGCGTCTAAAGTGCTGGAAAAGAGAGAGTTAAACGTTTCTGTTGCAATATCAAGTTCTTCTAAGCTATCCGGGATTCTGAGATGATGAAACTGATTAGGAAGATTATTGATAAAGCAATCTTTAGTGGCAGAAGTTATAGGTCTAACGTATTTATAACACGGAGTCGGCTTTGCAGCCTTGGCTAAATGTAATTTACATGAGACTAGATAATGATCTGAGATGTCATCGCTCTGCTGCAGAATTTCAACGGCATCAACATCTATTCCATGTGATAATATTAGATCTTGTAAGACTGGAAAACTGGTTATAGGGAACGACCACTTCTTGAGAAGACAAAGAACCCACTGCATAGTAGCATTTGGGCTCACTCTTGTGAAGGCCCCATCCGAGACTAGAGGTCTCACCTCTGAATCATCCTAATCTACATTCCTTCCCCACATACCCCACTCTTGCAGAGATCACCCACACTCACACAAGAATTTATATGGGTTTAATGTGAATGATTATTGTTTAGTATCATTTTGAAGGTCTCAGGGTGGCTGGTAATAATGTCTCATTCCCAAAGAAGTAAAACAAAAGGTAATAAGGTTTTTAAGAGTTTAGGAATAACTGGCACACAAAGGAATGTGGTCTCTAGGCACTCCCAAAGGTGTAAATTCATGAATGCTAATTTCCACTGTTCTTAGCAGATGGTCAACTGCTACCCCCAGTAACTATGGTGGGGGAAAACAGTAAATTTCCACTAAACTCATGTTTTACATATCAAATAAGGTCTGGCTATTTAAAGGAAAATGCAACAAGAGCTCGGGGCTGCATTTTCTGTATCAGATCAGCCCATGATGCTGTGTCTTAAGGCTCAGCATTCATGTAGTTATGTTGGGTAAAGTTCTTTGTTCTAGAAACATTTGATGGTTTGCACTGATTATCTTTAATTTGATTATGGAATTGTAATGATACATTTACCTGACATAATAAATTGTTATATTTGATAATTCTAACAGACTTTGACTTTATTTTCATTAGAGTTCAAACATTAACGTGTATTTAATGATGCACAGATATCATTGTTAAACCTTTTTGGTAACACTTTATAATAACTGCATGCTATTAATCATTTGTTAAGCATGAGTAAACAGTTAATTCATCATTTATAAAGCATTAATAGACATTAATAAGCAGTTTATAAATACAGCTATAAACGCTTTTTCTTGATTTATAAGCATATCTATAATGCGTTTAATAATTGTATTTTCATACCTTGTTAATGATCAATTAATAATTTCTAAATGAAGTATAGCATTATTTACAAACGAGTTGTCAGTCATTCATAAGATCACTTAGAAAGTGTAAGTAAATGTAGTAAATTCGGGTAGTTATAAAGCATTTAGTAGTGGTCAGTTAACTATTTTGTGAGCTAATCTAAAGTGAGGACTATTCATGCCTTGTAAAGCATTTATAAAGGAGATTTGAAGGCGCATCAATCTTCTAAACAGAAAAATGTAACAAACACAACACAGTGATACAGAACATAGAAATATTTAACAGCCTTTAAATCTCCTTTATAAATGCTTTACAAGGCATGAATAGTCCTCACTTTAGATTAGCTCACAAAATAGTTAACTGACCACTACTAAATGCTTTATAACTACCCGAATTAACCCTGAATTACAGCATAAATACATGTTAATAAAGCATTTATTAACACACTAAGTAACCATCACTATATGTCTGAATAATAAGATGTATGAATGTACATTTAAATAGTTTATTAATCATTTACTTACACGTTCTAAGTAATCTCATGAACCACTGAAAACTCTTAAATAACTGCTTTATAAAAAATGCAATTATTCATTTAGAAATAATAAATTGATCATTAATAAAGGATGAAAATACAAGTATTAAATAAATTATAGATATGCTTGTAAATCAAGACGAAAGCATTTATAGCTGTATTTATAAACTGCTTAGTAATGTCTATTAATGCTTTATGAATGATGAATTAACTGTTTACTAATGCTTAACTAATGATTATTAGCGTGTAGTTATTATAAAGTGTTACCACCTTTTTCATTTTATGGAGTCAGATGAAACGAGTTCATACATAAGATTAAATGTGTTGCATTTAATTGAAAATCACTTTGCCATGGGAAAGACGGAACACGTGTGAAACCTTCACCTGTAATTGAGTACCGCCATTGGATCGATTTAGCAGGCCTTACAATCTAGAGTATGATTACGACAATGAGTAGGTCCTGACACGTGTTGTCTAACTCCAATTGAGTTTACATTGTCTTTAAATGCCAATCCCAACGCATCTTTTTCATTATCTACATGTATATTAAAATCACCAACAACTAGTACTTTATCTGCAGCCAATACTAATTCTGATAGAAAGTCTGCAAATTCTTTGATAAAATCTTTATGGTGCCCTGGTGGCCTGTATACAGTAGCCAGCATAATTCTCAAATGTGATTTATCGTTTACACTATATATTTTTACATTAAGCACCAATACTTCAAAAGAAGTATATATAAAGCTAGATTTCTTAGTGGTTTTGAAAATATTACTATAAATTACAGCAACACCTCCCCCTTTGCCTTTCAGACGAGGTTCATGTTTATAACTGTAATCTTGTGGGGTTGACTCATTTAAAATAATGTAATCGTTTGGTTTTAGCCAGGTTTCTGTCAAACACAGCATATCAAGATTATAATCTGAAATCATATCATTAACTATGAGAGATTTTGAAGTAAGGGATCGAATATTCAGCAACCCAAGCTTTATCATTTGCTCATCTGTATTATATCTGTTTTTTATTTGTTGAACATCAATTAAATTTTTAACCTGACGTTTTTTGGATTTCCAAATTCGGGGAACAGACACAGTCTCTATATTATGACATCTAGGTGAAAGAGACTCTATGTGATGGGATTTATCTGACCTTGGTGACGTGAGGCCGCTAGCAGACGGTCGGTTTAGCCAGTCTGTCTGCTTCCTGACCTGAGCCCCAGATTGTCATGTTTTATCTCTAAGACTATGAGCCAAATTACTAGAGAGAAGAGCAGCACCAGCCCAGGAGGGATGGATACCATCTCTTTTCAACAGATCAGGCTTGCCCCAAAAACTTTTCCAATTGTCTATGAATTTTATATTATTGTGCGGACACCACTTCGACAGCCAACCGTTCAGTGAGGCCAATCGGCTAACTATCTCATCACTCCTGCGTACAGGAAGGGGGCCAGAGTAAATTACAGTGCCTGACATCGTACTTGCGAGTTCACACGCCTCTTTAATATTAATTTTGGTGATCTCCGACTGGCGGAGTCGAACATCATTAGTGCCGACATGAATAATGATCTTAGAGAATTTACGATTAGCATTAGCCAGCACTTTTAAATTTGCTTTGATGTCAGGCGCTCTGGCTCCCGGCAAACATGTGCCTATTCTCATGTGAGAATTCTCAGTGGGTGTTTCACTGAGTGGGGCAAATCGGTTTGTTATGGGAATCGGAACGGAAGAGTGGTTCTTTGATCCGCGACTAGAACGATCTCTCACGGTCACCCATCTGCCCTGCTGCACGGGCTCTACTTCAGCCGGAACCGAATCATGTAAAGAGTTCACTATGCTAGGCGCATCCAAAACACGATCTAAAGATCTAGCATTCTTACCATCCTCAATTAAAGTTTGGATGCGTGTCTCTAGTTCTGAAATCTTCTCCGTCAGCCTGACTGTCTCCTTGCATTTATCACATATAAATCCTATATTGCCATCGGAGAAGGCTATACTAAACATATGACATGTGACACAGGTGACAATAACAGGACAAGAAGACATTACTCACCGTGTTTGTTGACTGATTTCTTACTTACCTGGACTTTATGAACTCAAAGGCGTGGGCGCGCGAGAGAAAATAAATATATAAATGAGCGCACGGGTGGCGCGTTAGCAGGCTAACGTTAGCGAGTTACTAGCGTGCTGTGTAACAATAACGGAAGCTAGAGATGTAAGGTTAATCTGAGATGTTGGGTAAGCTGTATTTAGTAGTATAAACAACTAGATAGTAAATGATGGCTCAAAACAAAGAAATACGAGGCTCAGGCGGAGCTTACAGCCTCGAAGCAAACAAACACACAGCAGGCAGCGAGGCAGACAGGAGCAATCGATCAGCGATCAGACAGGAGCAATCGATCAGTGCTTGTGTGTAGTGGTGCATGAAGTCTGACTCAAGGACCTTTATGATGTCTGAGGGAGTGATCTCTTTTACCTTGGTTCGGCTCACATAGTGTATTTCAGTTTTGAGATTGAGAGAAGGCTCCACACCAGGTGTCACTTGTCTCACTACTATGCGATGACTGATTCCGATGGCATCACCGTAGTCTACAGTGGGATTCCCGTGGCCAACAATGCTCCATCCAAGGTCCGTACACTGTGCATAAGGTTGATGATCTTCGCCAAACACAACTTCCTTTGGAAGTAGAGCTTGTGAGCAGTTATACCCAATAAGCAGACCTACTTCGTAGTCCTGCAGAGGTGCAATCTCTTCTTGGAGGTGCTCTAGATGGGACCATGCTTTCGCAGTTTCTTTTAAATGTATGTGCGATCTGTTGGCTGGAATAAACTCGCGCGTGTAGACTGGTGGCAAGGAGATGTTCTTACCGGAGTAAAAGCCTCTGACTTGTAGGTTATTTACTCTTTGAGAGCTTACTACTGTGGTTCTTGAGGTCATAGTAGAGAGCTTGAGCTTGACTTGTTCTTTGTTTGCTTCCAAGGCTTCAGCTACTTCACTTAGAACGAAGGTTGTGTCGCTTTGAGAATCCAACAGAGCATATACAAGTACTTCTTGTTCTGGTTGAGTTAAGGATGAAAGCCAGACAGGAATTACTGCAGCTGTTTGTGCATTAACTTCACCAAGTATTACTCTATTGGAAGTAGCGGCTGTGGTTCCTTCATGTTGGGATGATTGAGGTATTTCTCTGTATCTTTCTTGACTTGGATTTTGCTTGGCTTGTGGTGGGCTTTGTTCTTTTTTGTCTCGCTCCTCATGCAGACAGGTAGGATGCCGCTTGTTGCAAATGTCGCAGACACTCCTACTGTTGCAGCTCTTTGACTGGTGACCAGACCTGAGACACCCAAAGCATAGCCTTTCAACTCGAATGAATTTGATTCTGTCTGAAACTGCTTTCTCCATGAACTTCCTGCATTTGTGCAAAGTATGCCCAGTTTTCTTACAGAAAGTGCATGTAGTAAAAGTCTGTTCGCTGGAACTTGTAGTCAGTGTCTTTGCTCTGAAGCTTTGATGTTTTTGGACTTTTGGTTTTTCAGCTTCACCTTGTTTTAGGGGCTGCAATGATGTGACAGAATTGCAGGCAATTTTGGCCTCCCTTGCCAGAAATTTGACAAATTGGCTAAAGGAGGGAAATTGGTTTCTCTCTTCTTCTACTTCGATAACCTTCCGGTTCCATCTTGCCGTTAGCCAATCAGATAACTTGGAGAGAATTTTCCTGTTTTCATTTCAGTCATTCAAGATTTCCAATGCCTTGATGTGAACCATGGCAGCCTCACAACTACGGAGAAAATCACTGAACTCCCTGAGCTCAAGGCTGTCCTTAGATCCCATCTTGGGCCACGCTTGGAGCTTGTCTCTGTATGCCTTTGCATTTGTGAATGGGTTTCCGTATCTCTCTTCCAAAATCTCCCATGCAGCAACATAGGCAGACTCAGTTCCGAGAAGAAAATAACCATCAAGGGCTTTCTTAGCTTGTCCACTTACATATCTTCGAAGGTAGTATATCTTTTCTTTGTCTTGAAGGTTCTTCTTGTTGATCAGTGTTTCAAAGGAGAGTTTCCAATCGTTGTATTGCAATGGATCTCCACTGAAAACTGAAGGTTCAGGAACTGGAATTCTGTTGGCACTTAAAGCGCCTGCAAGCACCTTAATGAGCTCGGATGTACTTTCATTTGAGGTGGTCATAGCTTGTGGGATGGAGGCCATACGTAGAGACTGAGGACTTGAAGGAGCCAGGACTTTGTTATCTGCTACCATCTCATGCTCTAATATGTCTTTCCGTTTTTCTTCTATGACTTTCACTTGATCATATACCTGCATTCTCGCTCGTGCTGCATTAAGACCTTTTACTGCCTCCAAATGCTGTATCTTCCTCCGTTTTTCTTCCAGAGTCTTCTGTAGAGCTCCAAACTCTTCTTCCAGTTGAGCTTTAATTTTAGATTCGTCTTCCTCTCTCTGTAATCTTCGTTTCACTTCCTCTGCTTCTCGTTCTAAGCGACGCCTTACTGCTGCTGCCTCTTGATCAGCTATCTTCCTTTTAGCTTCTGCTTCTAGGCGCTGTATTTCCAATTGTTCTCTCTCTTGTTCTTGTAACACTTTCAGAACAGCTTGGCTTGCAGCAGCTTCAGCGGCAGCTTCTTGTCGTTTAACAGAAGACCTACTTGAATGCACTGAGTTGCCTTTCAAGAGAGAAGTGACAGAACCCGATTTGTATGTACTTGAGTCGAAGAGAGAGCCTGCTTCAGGCCAATCTTGCTTTTCTCCTTCTGGAATCTTTCCATCCAGTCGACTTAAGGCTCTGGATACAATGAACTTGGAAATCTCTACACACAGATCCACTCTTCGACGTGTGTCTTGCTCTGGAGTTGAGATGTCACGTAGTTCATCATAAACTCGCTGAACGTCTGCAGAAAGACCTGTGACGCAACCGATGATGTCATTAAGCAGATCATCAGGTAAGGGCTCTGTTGACTGTGATAATGGCTTCTTTGAAGATTTAACTTGGGTTCTCCATTTGTCATAAATGTAGTTGAACCTTTGTTGAAGCGCTTTAATTTTTTCATCTTGCAATTCTCTACCTTTCTCGGTTAGAGTTCTGACTCTTTGACTTTGTCTTGGCTGCTGCGCTTCCTCTTGCTGGACTTCAGCAACACCAACTTGATCTTCTTCTATGCTTTCCCTAACCTGGGTTGTAGGCTCACTTGACTCTGACATTGTCTAATCATTTAAATTGACACACTTTTCTAAATAAAGGGTGTAATTAAACTGTTATGTTTCCCTTTAACACTTACTTAAATGTAAATGTCACTTACATGTTGTTACTTGTAAGCTTAAATGACTTAAAGGTTTTTAAATACCAGTTTTCAATGAGGTTCAAAATGCTATTAGAAAATTGAAAATGAGCAACAAAAGCTAAACTCAACTTTGAATATTACCTTTCAAAATGTGCTCATTATTCATGAACTGTGCAGAGTTTATAGACTTAAGTCAAGTCAAGTCACCTTTATTTATATAGCGCTTTTTACAATACAGATTGTATCAAAGCGCTTCACAGTGATAACATGAAAACAATATAACAAAGTTTGTTTCTAAAAGATATTGCGTCAACGTCCACCTTAAGTAAGGCAGATCAATAATATTATTGAATATTAAATGTCCCCAACTAAGCAAGCCAAAAGCCAAGGCAACAGTGGCAAGGAACCAAAACTCCATCAGGGACAGAATGGAGAAAAAAACCTTGGGAGAAACCAGGCTCAGTCGGGGGGCCAGTTCTCCTCTGGCCAACGAAGGAACAGTGCATGATTCGGGCAGCATTACAAGTCAGATTGGATCGGAACATTTAGAGTATTTTTTGGAAGTCCAAGTATGCACGCCGGTCTTAAGACGAGTTGTTGAGGATCAGTGCCGTCCACCATAGAGAGTCCATATCGCCCGTGTTGAGTCGTCACTTCATAGGCTTTGTGATTGGAGCATCTGAAGTCTCCGTGAGAGGCTGGATACAAACTGGAGCTGACGAACGCCATTTTCTCGGGACTCGCGTCCCGAGATAACAGCAGAAAAGCAAAGGGAAAATAATTAGCGTAGCTGCTGTTCATAATGATGATTTCCATAACACAGGCGTAAATGACAAAACATGAAGACAGTGACTCTTGCGTCCCAAAATCACCCCCCTCCGTCCCCCACTCAACTCAGCCCAGCTTACTGACCCTACTGCTGCTGAGACCTAACCACAATCTCACAATCTCTCCGCAACCCAACCATACGCGCCAACCCGTTGACTAAGGCTGTCGAGCCCCACTGGTGCGTGAATAGGCAGTTTCAGTGGACAACGGTTCCGTATGGCATACTACCTACCGCAACACAATATCTGCCCAACCACCCGTCATTCACGCAATATACACAGGAACGTAATGACTGCAAATATTATGCAACCTATACAGATAACCTACAGTCTCTTCAAGTTTTATAGTATTAAATGCATTTGATCTGATTCAGCAGTATTATAAAAGGTAAGCATTATGTAAATGCTTGGCTGAAGAGATGCGTCTTTAATCTAGTTTTGAACTGGGACAGCGAGTCAGAGCCTCGAACAATATCAGGAAGGCTATTCCAGAGTTTAGGAGCTAAATGTGAGAACGCCCTCCCTCCTTTAGTGGACTTAGATATCCTAGGAATGACTAGAAGCCTCGAATTTAGTGATCTTAAAGAACGCGATGGATTGTAGGGCGATAGAAGGTCCATTAAATACACAGGAGCTAAACCATTTAGGGCTTTATAGGTCAGTAGTAGTACTTTGTAATTGATACGGAACTTGATAGGTAACCAGTGTAGAGATGATAAAATTGGTGTTATATGATCATATTTTCTTGACCTAGTAAGAACTCAAGCTACAGTTAGTCCAAAATGCAGCCGCTAGTTTATTGAAGATGCAGGACAACCAGCTAATAAAGCATTACAGTAATCTAGTCTCGAGGTCATGAATGCATGAACTAACTTTTCTGCATCAGAAACAGATAGCATGTTACGTAATTTAGCAATGTTTCTAAGATGGAAAAAGGCTGTTCTTGTAACATATGAAATATGATTTTCGAAATACAAGTTGTGGTCTAGTATAACTCCCAGGTCTTTTACTGTAGAGGATAAAGTAACAGGACATCCTTCTATATTAAAGTTGTATTGTAAGTGGTTTTGTGGATAGTTTTTTGGACCAACAAGTAATACCTCCGTTTTATCTGGATTTAGTAGCAGGAAATTATGCGTCATCCAGCAATTTATATCTTTAAGACACTCTGTCAATTTTGATGAGTTAGTGTTTTCATCTGGTCGTGATGAAATATATAATTGAGTGTCATCAGCATAACAGTGGAAATTAATTCCATGTTTTCTTATAATATTGCCAAGTGGCAGCATATATATTGAGAATAGCAGAGGGCCTAACACCGATCCTTGCGGCACTCCATAGTCTACTGACGTTATCTTCGATTTTTCCCCATTTAAACAAACAAAATGGTAACGGTCTGATAAATACGATCTGAACCAGCTTAATGCCTGTCCCTGAACACCAGTGTAGTTTTGTAGTCGATCCAAGAGTATTTTATGATCTATAGTGTCAAACGCAGCACTAAGATCGAGTAGAACTAATATTGAGATACAGCCTTGGTCAGAAGCTAAAAGTAAATCTTTTGTAATTTTAACTAGCGCAGTTTCTGTGCTATGATGCGGTCTGAATCCTGACTGAAATTTTTAATATATCTCATTTTCTTGCATGAAAGAGCACAATTGAGCGGACACAGTCTTTTCTAGTATTTTAGACATAAATGGAAGATTTGAAATCGGTCTGTAATTTGCTAAGTTATTTGGATCTAATTGCGGTTTCTTAATGAGAGGTTTTATTACTGCCAGCTTGAATATTTTTGGAACATGACCTAAAGATAAAGACGAGTTAATAATATTAAGAAGAGGCTCTTCCACTATAGGTAACACTTCTTTTAGAAATTTAGTTGGTATTGGATCTAATAAACATGTTGTTGGTTTAGATGCAATGATAAGTTTATTTAGCTCTTCCTGTCCTATAGTTGTAAAGCGGTGTAGTTGTTCTTGAGGGGCGATAATTGAGGCTGAATCATAAGACACCATAGAGGATTGTACATTTACAATTGTGTTTCGGATGCTTTCTATTTTCTCATTGAAGTAGTTCATAAAATCATTACAGCTATACTGTAACGGAATAATTTGCTCGGGTGATGTCTGTTTATTTGTTAGTCTAGCCACGGTGTTAAATAAAAACCTTGGATTATTTTGGTTATTTTCTATTAGTTTGCGGAGATGCTCAGCCCTGGCTGCTTTTAGAGCTTTTTTATAACGTGACATACTGTCTTTCCACGCGATTCTAAAGACCTCTAAATTAGTTTGTTTCCATTTACGCTCTAGGTTACGAGTTTCTCTCTTGATAGCATGCGTAGCACTGTTGTACCATGGTGCTTTAGTTTTCTCTCTAACCTTTTTTGATCTAATTGGTGCAACAATATCTAATGTACTAGAGAAAATGGTGCTCAAACTGCTGGTCATTTCCTCTAGTTCATCTGTTTGTTTGGGTTCACTGAGCAGCAGAGATAGATCAGGTAAGCTATTTGAGAATCTATCTATAGTGGTCGGAAGGATTGTTCTGCCTGGTCTATAACGTGGCGCAACATGACAAATTTCAGCAGTGCGTATTATACAAGTTACCATGTGATGATCGGTGAGATCGTCACTTTGCGGTATAATATCTATATCGGTTAGATTGGTTCCATATGATATAATTAAATCTAGTGTATGATTTAGACGATGAGTGGGACCACTGACATTCTGCTTGACCCCAAAGGAGTTTAATAAATCTGTAAACGCAGTCCCTAACGCATCATTTGTGTTATCTACGTGTATGTTAAAATCTCCAACAATTATTGCTTTATCGGCATTGACCAATAGATCTGAGAGAAAGTCTGCAAACTCTTTTAGGAAATCGGCGTAAGGCCCTGGAGGTCTATATACGGTAGCCAAGGCTAGAGATAATAGGGATTTATTTCTTACATCTAAGAGCGTAACGTTTAGCACAAGTACTTCAAACGAGTTAAACCTGTGACCTGTTTTCTGAGTAACATTAATAATATCTCTATAGATTGTTGCAACACCGCCGCCACGACCGATCAGACGGGGCTCATGCTTATAACAGTATCCTGGCGGGGTAGACTCATTTAGACCGAAATACTCGTTTGGTTTAAGCCAGGTTTCAGTAAGGCAAAGTACATCGAAGCTATTATCTGTGACCATTTCATTTACAATAACCGCCTTAGGTGTGAGCGATCTAATGTTTAGAAGACCTAGTTTTAGAAATTGTTTTTGTTCACTGATATTTAGATTTTCAGGTTTAATTACAATAAGATTTTTCCTAGATCCTACAGTGGATTTATTATTTGGCCTCACTAAACGAGGGATAGACACAGTTTCTATATAATATTCTACACTACTTATATCAATTAAATTGGCACAGCAAAGACTGTGATTTGGAATTTGATTTTCTAGTCATACGGTGTGTAACGTCTTGGAGATGTTGTCCGACAGAACAGCCGCTCCGAATCTGCTGGGGTGCAGGCCATCAGCACGGTAGAGCCTAGGTCGCTCCCAGAACAGATTCCAATTATTTACAAAGGGTAGTTTTTGTTCATTACACAATGACATTAACCATTCATTTAGTGCAAATAATCTACTGAACCTTTCCTGTCCTTGTCGGTACGTGGGAAGCGGTCCAGACACGATGATCGTTGCCTCAGGCGCTGTGCTGCTTACCGTCTCGATCAGGCTCCTGTAGTCCTTCTTCAGAACCTCCATCTGCCGCAGCCTGATATCGTTTGTTCCAGCGTGAAGCACCACAGCTCCGACGCGCTCTTCACCGTTCAGGATCTCGGGAACCTGTGCGGCGACATCAAGAACACGAGCACCAGGAAGGCAGTGAGTGCGCACCTTACCCTTACCTGAGGTAGCACGGACATGACGGACCATGGAAGTGCCGATGATCACGGCGTCGTCGCGTTCCGACTCGCGAAGAGGGGAGAAGCGGTTCCGGGTGGAGATCTCGAAGACCGGGAGGGGCGGAGAGGTTCTTGCTCTGGTCCTGGCTCGTGTCTTCCGCTGTGGGATCACCCAGGGTCCATGGTGTTGGGTTGGTGCCGGAGTGAATGATGCCAGAGATGATCACGTCCTCCTGGGCAGAGAAACGCACGGAGTAGACGAAGTCGGAGTCAAAAAGTTACTAACCACTGACTTGTGTGCATCGGCGCGTGACGTTTCAAGCGCTGATCGCCGATCCCGCAGCTCGGCTTGCCTCTCTAGCAGACCACGGATCTGTTTCTCCACCGATTCAAGCTCCAATCGTACCGAAATCAGTTCGAATGTGTCCTCACCTGCACTCAGAGGTAGCGTTAGACACACATCTGATATGTTCGCCATAACAGATGAACAGTAGATTAGTAGTGATACTACCAATATCACTAGTAATTTAGGACTGAAATGCCGAATATAACCTGTATCCTTTTAGTGAAACGGGTGTAAAATCAGACGGTCAATAGGCGCGAGGCCACGCGTGAAATGCTAGCGGACTAAAGGCTAGTAGCCGAGATTCGCAAAGTTGGGTCTAAGTAGCGATATCAAAGCAATCCGATTGTTTTTTTTATATAAGGAATAGTATCGAGAATAAGTTCCCATGATATAAAAATAGAAAGTGCTTGTTTATAAATGAGTGGTAAAGAAGAAAATCAAGGACACTTAGATATTAAATGGCCAATAACCTTCACTTATTTCCAAACACACTATTTAAACTTGAATATAATTTCCTTTTAACTCTGGCACTGTGTGTCTACAAGCGGCAAGCTTCAATGTATATTACATGGTCACATAAGTCAAAACATTTACTACACACACTACAGACGCTATATTGACGCAAACATCTTTTTGGCAAACCTTAACAGAAGCCCTCTTCTTAGATCACTCTTGACTTATTAGTGTTCAAGTTCTTTATGGCTTTGTCTTGAAAACGTTGTTCATTAAGATCTGTGCGTCCTCTTACTTCTGTCTGCGTGCGTGCATGTTTCCGGCTTCAGTCCTTTGATGACAGCTCTGCGCGCTACCGACTGATGCTGATCCTTTGAAATTGCGCGCCGTCGATCAATGTCCACTCGCGTTGATGAACAGTCCGAGTTTTCACTGTAATTCCCTCGAAGCACTGGCAGACACAAGTGGTTTTCTTGCTACAGGTTTATTTGAAGCTTATTCTCCAAGTCCACCGTGAAAACTCGTTGGCTGCATGCTGTACACAAGAGAATAAAGGTTTCCTTAGATAGCTGACATCCACTGTAACAATCTTAACACTTTAATCAGAGCATTAAATTGTCCGTGCTTCACTTGCTGTTAGCTTGCCGACTCTCTCACTCACGAGCGTCCCAAAAGGCCTTGCGCGGAGACTTCAAAATAAAAGCACTTTACTCTTACCAAATAAAATCACTAAATAATACTAAATGCAATTTATAATTCAAAATTATAACATTGGTTGAAAACAAAGTATACATTATTATAATGTTGCGACAATTACAGACGCCGTTCACATGCACATTCAAATGCACCCCTCGGTTATTTTCTGTCTTTTCTCTGTCAAGAGGGCACCAAATTCAAAAAATTATTTTACATTTCTGCTACATATATGATCCACTTTAAATAAAGATTAATGTTGAAATGGGTGAAATGCTCCTTTAATTACCGGGGCTCCGCCCTAAAGACGTCCAGATTGCCTGAGAGTGATGAATCAACCTGTTCTGAATTATTAAGAGCGTTTAAATAACGCTGGCAGCAGTGCAGCTGATTTAGAGTTAAGCTGTAGAACAGTGTGGATCTTAACAGAAGTGGTGCAGGGTTTGTGAAAGAGACTCTTGATTTCTGTCTTGTCTTGGATGATTGCTCTTCATGGCTGTGAGGGAGATTTGTGTTTGGAGAGGGCTCATTTTAGCCCTTTTCCTCTTTGCTGTTGATGGACAGAAAAGGCCGTAAGTACCATGGGCTTTGAAGTGAAAAGTGGCCGAATGTTTAATCTGTGCAGAATGATGCAGTTTTAAAGATTAAGCACCAAAGCATAAACCGTTTAGTAAAAGTTAATCCTGTTGTACTTTTTCTCATCAAGTGGTCAAAGGATGAATGGGACCCACCAAACTGCTGTTCATTAACATTTGTTTTTTTGTTTTGTGTTTTAAATACAAGTCAATGTTTAATTGAGTTTGTGTGCTGTTGGAATAGTAGTTCCTTAAATATATTTCTGAACAAAATGGCCGTCTTGTGCTCTTATTTTGTGACACTGGCACAGTTGCCAAATCTGAGCTTTTCCTGCATGTTTTTATCTTTAATTTTTTATACGGTTAAAAGCTTGTCCCACCAAGATGACCAACCCATGTTTGTTACTTCAACCCACTTGCTGATGGAGAACTGCTTTGGCCCATTTTTGTTTGATTGGCTATTAGGCTTGTTTTGATGCACAGGCCTGGCAACCCTGTGACGGCCACTTTCTGTGAATGTTCAATAAACATGTAAATAATCTGACCTGATTTCCTTTAGTCTCTGAACCTAAACTTCATGATGTTTACACAGGTTATTCATGGTGATGTTCCCTGCAGTGATTGAAACTGGATCAGACGCCAAATTGTGTGCAAGTCTTCTGAAACCCCAAGAGAGTCTCACAATGACGGTTTCTCTGCTTGATGACAAAAGGACGACTCGACTTGTGCAGGAAGTTTCTTCAAGGCCATTTCACCGCTGCTTTAGTTTCCAGGTCTGTTATCATGAGGCCTTTTTTTTTTTTTTTTTCTGATTGTGTAGTTAACTGAGTTTTCCTACAGGCTCCTCGAGTAGATGGAGAATCTGTTCAGATGCTGAAGGTAGAAGTTCAAGGAAGTGTCTTCAGGGCGTCTGATGAGAGGAAAGTCATGTTCAAACGTTACTTGCCTTTGACCTTCATCCAAACAGACAAACCCATCTACAATCCGGGACAAACGGGTGAGCTGTGAATGATCCTTGGTTGAATGAGAGGGTTAGAAAGTTCATTATGCTACAAGTTCTGATTTTTAATTGCATAATGCACTTGTGTATTGCTGTTTTACAGTGAATTTCAGAGTTGTCACCATGGATGCCAAATTTGTGCCTCTTGATCAGATGGTAAGGATCAAATTGAACAAATGCAAATTTATTGTTGGTCATTTTTACTTGCACAGTTTTGCAGTTCTCTTCAATGACTGCTGCAATATGTTCTTTTCAATGCTTAATATTCCTGTCTTTGTCTTTCAGTACAATCTGGTGGTGGAGGTGAGAATTTGATCTGGTGCGAGTCTTTGAACGGGGCAGCTGCCACTTTGTTCATTTTGTTTGCCGTTTTTATGTGCTGTTACTGTTTTAATAGGACAATAACAATAACCGGATTGGTCAGTGGACAAACATTTCCTCAACGGACTGGATATTGCAGCTTTCTCACGAGTTAAACCCAGAGGCTCAGATGGGGATGTACACATTAAAGGCTTTTATTGGTGACCAAATGGTCTCCCATGTTTTTGAGGTGAAAAAATACGGTGAGTTGTTGTGAATATGTGCAACAGTACAATGACAGATTTGAGGTCTTACAGCGCTTGTTTTTTTGTCTTAGTTTTGCCCAAGTTTGATGTGACCGTAAACACACCACAGATGTACAGTGTTGCAGATGTGGGACTGAAAGTTGAGGCTTGTGCCAAGTGAGTTAAACGTACAGATATTTATTGTCTTGTGGTTGGTTAGTTATTGACTTGTTGTTCCTTGTGACATTTCCCAGATACACATATGGCCAACCTGTACCTGGCCAAGCCTTGGTGGAAGTGTGCCGTGATCCCTTTCCATACGCTGTGGTTCCTGATTTGACCCGTCGTTGCCTGACTAAAACTGCAAAGGTTTGACTCCTGCCTTACAGTGGAGGGTTTTTCTTGTGCTTGACTTTAATGTGACTCTTTGTTCTGCTACCAGATGAACGCCACTGGCTGTGTCTTCCTTACTGTCGAAGCATCAGAGTTTTTTGGCACCAAATTTGAAAATAATATGCAAGACACTTTTTTTGTAAGTGTGAACGTCACTGAGGAGGGAACAGGTGAGCTATTGGCTGCTCTGAACCAATGTCATGTGCATGAACTGGATTGGTTTATTTCAGTTTCTCTTTCCCAGATGTAGTGATGTCAAAATCTGCAACAGTGTCCATTACGTTTGAAGTCGGAAAAGTCATGTTTTTGGATGTCCCGGAATATTTTGAACCTGGATCAATAATTAATGGAAAGGCAAGTAAAAGTTAGTTCCCTGTTGTAGAAGCCTTCACAATGGTAGGGAAGATCGAGCGTTTTCCTGCTCTGCTCCAAGGCTTTGGAATACTTTACCTATTAGCTTAAGACAAGCTCCATTTCTTCAGACTTAGCTGTTGACCAATGTGCTTTCCACAATGTAGCCGTTTTAAATTGTGCTATACAAATTGTCATTTGTTCCCTTTCCAAATCTTGATCATTCCCAACAGATATCAGTGTCTCGTTTCGATGGTACTCCAATTGCAAACAAAGTGGTTTATCTCCTGGATCTGATGGATCTGACCACAAACCAGAAAGGACTGGCCACATTCTCACTCAACACTGCCAATCTTCCTAAAGCTGCTCTCAATCTGGTGGTACGATTTGCTCTTTGTATTTTGAGATGTAGACATCTTAATTACTCCTACAAGAAACTGATTTAATTTGTTGTTCCCCAGGCAAGTGTGACTGCAGTGGTTGGTAATGATTACAAATCGCCATACTTCACCACAGATACAAGGGTTGTTCAGCTTCTCCAACCTGATTCCTCCAGTAACCCATCTAGTGAACTGACTATAGTGAAGCTCGAGCAGCCGCTCAAATGTGGTGCTGTGGTTCCAGTGACCGTGAAGTATTCTCTTGTTGGAGAGGCTAGTGATTACAGCACTGACATCATCTATATGGTGAGTGGACATCACTTGTGTCTTATTTTATTAGGATCATGTTTTATGTATCTGGCTGCCTTTTGTCAGGTCTTGTCCAGAGGAGTGATCGTCCTCCATGGATTTGAGACGGTCAAAGCGAGGGCTTCTAGTTCCGTCACAAGTGGCTCGGTGTCGTTCCAGCTGTCTGTCAGTGGCGATATGGCTCCAGAAGTGCATATTCTGGTCTACTGCGTTCTGCCCAGTGAGAATGTTGTTGTTGGTAGTGCATCGTTTGAGACAGAAACTTGTCTCCCAAACCAAGTATGTGCACTAGCATCTTTTAACTTAAAGTGACTTGGTAACTTGTCCTACAGAGTGTTTCTTGTTCCAGGTGTCTCTAAAGTTCTCTCCTGCTACGGCCGTTCCTGCGGAGAAAAATGTTCTGACGGTCTCTGCTCAAGCAGGATCTCTGTGTGGCATCAGTGCTGTAGATCAGAGCATCCGGATCATGGAGCCAGGAAGACGTCTGAGTGCAAAAATGGTATCAATGTGCAGTTGATTGAAATTCTTGTTGGTCTTGACCTACATTCTGTTTCAGCTTTAAAATGAGTAATGTTGATAGATCAATTGGACAAGTCTATTATGATCAGGGCTTGACATTAACTTTGTTGCTCACTAGCCAATGTCGCTAGTGGTTTTCCAAACTTACTAGCCTCATTTGTGAAAGAACCTGATTAGTTGACAGTGGTGTGCTTAAATTTACTTGAAATAGATTTACAACCCTTTGAAAGGCACACTATAGGGATCACTGTTTGATAAACAGAATTCCTACAGAGTCGCCGGAGAGTACTTGTATTTAACGTTAGTGTTGTAAATGCCACTCGCGCAGAGAGTCTGACCTCACGGCCTGATACCCTTTTGAATCTTTAAATAAGAGATCTAGGGGGTGTTTATGGGTAGGCCTACTAAAATATTAGACTGCATAGCCAATAATGAATTTCTGCCACTAAAAAAAGCCATGTTGTGGTTCCTGTACACCAGCCATGTCAACGAAACCAATAAATGAGAATTTGCTTATCAAGGTATAGCTTATCTAAATTCGCACCTACATCTTTATAGAAGTTAAAAAGAAACAGAAAAGATGCTGCAGCCAATGAGCCACCGGTGGGTTACTTGTCGGGATTCTCGCAAGATTTGTCAGGCCGAGAATCCCCCCAATAAGGTATGATTCTTGCAGAATGTGCCTTTAAATGTAAAACCACTGTACACAAATCAAAACTACAAATGTAAAACACGTCATTCTCATTAGTTCTAATAAGGTTGTGTAAAGTTTTTCTTTGTCTTTATCTTAATACATGATTTTATTTGTAATGAAAAGACTTTTGTTATGCAATAAACTTTTTTTTTTTTTATGTTTCCAGGTGTTTGACTTGCTTCCGGTGCGATCACTATCGGGTTACCCATACAAGGTTCGGGATGAACCAGAGTGTCTAGGTTACACTGTTCCTACAAGTGAAGCCTATACAACCTTCAAGGTAGAGAATGTTTGTGACCATGTAGTCACAAAATAAGGAGTCATTGATTTAATCTGTCTTGTTTTGACTTGTCACTCTGACAGAGCCTAGGAATGAAGGTCGTAACAAATCTCGCTGTACAAGCCCCTCTGTGCCTGCGTTATCCCAGATTTCCAGATGGTAGGTCTATGCAGAGCCATTCTTTTAGTGAAATTCTGCATGACTTGGTGAACTTGCATTCAGTTATGCAAGTTTACAACTCCTTTGTGGATCAGAAAATTGTGTGGTGTTGAGTGTTAATCACTTCCATAATTGCAATGAGGGGCAGATTATTCTGCAGATACTAAGAGTTTAGAGTAAAATTGCTTTTCTCTTTCATTGAATTTGAATCGTCCAGTGGCTCTTTCAGAGGCTCTTCCAGATGGAGGCGACAATTCCTCTTCTGAAGTGACTGTCAGGAGTTACTTTCCAGAAACATGGCTCTGGCAGCTTGCTCAAGTGGGGTTAGTGAAGCATCTGGTTCCTTTTAAAGCTACTAACCCAGTTTTTACTTCTGTTCTTCTTATTTCTCTTGTTTCGCTATCTTTCAGAAACACTGGATCCACACGAGTTCCCCTCACTGTTCCTGACACCATCACCACATGGGAGACGGAGGCGTTCTGCCTGTCCTCTAAAGGCTTTGGTCTGGCTCCTCCTGCTCTGCTGACGGTCTTCCAGCCCTTCTTCCTGGAGCTCTCCCTGCCGTACTCCATCGTCCGTGGAGAGTCTTTTGATCTGAAGGCCACGGTCTTCAGCTATCTGACCAAGTGCATCATGGTCTGCCATGGTTTTCTTCTCTATAATTGATCTGCATAGAGAAGGTCATGTGTATTAAGTCCATGTGTTATGTGCTCCATTTCATTGACAGGTTAAAGTAACTCCAGATTCATCCACGGCCTTCACTCTTAAACCATATTCTGAACCGTATGTGTCCTGTCTTTGTGCCAATGGGAGAAAAACCTTCAAATGGGTTCTCAGCTTCTGTTCTCGGTCAGTTTTGTATCAGCGCTCTAAGTTAAGGGTTATATTAGGTGGTGCTCAATTCCTGTCTGTCACTGCAGGAGCTGTCAATGTGACTGTCAGTGCTTCAGCTGAACCATCCCAGACTCGATGCGGCACTGAGGTCGTGACGGTACCGACGAGAGGACGCATTGACGTAGTCACTCGAAGTCTACTTGTCCAGGTAAGTGGTAACCAGCCTTCTGGAGTTTGATCATGGAGCTCATATTGCTTTACTGATATGGTGTTTTGTTGCTTTAATAGCCTGAAGGAGTTGAAAGGACAAACACCCAGAGTTGGTTACTGTGTCCAAGGGGTTTGTTTGCACTCAATTCCCCAATACAATTTCATTTTACAGCCGAACATCAGCCTTGCTCTCAATGCTGACACATTCTTTTCGGTCTGCAGGAAACGTTCTTTCTGAAGACGTGACTCTGACGTTTCCAAAAAATGTGGTTCAAGGATCTGCCAGATGCTCCGTTTCAGTCCTTGGTAAAACCTGTCATTGAATAGAAACTGACATGTCAAAATTGGTAAAATAACTTTCTGATGTGGGTTTTATGCTTGACTTCTTGTAGGGGACATAATGGGTCGTGCGCTGAAGAATCTAGATAGGTTATTACAGATGCCATCTGGCTGTGGAGAACAGAATATGATCATTCTTGCTCCCAATATTTACATCCTACTGTACCTGAAGGTCACAGGGCAACTCACTGCAGCCATCCGAGAGACCGCCACAGGCTACCTTCAAAGCGGTATGGATGACCAAATCCACTTTACATGTATAGGATACTAAATTCCAAGGAAGCCTAGTCCTCTCCTTCCCATTGGAATATCATTTTTCCTTTTGACCAATCAGGATACCAAGGACAACTGAACTACAGACACAGTGACGGATCATACAGCACATTTGGTTATGATGCATCCAATACATGGTGAGTTTCTCACTGTTCTAAGGTTGTGTGTAATCTGTGGCACTAGTGTTTAATTTGTTTGACATCTTCATGGCCAGGTTGACTGCCTTTGTCATGAGGTCCTTTGGTCTAGCGAGGCAGTTTATCTTCATAGATCCGAATGTCCTGCAGAGTGCAAAGGATTGGTTGATCAGCACGCAGGGTTCAGATGGCTGTTTCATTCAGCAGGGAACGCTGTACCATAGTGACATGAAGGTGCATTTCATGTTTCTTAATGCACTGGCACCAATGGACCAACAATGAGACAGTTCTATATCTTTTTTTTATTCTCTTTTTCTTTTTTTTTTAGGGTGGGGTTGGTGACGGTGTGACCATGACTGCCTACATTGTTGCATCGCTGCTTGAACTAGGTGTCCCTGCCACGGTAAAACCGGTCCTGTAGTTGGCGCTCCTTGCAGATGACCTTCCTGTTCTGGCTCTGATATCTGCTTTGCTGTTTTTTAGGATCCTGTAATTACCAACGGTCTGTCATGCTTGAGGCCTGTCATTGGGAACCTGGGAAACACTTATGCCACGGCTCTGCTGACCTACACCTTCAGTCTGGCTGGAGAGACCACCACTCGATCACAGCTTCTAACTGCCTTAGACAGCCTTGCTATTTCTGAAGGTAAGATTTACCAGCTGCTTGTTTGACATGTTCATCAGGGTCTTTGCCATCAACTTTCTTCCCTCCATCTCATCTTAAGGCACTAAACTCCATTGGTCTCAGACGACATCTGGTGATACTCTGGCGGTGGAGATCAGCTCGTACGTGCTGCTAGCGGTTCTCGCTGTTCAGCCTCTCACAACGGCTAATCTTGGCTATGCTAACCGCATTGTCAACTGGCTCGTGACCCAGCAGAATCCCTATGGAGGCTTCTCCTCCACCCAGGTGCCTCTGACTACTAAACAGTGCAATCATTGTAGAGTCTTTCTGGTTAATTTGGGGAATATGAGTTTAATATTTATTCACATGAACCAGATAACATACAATATTAAATCTTCTGAAAAGGGGTATGTTCCCTGCATTTGCATTAATACATGCACCTAAACCATTAACCACAAAGGATTATAATTAATTGCATATGTAGACTGTATTTTACAGACCGGTTAAAATTAGTTCAATTGTACATCAAAAGAGATTATAATTAAATATTAATATCAATTGTCTATCATCAACTAAGGATAGAACCCTGTGGAATTAATTTGTATCTGATATCCGTTTGTCCAAACTGTTCATGCTCTTTATCAGTTATCACACAGAAATCCTCTTCGACTCGCAGGAAAGGCAATCGTTCTGGCCTTGAAGATCAACTAGCAGGCCATCTTTGTAAAACAGGGAGGTTATTTTGATGGTTATAAAGCTCGTAGCTTTGGATCTTACATTAAAGGGATATGAGCAAAAGACCGTCATTCAAATGGATATAATGTATTTGGTAAAGTGAAGGCTACGTATACCTGGAATAAGTGTGTATATAGACAATAACACTGAACAACACACTGAAAAAAAAATAACGAAAGTGAAAGAAACAGGGAGTGAGATCCCGAAGGAGAGTGGCAAATTACAGACCTTAACCTTGAGACAACACAGAAAACACCATTTTAATGCTCAAGCTCTAACACGAATACTTGCAAATGGTTCTCTTGTGTTGCCGGTTAAGGAAAGCGTGTGGCATGTCGTTCTGTCGGAGCGTCACTGTCTGCAGATGGTCCACAGCGCGTACTTTTGACGAAGGTTTAAAGGTCTTTGAACCTTCACCAAAGAATTTCCAGATGTAGAGTATCTGGACTGTCAGTTGGGACTCATTCAAATTCTACATTTTATGAGGATTGTTTTTTTTAATTTTTGTATATAAAATCTTGTGCTTGTTTTTAGGACACAGTGGTGGCTCTTCATGCCCTGTCTGTGTATGCTGCTCAAGTGTTCAGCCTGGACGGCTCCAGCTCTGTTACAGTACAGTCCTCTGTGGGAGAAGACTCTTACAGCTTCAAAGTGAATCGGGACAACAGGCTGCTGTATCAGGAGAAGCGGCTGAAGAAAGTTCCCGGCAAATATAGTGTTAAAGTGTCAGGAACCACCTGTGTGTCTTTACAGGTCTGTATCTTCACCCACTCTATGTATTGTGCACGTCCAAGTATAAATGTTTTTGTTCTACTTGTACTATAGGTTGCGTGTTTCTACAACATCCCAACACCCGTTAAAGTCTCCAAGACGCTGCGTGTCGAAGCGAAGGTGACTGGAGACTGCCAAGCGCGTGGAACCAATCTCATGTTGAAGTTCACTGTGAAGTGAGTAGCATTGTGTCCTGAAACTGTTTATGACTTCCAAAAATGAAGTGTTATCTTGTCAAAACCTTTTATTCCCCACTCAGATACGACGGTGTAAAATCAAGCACTAACATGGTTCTAGTGGACATTAAGCTCCTGTCGGGCTTCACCGCAGATACGTCACTGGTTTGTATTTAAGATTTAGATAGTCCCAAGATTCTTTAACCTGCATGAAGTTGGCCCCCAGCACAAAGCGTCATCAAAATATATATTTTTGCTTGTTGGGTGGGGGTGGCAACTTCTCACGGGTGATGCAGCTCCTTCAATTTTTAACTGTGTAAATGATGGTCTCTTCCCCTCAGCTCGGTTCTTCACCCCAATCGTTTGCTCCACTAGTGGAGCGGGTTGATGCTGAAGATGATGGTGTCCTAGTGTATCTGAAAGAGGTGAGACTGTACACTTGGTATATTACTAACTGCCATTTTCTCATACGCTGCTGTTCATCCTTTCGGTCTTGCAGGTTCCCAAAGGCGTCCCCATGAGTTACACTCTGCAGCTGAATCAGGTTCTTAAAGTGAACAATCTCAAGCCAGCAGTCATAAAGGTTTATGACTACTATCAAACAAGTACGCTTTCTAATCGTGCTTTGCTCTGGCTGAATTCACTGAGAACGATCTGGTTAATTCTTTTCCTCTTATTTCAGGTGATTCGTTTGAGACTACCTACACATCTCCCTGTCCATGATTCAATTCAGTACTGGCTATAGGATGCTTGACAAATAAAACCACTTTTATAACCAGTTCTGTTGCCTCTTGTTCCTTTGCGACTTCCTAATTCAAACAACCGTCACAGGTGTTCATGAGTTTCTATTAGTCCTGTGACTTCAAATCCTTAACATGGCTCAATCTACAGTTGTGGTTCTTTGAACTTGTTTTTTTAACTACGCATTTAAAATTGTGGCACTTTGCTTGCAGGTGAACCTTTATTAATCAACTGGTTAATTTAACCTTTTCTTTTCCAACCATGGTAATAAGCTTTTAGTGAATAGGGCTCTTTACACTGAACTTAACCCGGGTTATTGTCGTCCTTAAAGGGGTCATGAACTGGGAATCCAAATCATCCTTCACCTTTTGACAGATAAGGGTTTGTTAAACTATTAAATGTCAAAACATCCATATTCCAAAAATAGCCTTAATTGAAACAAAGGTCAGAAAACAGCAGGATCTCTAAAAGTGGAGACTTGAGGTCACAGGTCAGCTGTAGACTGCCTTTGCAGAAGAATATCAACACTTGTCTACATCTCTGCTCCTTTGGCCTCGCCCACTGGAGCGTTAGTGAATAGTTACTTGAGAATGACATGGGATCAAAACCATTACCTTCCAAATAGGAAAGTGCATTGCAGTATTTGGTATATTTCACTGGTGATATTTGGTAATTCAGTTGTAGTTTTTATGCAGGCTTTGTAAAAAAAAAGTTTACAATCTGGATCTGCCAGCAACGCCACACATGGAAGTAACTAATCAAGTTCAGACAATCTTTCTCTCCAATTGTTCAGTACTCTTTATGCACCTTTAAATCAAGCCAGTGACTAAAATATCAACTTCACACTTCTCTTAGGATGAAAATAATTTTATTTAAACTGAAATGTATGCTGGACATTTGCCACAACTTGTTATAATGATGTCACACTGCAAAATGAAGCTCTTACTGTATTCACATCGTGCTTGCGTTTTTTATTTGGTGAAAGCATTCGTAAGTAAAAATTGCCTTGCAATGATATGATCTTTTAATTTCATGTAATCAACAGACTGTCATCTAAATACTTTAAAAACGTCCTACTTTTTGTTAATCTCGATAGCTGTAATTGTAAGAACATCGTAAAAGCATTTGAGAGATTTCCACATGTAATGCTAGCTTTTTCAAATGTGAACATGTCAGCCAATCACAGCAGTGGGTGTTTACACAACTTTAGTCTGACACTTACCTAGATTTTCAGGTTCCCATCATTACCAACTCATTACTCAATTCTTTGGCATCAACTTTATCCCCTATCCATTGACTCCATTGGTCTCAGACTACATCTGGTGATACTCTGGCGATGGAGATCAGCTCTTTCGTGTTGCTAGCGGCTCTCACAGTTGAATCTCTCACAACAGCTAATCTGGGCTATGCTAACCGCATTGTAAACTGGGTGATGACCCAGCAGAATCCCTATGGAGGCTTTTCATCCATCCAGGTGCCTCTGACTACCAAACATGAGCGCAATCAAGCCATATCTGAGAGTTTAATCATTTGTTTGTTTTATGAAAGAGTGGTGGCTCTTCCAAGTGTTCAGCTTGGATGGCTCCAGCACTCCCACCTTACAGCCCTTAGTAGGAGACTAGTATAGCTTCAAAATGAATCAGGACAACAGGCTGCTGTATCAGGAGAAGCCGCTGAAGAACGTTTTCTGCAATCAGGTTCTTGCAGTCAAAGATCTCAAGCCAGCAGTCATCAACGTTTGACTACTATCAGACAAGTTTGCTTTCATCATTATGTGTTTGGCTGAATTTCCTGTAGAATGGTGTGTATATGCTGAAGGGTTGGTCAAAATCCCTTGCCTCTTCAAATACATCTATAATCATAAATCCTTTTGAATGCTTATATACTTCCTTTATAAAAATCAATAATCAAATATATTCATTATCACATACTCATTTTTATATTCTTTGTGCTTGTGAAATTATATTTTCTTAAATGCATGTGATGGAAGTAACCAGTTTCTTTTAGGTGCATTCCAATCTTACTTTGAGATTGCACGTAGTACACGCAGGACGCGAAGGCCATGTAACCCACAAGGCCGTTTGTCTCTTTCTCTGGGATCAGGTTGATATAGGGTCCTAAAGGCAGCGTGGACACAGATGATCCTTCGCTGGACAGATGGTCAAGCTATATTGAGCGTTACTATTGAACTTTAATTGTTGTATTAAAATGTATTATTTCCAGTATATTTCCTTCCTTGGGAGTAAATGCCAGTTATCTGTTTTTCTCCCAAACGAGTGAATGTTTTAGCATTATGTTTTGGTATACTTAACTGATAATAAGGAGCTCAGACTCTCTTCAGCCTTGATGGGAGCTGTTATTTGCTAGTGTCTGTTATTTGTGTGTGTGTGCGTATGACATTCTATGTAGGTTCTGGACGTTCGGACCAGACAACCCGGCGCCCTTCTCTAACCTGCGAGGCCACCACAGACCTAAATCTATTGAGTGGACGACAACTATCTTTACTAATGGCGATAGGCACCCCTATCTCCTCACATGTGTTAAATTGTTTAGGCTCTTAATGTTTCTTAGCCAATGAGAATCATTCAACCTGTAAGCAATGACGTAGCTTAGACCTTGGAAATGGTATAACTGCTGTGATCTTTGTAACTGTAAGCGAGGCGGCCTACGAACTCCTGTGCGAGTCTTGAAGCTGACTTCTGCTGATGAAACTGCAAACTATCTTCAGTAAAACTTTTCTTTAATTTTTTATAATTCTGACTCCGGGTCTTCATTCTTCATATCTGGTTCTGGGTCTTTAACTGTATACCCCTTACAATGCTCAAGCTAATTTCTTGTCCTTTTTCAGGTGATCAGTTCGAGTAGACATACACGTCCCCCTGTCCATGCGCTGTAGTACTGGCTACAAAAAATGAATCAACTTTCTATATAATCAATGATTGTGTGTTGCCTGTTTCTGTGGATTAAAGTTCATTTGGGCTACGGGGCTTTCTATGGTGGTTTCGTCTCGAACGGTTTCAAAGATATTCGCAAATGATTTTTAAATGCTTATTTACAATGTTGTGCTAACCATAAGGCAAAACCTGAAGAAAAAAAAGTTTGTCAGCATGGTCTGAAACTGATCTGGTTCAATTTTCGTGACGAGTTCGAAAAATTAGGTTTAAAAAAATTCTAAATGGCAGAAAGATTCACATGATGGAAGATAACATCATAGGGTGCAATCGGATTTTGCTACTAGCCCATACGGTTCAAAAAGTTCTCACAAACATGAGTGCAACTTTGAACAGTTGGTGGCACTAGAGGGATAGAGGTAGAGACTCCAAATTTGCTCTGGTGACTGATCAGACTGTCCTCTATCAGTGTGCCAAATGTCATAACTTTCCCACAAGCGGTTCTATGGTCTGCCAGAAACTACTTGAGTGGAAGAAGAATGCCACTGATTTCAATAGGTCCTACACTCTTTAAGTGCTTGGCCCCTAATAATAGGAACACAAACGGATACAATAGGTGCCTACGCACCTTCACCGCTTAGCCACTAATTATTAGTTAAAATATTTAGTAGCAGTACTTTTATGTGAGGATCGATCATTTTAACGCAACAGTGCGGTTACTGCATTGTGTTGTTTTTTTTTAAATCAATGTCCGTGTCAGAACAAACAAACTGAATATTCTGCTATACAGCAAAATCCCCACCGTTACTTTAACTCTGCTCAGAGTATATATGGTCCCACTCTAAAGAATGAAAAAGTAAATAAGATAATTAAGTGATTAAGTGCAGTTTATTCAAAACATGATCAAACATAAAACAAATGTATGGTGTGGCATGAAACATGAATGTATAGTAGTCATGCAGTTCTCTGGGTCAGTGATCATAATAAATACAAATTAATTCACAGATACACTCAGGAAAAAGAAGAAAAACAGTACAGCTCATGGATTAGTTTACACACTCCTGTGTGCCTGAATCTCAAGAACATGTTTACATTACAATTATGTATACTAAAACAGAAAAGCATTTCCTTTGCGTTTTTCAAATAGAGACAACAACATTGTCAGAATGTTGTTTATTAGTTTACACAGTCACACACACACACAGTATCGTCAATCGTGCCTGATACTTTATACTTTAAACTATAAGCCAGCAGCCCCTCATTGACTACTGCTGTAACGTTACACACAGCAGAAACAAAACACATCATAAAATCAGGCCTGTTTCTCTTTCGATCTGCCATCGTCGCTCCTCATTTTATGCTTCCGCTCCTCCGTGAGAGACGCGAAACCGGCGCGCGCCTCACAGGTGTCTTTCATTTAGAGCTTAGATCGGGCCCAAAAAATCAAGCCCGACCCGACCCAAGCCCGTGCACGTTGTGTCCGAGCCCGGCCCGGCCCGAGACATTAACTGTAATTATCAGCCCGAGCCCGATTTAAACCCGAACATTTTGGGCCGTTATAACCAGGGGCGACGCCAGATCATGCAGGTGCTGATTGGGTGCTAGACCATTGACAGGGGGGAGCTGCGCAATGTTATATATATATATTATAAATACTATTAATAAATGTGCAAAAATTGCCCACTTAATATTTAATATTAAATTATTTCAATTATCACAATGAAAGTTTTAATTTTATTAAATTGAACAAGCACAACATTCAGGATTCAATCAAATATTCTTAAAGATTCATCATTATTTATAATGTTATTTCGACATATGTGTGCGCGTGCAACAAGCAAGATGTGCATTTGTAAATTCGGTGACAAGCGTGCCAAAAATTGATTTAATTTATGATGAGATGGCTTCAGTTCACGTGCTATGGTAACCGCGGCTCGCCGGCGCTTCCATGTCATGATTATAGTTTGCTATATTTGCTTCTTATTATTCCAGGTAATTGGTTAATGAAAAATGTATTAAAATTAAGATACAATTTATACAAAACGAAATTCACTTTAAAGAAAGGCTTTCTACAAAACAGAACATAATGAAGTGGTCATGCCTGAACCACTCAATGTCTCCCGATATTGCGCACCCTCCTATCTATGTTCACTTTCATAATCAACATAGATGGGAAAAAATAACATTATAATATTTGAATAAATATGAAAATAAATGCGTTTATTTAATGGCTACAACACATACTACAGACTCTCTATTTGTACAAATTGCTGCACATTCATTTAATTCTGAATTTTGCACACATAAATTGAAAGGCATGTAGGCCTATTGACTTTATTGCGTGCATTTATTAATTATTATCTTTATGAATAAAGTAACAAGGACAAAGCATGTAAACTGCGTTGTTTATTTATTCAGAATGGAATGGATCGCAAATGGATCCGAATGAAGTAACGTAAAAAAACGAACACAGAAAATGAAAAATAATTAACTTTGGAGGGCCTAGCTAGGAGTAGGCTACTTTAATATAATTTAACAATGTTTTAGAACATAGAATCTTTTTTAAACAAAATCCATATTGCACTTAAGCTAGGCCTACAGTACACAACACAATACAGCACAGCGCGCGAGTGGAGGAGACGCTGCGCGTGACACGTGACGTGCTTGATCAAGGGCCCGACCCGACCCGACCCGAGCATAGTTGCGTGAAATATCGGCCCGGCCCGGCCCGCGGGTCGGGTCGGGCTCGGGCTCGGGCAGAGAATCTAAGCTCTAGTAAGAGTCCTGCCCTAAACAAATCTACATGACAATTTTCAGTTATAGTAATAGCGCCACCTACTGGCAACAGGAAGTGACATGTTTAACAGTGTGAGGCAGTACTAGCAACATAGTAAAATATGCCATTGAGTGTTAAACATGTTAGAAACATGTTAAAACATACTAACAATTCTCAGCTAAGTGCTAAAGCATGCTAATGCAATGAAAGAGGAAGTTGTTGTTACTCAAGAAGGCAATGTCCAATCTGCCCCAAACTTCACACGTTTGATAAGAGTCATGGCCTGAACACATCTACATGAGAATTTTCTGTTATAGTAATAGCGCCACCTACTGTCAACAGGAAGTGACATCTTTTACACTGTGATGCAGTACTAGCAACATAGTAAAATATGCCATTGAGTGTTAAACATGTTAGAAACATGCTAAAGCATGCTAGCAATACTTAGTTAAGTGTTAAATCATGCTATTAATGCCATGAAACAGGAAGTTGTTCTAACTCAGGCAAGGAATGTCCAATCTGCCCCAAACGTCACACTTTTGATAAAAGTCCTGCCCTGAACACATCTACATGACAATTTTCAGTTATAGTAATAGCGCCACCTACTGTCAACAGAAAGTGACATGTTTTACACTGTAATGCAGTACATTTTTGAGGGCCTAAACATGCACGAAAACTCACGAAAATTTGCACACGCGTCAGAATTGGCAGAAATTTACATCTGATAAGCGTTTCAGAATTGGGCAGGGCAAAATGGCTCGATAGCGCCACCTATAAAGGTTCAATGGAGTGCGCCTCCCGCTACGTTTCACGTACGTGTACGAAATTCGGTACATACATGTAATGGCCCAATGCCTACAAAAAGGTCTCTTGGAGCGTAGCCCTAAACACAACAGGAAGTCAGCCATTTTGAACTTCCTCTCAGATTTTTGTGCAGTTTTTGCCATATTCAGGCCTCGTACTTCAACGAACTCGTCCTACAGTTTTAATCTGATCATCTTCAAATTTGGTGAGTCTAATCTTAAGGCCTTTGCAACATTAAATTGCGAAGATCTTGAGTTTTCGTCGAAGGGCGTGTCCTCGGCAGCCTGACAAATTTCAATGTTTCGCCATAAAACAGGAAGTTGCTGTAACTCAGGCAAACAATGTCCAATCTGCCCCAACCTTCACACGTTTGATAAGAGTTCTGTCCTGAACACATGTCCATGCTCAAATTCAGTTACAGTCATAGCACCACCTGCTGGCAACAGGGAGTGACATTTTTAACACTGTTGTGGACTCCTAATAATATATAAAAAAGTGCCAGCAAGTGCTAAACATGCTAGCAACATACTAGAAACATGCTAAAACATGCTAGCAAACACTTAGCTAAATGTTAAATTATGTTATTAGTACTGCAATTAAATAGGAATTTGCTGTAACTCAAGCATGGAATGTCAAATCTGCCCCAAACTTCACACATTTGATAAGAGTCATGGCCTGAAAACATCTACGTGACAATTTTCAGTTATAGTAATAGCGCCACCTACTGGCAACAGGAAGTGACGTTTAACAGTGTGATGCAGTACTAGCAACATAGTGAATATGCCATTGAGTTATACACATGTTAGAAACATGTTAAAACATGCTAGCAATTCTTAGCTAAGTGCTAAAGCATGCTAATGCAATTAAACAGGAAGTTGTTGTTACTGAAGAAGGCAATGTCCAATCTGCCCCAAATTTAACACGTCTGATAAGAGTCCTGCCCTAAACAAATCTACACGACAATTTTCAGTTATAGTAATAGCGCCACCTACTGGCAACAGGAAGTGACATGTTTAACAGTGTGATGCACTAGCAACATAGTAAATATGTCATTGAGTTATAAACATGTTAGAAACATGTTAAAACATGCTAGCGATTCTTAGCTAAGTGCTAAAGCATGCTAATGCAATGAAAAAGGAAGTTGTTGTTACTCAAGAAGGCAATGTCCAATCTGCCCCAAACGTCACATGTTTGATAAAAGGCCTGCCCTAAACACATGACAGTTTTTACTTAAGGTAATAGCGCTACCTACTATCATCAGGAAGTGACATGTTTTACAATGTGATGCAGTACTAGCAACAAATTTAGATATACCATTGAGTTCCAAGCATGCTAGAAACATGCTAAAACATGCTAGCAACACTTATCTGAGTGAAAACACATTGTATAATCCCCATAATAAAGGACATTTTTGTAACTGACATTGACATACTCCTCCTATATTTACCTACATAAATGCACATTGCCTACCGTGCTCTGTCTTCCTAAAGCCACCAGGTGGCGGTGGAACGGGTGCGAGGGCCCTTTCATCGCTGCTTGCAGCTTTAATTTGAAGCTTATTCTCCAAGTCCACCGTGAAAACTCGTTGGCTGCATGCTGTACACAAGGGAATAAAGGTTTCCTTAGATAGCTGAAATCCACTGTAACAATCTTAACACTTTAATCAGAGCATTAAATTGTCCGTGCTTCACTTGCTGTCAGCTTGCCGACTCACTCACTCACGTCCCAAAAGGCCTTGCGCGGAGACTTTAAAATAAAAGCACTTTACTCCTACCAAATAAAATCACTAAATAATACTAAATGCAATTTACAATTCAAAATTATAACATTGGTTGAAAACAAAGTATACATTATTATAATGTTGCGACAATTACACTCCCACCAAATCACACAAACCTTAATGTGGATTTCTCTACACATAATGGTTGTTGCAAGTAAACTTATAAACACAACTTCTGAATTTTTGATATTTAACCATTTAGCATGGAGTTTCAGTAAACACATTAAACACCTTAGTCTGCCTCAAGCAGAGTAACGACTTTATGTATGGGTCTTTCAAGAAACACTGTTTTAGTTGTGGGTTTCCCCTTTTTGTCAAATGTAGTGTTACTAACTAGCAACCTTAGTTTTCTCACCCTACTATCTGACCCTGGATAGACTTCTGAGACTTTTGCTAGCTTCCATTCGTTGCGTGGTACCAGATCATCTTGTAGAAGGACAATGTCATTGACCTTCAAGTTTCTTTTTTCCATCTGCCACTTTTGTCTTGGTTGTAAGTTTAACAGATATTCTTTCCTCCATCGGGTCCAAAACTCATTAGCCAAATACTGCACTCGACGCCACCTCTTTTGAAGATAGAGATCTTCCCCAACAAATTGTCCAGGTGGAGGAAGAATGATGGTTGACTTCATTGTAAGGATGTGGTTCGGAGTCAAAGGTTCAGGTCCAGATGGATCATTCAAATGTTCAGCTGTGAGTGGTCTGCTGTTAACAATAGCCATAACCTCGTACAGAAATGTCCTTAGTGAGGTGCTATCAAGCCTTCGCGCTGACTTGTCGAGTATAGCAGTTAGAACACTCCTTACTGTTCTTATTTGTCTCTCCCAGACACCACCCATATGACTTGCTGCTGGAGGGTTCATAAGAAATTCACATCCTAGAGCCTTCACTCTTTCTTGATCCATTCCTTTCATGAGTTCTGCAAACTCTCGCCTTGCACCAACAAAGTTAATTCCTTGGTCACATCTTAGTTGACGCACATTTCCTCTTATGGCAATGAATGCCCTTAAAGCATTAATAAATGCGTCAGTTGTCATGTCATCAATCATCTCTATGTGTATGGCCCTTGAACATAGACAGGTAAGTAAGAGACCATATTTTTTAAGATCTTTCCTTCCTTCTTTTACATAGATTGGACCAAAGCAGTCTATGCCTGCGTAAGTGAAGGGTGGAGTCATCTCCGTTCTGTCTTGTGGTAAGTCACCCATCCTTTGTTCTTGAGTACCTCTTCGGTACTTTCTGCACTTGACACATTTCGAGATGTGTGATGAGACAGCACCGCTGCATCCCAGGATCCACCATCCATTAGCTCGCAGTTCGTTTATTGTCATTCCACGTCCTTGATGTTGTATTCTTTCGTGAAAGTGCTTAATGAGTAAGACTGATATGTGGCAGTTCTTTGGGAGTATTGCCGGATGCTTCACATGTGGGTGTAGTGTGGCTTGACTTAGGCGTCCTCCCACTCTTAGAATACCCTCTTCGTCCAAGAAAGGACTCAACTTATACAGCTTACTGTCTTTGGTCTTGGTAACTACCCGTTTTGCTTTCAAGCTCTTTATCTCATCTGAGAATGCTTCTTCTTGAACTAGCTTTATGATAGCGAGTTCTGCTTCTTTCCTTTCTTCTAGGCTTGTAGCTTCGTTGGTTCTTTGCTTCACACCTTTGTATTCTTTGACTTTTCTTTTCGATCTGGCAACTGCCTTTACTGCTCTTGACCAATCAGAGAATTTCTGTAGGCGATCCAAAAAAGATCTGTCTTCCTTGGCTTTAGTATTACACACAAGCACCTTGCGAAGCTCTGGATCATCCTGTCTGATTTCTCCCACCTTGGGTTCTCTTTCAGGTAGTTCTTTACACCAAAGAAACTTTGGACCTGTGAACCAGTTTGAGGTGTTAAGTTACTCTGCGGTTAGACCCCGAGAGGCATGATCTGCCGGATTATCCTCAGAGGCAACATAATTCTATTGTTCAGGCATTGTACTTGACTTAATTCTCTGTATGCGGTTGGCTACAAAAACTTGAAATCTTCTGGCGTCATTGTTTATGTAGCCAAGAACGACTGTGGAATCTGTCCCAAAGAACTCTTGCAGATCTTGGATTTCTAATTCCCTTTGGAGCATGTCACTAGTTCGAACTGCAACAACTGCCGCAGAGAGCTCAAGTCTCGGAATAGTTGTAACCTTGGTTGGTGACACTCTTGACTTGCCCATTACCAGACAGCAATGAACTTCATCGGACATGTTAATGGCTCGCAGGTAGGTACATTCACCGTAGCCGGAGACGCTTGCATCCGCAAAGTGGTGAAGTTCATATCCCTTCACGTCGCCGAAATTTGAAGGTAAAAAACATCTTTTGATTTGCATTTCAGCCAGATTGGGTAGGTCTCTGATCCAGGACTCCCACTTGGGTCTTAGGTTTTCCGGAAGTTCCTTATCCCAGCCAATCTTCTCTCTGCACATTTGCTGGAGTATTTGTTTCCCCAAAAGGACAAAGGGTGCCATGAACCCCAGGGGATCATACACAGAGGCTACAGTAGAGAGTACACCTCTTCTTGTTAGCGGATTAGGCTTTACTTGAACTCTGAATTTGAATGAGTCCGATGTGATGCACCACTCTACTTCTAGAGCCCTCTCCATGTGCGGGGCCATGTCTAGATCTCAAGGCCATGTCTAGATCTTTGATTGTGGCACGTTCTTCTTCTGGGATGGTTGCCATCACTTTCTCACTGTTGGAAACAAACTTGTGGAGTCTTAGCTTGCCAGTGGAGCAAAGTTCTCTTGATTCTTTGACGAGCTGAATGGCTTCCTTCTCAGTTTGGACGCTTGCAAGACCATCATCAACGTAGAAATTTCTTTGAATGAAGCGTATGGAGTCTTCACTGAACTGACCTTGTCCTTGTCCTGCCAGATGTTTCAGGCTGAAGTTGGCACAGCCAGGAGACGAGGCTGCTCCAAACAAGTGGACCTTCATTCTGTAAACTGATGGTATGGTTTCCAAGTTGCCATTCTCCCACCAAAGGAATCTTAAATAATCTTGATCTTCCCTTTTCACGTGAAACTGGTGGAACATCCTTTCAATGTCACACATGACTGCAATGGAACCCTTTCTGAAGCGACATAGAACACCCACCAATGTATTTGTCAAGTCAGGACCGGTAAGCAGGTAGTCGTTGAGAGATGTTTCTTTAAACTTGGCAGAACAGTCAAATACTACACGTATTTTTCCTGGTTTTCGTGGATGATAAACTCCATGATGTGGAATATACCAGGCCGGATTGTTGTCGATTTCTTCCCCTGGGACCTTTTCCGCTTCACCACGTGAAATGATATCGTCCATGAAGTTTACGTAGTCTTTGTAATACTGTTGATCTTTCTTTAGTCTCCTTTCAAGACAGTGCAGTCGATGTGTTGCGCATGTCTTGTTGTTAGGTAATTTGGGTCTTTCCTCCTTGAACGGTAATGGCATTTCATAGTGACCATTGTGTTTCTGTTTGATGTTTTCTCTCAACTTTGCCAGGAACTTGAGATCTTCTTGAGACACCGGATCATCTTCTCCAGCTCTTTCAGAGAAGTCAAGTCAAGTCAAGTCATCTTCATTTATATAGCGCTTTTAACAATGGATTGTTTCAAAGCAGCTTTACAGAGATAAACATATAATTTAAGGTAACAGATTGTTTGGCATTATAGCGGTTCTTGAATAATGTTATTTCCAGCTAAAGTTAACTTTGATTGATTCACCTCCGTCGAAATGATCAGACTTTTAAACGCGAACCTGTGATTAACGCTGACGGCGTTCACATGCTCATTCAGAATTGATTCTATAGTTATGTGCTTTTTAAAATATGTGCGCAGGTTTATAATTCATACAACCCAGCCTAAACAAACTACTTTTCTTGCCTATAAATTTTGATACAGAATTTGTTTTATTTTATCACTTCGGGGTACGCGAGCCAGAATTCACAACGCTTCATCTGTAGAGTGGGAAAGGGATCCTCCATAGGGAGAGGATTGTGGACACTTCAGCACTGCATTGTCATCGGGTCCAGGCGGATCTCCTTCGTCAGATCTGGACACGGCCTAGATCCGGCAGGCTGCGGGAAAACCTCGGGATAAACAAAGACACTAATATTAGCGTAGATGCCATTCTTCTTATGATGTAGCGAGTACATCAAGATTTAAGGGAAGTGTTCCCAGTTCCGGCTGACCTAATCTATGCAGCCTAACATTGAATTTATAGAAGTCTATAGTGTGTTATGTGTATGCTAGGTCAAAGAGATGTGTTTTTAGTCTAGCTTTGAACTGACAGAGTGTGTCTGCTTCCCGGACAATGGTAGGAAGACTGTTCCAAAGTTTTGGTGCTAAATAGGAAAAGGATCTACCGCCTGCAGTCGATTTAGATATTCTAGGTATTATCAACTGGCCGGAATTTTGAGATCGCAATAGACGTGAAGGACTATAATGCGTTAAGAGCTCGCTCAAGTACTGCGGAGCTAAACCATTTAGTGCTTTGTAGGTAATCAACAATATTTAAAAATTTATACGATGTTTAATAGGGAGCCAATGCAGTGTTGACAGAACCGGGCTAATATGGTCATATTTCCTGGTTCTGGTAAGAACTCGAGCTGCGGCGTTTTGAACTAGCTGTAGTTTATTTATTAAGCGTGCAGGGCAACCACCCAGTAGAGCATTACAATGATCTAGCCTTGAGGTCATGAACGCATGGACTAATTGTTCCGCATTTCCCAATGAGAGCATATGGCGTATTTTAGATATATTTTTAAGATGGAAAAATGCAGTTTTACAGATACTAGACACGTGGCTTTCAAAAGAAAGGTTGGTATCAAAGAGCACACCCAGGTTCCTAACCGACGACGAAGACTTGACAGAGCAGCCATCAAGTGTTAGACAGTATTCTGGGTTATTACGTGTGGAAGTTTTTTGTCCAATAATTAGAATCTCTGTCTTTTCAGAATTTAGTAGTAGGAAATTACTAGTCATCCAATTTTTTATATCAGCTATGCATTCCGTTAATTTTGTGAATTGGTAAGTTTCGTTGGGTTTTGAAGAAATATACAGCTGAGTATCATCGGCATAACAGTGAAAGCTAACTCCATGTTTCCTAATGATATCTCCTAATGGTAGCATGTACAGAGTGAACAGCAGCGGTCCTAGTACTGAGCCTTGTGGTACGCCATACTGAACTTGTGATCGATAAGACATCTCTTCATTTACTGCTACAAACTGATAACGGTCAGTTAAGTATGATTTAAACCATGCTAGTGCATTTCCACTAATGCCCACATAGTTTTCTAGTCTATTTAAAAGAATGTTGTGGTCAATTGTGTCAAATGCAGCACTAAGATCGAGTAACACTAATAGAGAGATACAACCACGATCGGATGATAAGAGCAAATCATTTGTGACTCTAATGAGAGCGGTCTCAGTACTATGGTACGGTCTAAATCCGGACTGAAAATCCTCGCAGATATCATTTCTTTCTAGAAAGGAACACAGTTGTGAAGATACTGCTTTTTCTAATATCTTTGACAGAAAAGGCTAGGGCTGTAACGATACACCAAACCTACGATTCGATTCGTATCACGATTTTTGACCCACGATTCGATTCGTATCGCGATTCTATCACGGGGGCGGGGCTTGAGGGGGCGGGGCTTGTGGTGAAAAAAAGAGATTTTGAGAGAAGAACATTTTTGCCAAACAAAATTATTACATTTATCTTGCCTAAATGTTTACGCTCATTGCATTTTTACAATGGGGTAATATTGTTGTTAAGAAATTACACATCACAAGGAAGCTTGATTTAAATTGTTTAATTAAATTGAAAAAAGTAGCCAAATAAATACAATAGAATAAAGATACAAATAAAGACAATTAAAGAGAAAAGTTTTTGAATAGGTCTAACACTAGTATTCATATACAGAAACTGAATAAAGTAATCAAATGGAAAATAACACTGGGTAGTATTTTAGTCCTGAATAAATTAAATGCATAGGCTATTAATCCTGATTCCTTTAACTTAAAGCCGTCTTTTGTTTTTTTGACAACAAAATTAATGACAGACACATATGGCTTCCGTCACTTTAAGAGCTAGTGCACGGATCCTGTGTTCATTATACTGGCATGCGTTTTATGCCTATTAAAGACAAAACCGACTATGTTTAGAGTATAGCCTACTCTTAAAGACCGAAATTGACAATTTTGCGTGTTAAAGCAATATAATCCGCGAAAAATAGTTACTGGCCAGCTGTTTTTGAGGCGGATTTTCTATGAATGTGCGCATAGAAAATAATCTCTCAGAGAGCGCGCGAGCACTGATTAGTGTAAAATTGCTTGAATGTTTAAACTGGTAAGACTTAAAAAGACTTTTACAGTCTATGGTCCCGACTCCAAAACGCGAGTGTGTATTATCGCCGCATGCAGCGCCTGCCTTGCACAACACATTATGAGAGAAGAGATAGAAGACGCGCGCGGCACCGCTGAACACTCACGCTGTTTGTGAAATTGCGTCTGGAAGATAGTTGTTAAAAGAATGATTTGATTTTATTATCTGTGTGGATTACGATTGCGGGAATTTCCCGCATTATAAATGGGAGACCTGCGGGAATGATTAGAATTATGCGCAATACCCGCGCCGAAATTCGAGCCCTGGTTCTGGACAGGAAGGATAACTCTGGGAGTTGGAAGGGGTGTGATCGCGATTCTGCCTTCTCACATCGCGATACAGGATCGTGGACCTGAGTATCGCGATTTCGATTTTATATCGCGTATCGTTACAGCCCTAGAAAAGGCAGATTCGAGATCGGCCTGCAATTGACTAATTCTGTAGGATCAAGTTGTGTTTTTTTAACAAGCGGTTTTATCATAGCCAGTTTAAAGGTTTTTGGTACGTATCCTAGAGACAAAGATGAATTAATGATATTAAGAAGAGGATATATGACCTCTGGAAACATCTCTTTCAGTAGCTTAGTCGGTATACGATCTAACATACAAGTTGTCGATTTAGATGAATTAACGAGTTTGCAGAATTCTTCCTCTCCTATAGCAACAAATGAATCAAATTTTTCCTCAGGGAGACTACAATGCACTTCCTGATGCGATACTGTGGTAGACGGTTGCATAGTTATAATTTTGTCCCTGATATTATCAATCTTATAAGTGAAGAAGTTCATAAAGTCATCACTGCTGTGTTGCTTGGACACTTCTGAGCTTGAAGCTTTCTTTTTCGTTAATTTAGCCACTGTTTCAAATAAATACCTTGGATTATGTTTATTTTCTTCTAATAGGTTTGAAAAATAAGCGGATCTAGCAGCTTTTAAAGCCTCTCTGTAAGCAATCGAGCTCTCTTTCCACGAAATCCGAAATACCTCTAGTTTAGTTTTCTTCCAGTTGCGCTCCATTTTTCTGGCTGCTCTCTTAAGGGGCCGAGTGTGCTCGCTGTACCACGGCGTTGGGCTATTTTCTTTAATCTTCTTTAAGCGCAACGGAGCAACTGCGTCTAAAGTGCTGGAAAAGAGAGAGTTAAACGTTTCTGTTGCAATATCAAGTTCTTCTAAGCTATCCGGGATTCTGAGATGATGAAACTGATTAGGAAGATTATTGATAAAGCAATCTTTAGTGGCAGAAGTTATAGGTCTAACGTATTTATAACACGGAGTCGGCTTTGCAGCCTTGGCTAAATGTAATTTACATGAGACTAGATAATGATCTGAGATGTCATCGCTCTGCTGCAGAATTTTAACGGCATCAACATCTATTCCATGTGATAATATTAGATCTTGTAAGACTGGAAAACTGGTTATAGGGAACGACCACTTCTTGAGAAGACAAAGAACCCACTGCATAGTAGCATTTGGGCTCACTCTTGTGAAGGCCCCATCCGAGACTAGAGGTCTCACCTCTGAATCATCCTAATCTACATTCCTTCCCCACATACCCCACTCTTGCAGAGATCACCCACACTCACACAAGAATTTATATGGGTTTAATGTGAATGATTATTGTTTAGTATCATTTTGAAGGTCTCAGGGTGGCTGGTAATAATGTCTCATTCCCAAAGAAGTAAAACAAAAGGTAATAAGGTTTTTAAGAGTTTAGGAATAACTGGCACACAAAGGAATGTGGTCTCTAGGCACTCCCAAAGGTGTAAATTCATGAATGCTAATTTCCACTGTTCTTAGCAGATGGTCAACTGCTACCCCCAGTAACTATGGTGGGGGAAAACAGTAAATTTCCACTAAACTCATGTTTTACATATCAAATAAGGTCTGGCTATTTAAAGGAAAATGCAACAAGAGCTCGGGGCTGCATTTTCTGTATCAGATCAGCCCATGATGCTGTGTCTTAAGGCTCAGCATTCATGTAGTTATGTTGGGTAAAGTTCTTTGTTCTAGAAACATTTGATGGTTTGCACTGATTATCTTTAATTTGATTATGGAATTGTAATGATACATTTACCTGACATAATAAATTGTTATATTTGATAATTCTAACAGACTTTGACTTTATTTTCATTAGAGTTAAAAGGAATAGTCAAACATTAACGTGTATTTAATGATGCACAGATATCATTGTTAAACCTTTTTCATTTTATGGAGTCAGATGAAACGAGTTCATACATAAGATTAAATGTGTTGCATTTAATTGAAAATCACTTTGCCATGGGAAAGACGGAACACGTGTGAAACCTTCACCTGTAATTGAGTACCGCCATTGGATCGATTTAGCAGGCCTTACAATCTAGAGTATGATTACGACAATGAGTAGGTCCTGACACGTGTTGTCTAACTCCAATTGAGTTTACATTGTCTTTAAATGCCAATCCCAATGCATCTTTTTCATTATCTACATGTATATTAAAATCACCAACAATTAGTACTTTATCTGCAGCCAATACTAATTCTGATAGAAAGTCTGCAAATTCTTTGATAAAATCTTTATGGTGCCCTGGTGGCCTGTATACAGTAGCCAGCATAATTCTCAAATGTGATTTATCGTTTACACTATATATTTTTACATTAAGCACCAATACTTCAAAAGAAGTATATTTAAAGCTAGATTTCTTAGTGGTTTTGAAAATATTACTATAAATTACAGCAACACCTCCCCCTTTGCCTTTCAGACGAGGTTCATGTTTATAACTGTAATCTTGTGGGGTTGACTCATTTAAAATAATGTAATCGTTTGGTTTTAGCCAGGTTTCTGTCAAACACAGCATATCAAGATTATAATCTGAAATCATATCATTAACTATGAGAGATTTTGAAGTAAGGGATCGAATATTCAGCAACCCAAGCTTTATCATTTGCTCATCTGTATTATATCTGTTTTTTATTTGTTGAACATCAATTAAATTTTTAACCTGACGTTTTTTGGATTTCCAAATTCGGGGAACAGACACAGTCTCTATATGATGACATCTAGGTGAAAGAGACTCTATGTGATGGGATTTATCTGACCTTGGTGACGTGAGGCCGCTAGCAGACGGTCGGTTTAGCCAGTCTGTCTGCTTCCTGACCTGAGCCCCAGATTGTCATGTTTTATCTCTAAGACTATGAGCCAAATTACTAGAGAGAAGAGCAGCACCAGCCCAGGAGGGATGGATACCATCTCTTTTCAACAGATCAGGCTTGCCCCAAAAACTTTTCCAATTGTCTATGAATTTTATATTATTGTGCGGACACCACTTCGACAGCCAACCGTTCAGTGAGGCCAATCGGCTAACTATCTCATCACTCCTGCGTACAGGAAGGGGGCCAGAGTAAATTACAGTGCCTGACATCGTACTTGCGAGTTCACACGCCTCTTTAATATTAATTTTGGTGATCTCCGACTGGCGGAGTCGAACATCATTAGTGCCGACATGAATAATGATCTTAGAGAATTTACGATTAGCATTAGCCAGCACTTTTAAATTTGCTTTGATGTCAGGCGCTCTGGCTCCCGGCAAACATGTGCCTATTCTCATGTGAGAATTCTCAGTGGGTGTTTCACTGAGTGGGGCAAATCGGTTTGTTATGGGAATCGGAACGGAAGAGTGGTTCTTTGATCCGCGACTAGAACGATCTCTCACGGTCACCCATCTGCCCTGCTGCACGGGCTCTACTTCAGCCGGAACCGAATCATGTAAAGAGTTCACTATGCTAGGCGCATCCAAAACACGATCTAAAGATCTAGCATTCTTACCATCCTCAATTAAAGTTTGGATGCGTGTCTCTAGTTCTGAAATCTTCTCCGTCAGCCTGACTGTCTCCTTGCATTTATCACATATAAATCCTATATTGCCATCGGAGAAGGCTATACTAAACATATGACATGTGACACAGGTGACAATAACAGGACAAGAAGACATTACTCACCGTGTTTGTTGACTGATTTCTTACTTACCTGGGGCCTGTTCTTCGTACGTCGCTAACTCAGTTAGCTGGATTTGATTGTTGGCGATTTGGTATGATCTTGGATTGTTTGGTTCTTCGAAGCTCATCCTAGACTTGCTGTCATAGCAACAGGTGCGCAAGCTTGAACCTGCTCGCGAGCAGGCTTATTTCATGTAAACAGGATTAGATCGCGGCTTTATAAGCGGAGGTGATACGAGAAGTCTTTTAACGCAGCGCGATAGTGTACTTTTTGAGAGATATAATTTTTCTCATGACTCGTGAGGATGTCGTTTACATCAATTTTTTTTTGGAAACGCACATTAAATGTTCGACTCGTCGGAGTAGGCCTTTAATAACAGCACAAACTGTGTGCATTGTCCTGATATTATTTGCGAGTGGCTCTTTCCTTTAAACTAAGTGCTGTCATTCACAAAGTTTACCCTGGCGCTCAAGCAGTTTTTAGGGTGTTTTTTGTGGCATTTCCAAGCCAGTTTAGACCCAAGGTTGTAGGATATAGCAGGGTTTTTTTTTACCAACGCAGGTATATTATACATTTTAATGAAGATCATGCAATCATGAACATGCCGATTAATATGACACAGAAATGTCCCCCAGGCTTCACTTAATGTGATTGGTCAATAGACTGCACACATGTACCCATCAAGCCCTCCATGAGGGGGATTTTGTGAACAGAAAGGGGGACCACAATGTAAATGTGCAGCCAAGTTACTATTACAATTCTTAATATTCCAGATTAGTAATATTAGGCCTATATCAAATTTAAAAAAAGGCAGTTGACAGACTAAAATCTCTAGATGGTGTGTGACTGTTCCATATCACAAATGTGGAAGCACAGAGATTCACATTTATGCACATTACTTGAAAATGGTAAGGAAACATAAATATCAAGCTCACTGTATTACATACACAGTTACAATGCAGCTCTAGCTAGGACAAGGTCACACAATGAAATGAACTTTGGCCAACTAAAGGGAAGATTTCAGTGTCTGAAAAGCCTGAGGGTTGCACTTCACAGGGCCTGTGACATTACATGTGCCATATTACACAACATTTCCACCATCAGCAAAAACATGAAACATTTCAATAAATGTTTAATAAAAGACAAGACAAATATGCTTAGTTCTTTGATTTTTTATTTAAATTGTTCTTTGTAAAGAAAAGCCAGTGATCAAGTCATATTTTACCTGCAATAAGAGATACTATGCAAGGTCAGCAATAGTACCCTGTGTGAAATAATATATTAGCACTTACTCTGAAGTTCCTTTGAAGCAACTCTATCTCTAACTCTATAGTGCCAGTTTTTTTTCTTTAAGTTGTCCCCCCCAAAATACTCTATTTTCTAGGGTCAGGGGGGCTTGGGTTAAACCTGTCAACACAAGCCTTATGCAACAAAAAATAAAAGGAAAATTATACACTGCCCACCTCTGTATAACTGCTTTGTGCAGACTCTTCTGTAGGCCTTTCTGTAGATGTGGACTCCTGCAACACATATTGCATTCAGAAATAATAGGTACTCAAGTGTAAATTAAGTAAAGTTATTTAAAGATACTTTTTTCAAAAGACAGTCATCTGAGAGAGTTTCTTCACTGTCCTGTGCATTGGGGGGAGGGATGGGCATTAGAAAGTGTTGTACTTTCTTCCCTTTTGATGTAAAGTTTGGAAAAGTCCACTTACTGCACATGCTTCAGCCACTTGCTTGGGAACAGATAAAAGTGTTGGTGTTTAAAACTGCAAAAAAGAGGAAAACACAATTTCATTACAATGAAGTACACTGGGGGAAAATGTGATCAATAACTCATGGCAACAGATTTTTTTTTACATTAACTAGGCTACATGTAGTTTCACGCATGCACACTTTCACAAGTAAGCAATTCATCACTAGGCCTACTCAAGACTGGACCAGCCATTGGGATTATAGGCCTATAGTGCAGCAAAAAATTATTTTACAGTGTAAGATCATTTAAAGTTCATTTGCCAGTAATGAAGGAGTTGCTGCTACTGGTCCCTGCTGTGTGTCTGAGGAAGAGCTGAACCCAGGACGGGTCGGTTCACATTTAACCCAAGGGCCAGCTCTTCTGCCGGGGTATAATGTGGGGGTGCAGGACCACCACCTGTTTGTTTTTCTTTTCTTTTTTTTTTCTCAGCCTTTTTCTTGGTTGCTTTTATAAACAACCAACTATTTATTAACAGTGCCTTTTTAAAAGAGATTATAGTAGGCCTAGCCTATAGTACAAATTGCCATTATGTAGAATATTCTAGTACTTCACTTTTACTTGTTCCCATGTTCTAGTAGTGGGTGGTGACTGACATTACAATGAACAAAGTTATTAATTATTTAGAAATGATTAAAATAAAAATATATATATTGTAATGAGTGATAAAAACATCTAAATGGTCACTACAAACTTAATTAGCTACTTGTTGCCAGCCCTCTCTCCTGGCTTTTGCACATTTTAGGTGAAAACTTGTAATTAACTTTTCAAATTCAGCATGTCCTTCAAGCAATAGCTCTTGCTCTGCTGCAGAGTAAAACTGAGCGCGCTCTTTGGACACGGTGAGCAGCCAATAGCAGCGTTGCTGATCAATGTTTCTACTATCGATACATATCCCCTTTTAAACCAGCGCATGCACGCGCAATTATCTCAGATAACTCAATCCAGCTATACTAATCATAAACAACAGGAGTGTTCGAAGAACCTAATTAGCCGGATCATGATTAGCACGATGATATCATCTTGGATGTCTCATTTGATCTCGGATGTTTTAAGCAACGTACGAAGAACGAGCCCCTGGACTTTATGAACTCAAAGGCGTGGGCGCGCGAGAGAAAATAAATATATAAATGAGCGCACGGGTGGCGCGTTAGCAGGCTAACGTTAGCGAGTTACTAGCGTGCTGTGTAACAATAACGGAAGCTAGAGATGTAAGGTTAATCTGAGATGTTGGGTAAGCTGTATTTAGTAGTATAAACAACTAGATAGTAAATGATGGCTCAAAACAAAGAAATACGAGGCTCAGGCGGAGCTTACAGCCTCGAAGCAAACAAACACACAGCAGGCAGCGAGGCAGACAGGAGCAATCGATCAGCGATCAGACAGGAGCAATCGATCAGTGCTTGTGTGTAGTGGTGCATGAAGTCTGACTCAAGGACCTTTATGATGTCTGAGGGAGTGATCTCTTTTACCTTGGTTCGGCTCACATAGTGTATTTCAGTTTTGAGATTGAGAGAAGGCTCCACACCAGGTGTCACTTGTCTCACTACTATGCGATGACTGATTCCGATGGCATCACCGTAGTCTACAGTGGGATTCCCGTGGCCAACAATGCTCCATCCAAGGTCCGTACACTGTGCATAAGGTCGATGATCTTCGCCAAACACAACTTCCTTTGGAAGTAGAGCTTGTGAGCAGTTATACCCAATAAGCAGACCTACTTCGTAGTCCTGCAGAGGTGCAATCTCTTCTTGGAGGTGCTCTAGATGGGACCATGCTTTCGCAGTTTCTTTTAAATGTATGTGCGATCTGTTGGCTGGAATAAACTCGCGCGTGTAGACTGGTGGCAAGAAGATGTTCTTACCGGAGTAAAAGCCTCTGACTTGTAGGTTATTTACTCTTTGAGAGCTTACTACTGTGGTTCTTGAGGTCATAGTAGAGAGCTTGAGCTTGACTTGTCATCATTTGTGTTATCTACGTGTATGTTAAAATCTCCAACAATTATTGCTTTATCGGCATTGACCAATAGATCTGAGAGAAAGTCTGCAAACTCTTTTAGGAAATCAGCATATGGTCCTGGAGGTCTATATACAGTAGCCAAGGCTAGAGATAATAGGGATTTATTTCTTACATCTAAGAGCGTAACGTTTAGCACAAGTACTTCAAACGAGTTAAACCTGTGACCTGTTTTCTGAGTAACATTAATAATATCTCTATAGATTGTTGCAACACCGCCGCCACGACCGATCAGACGGGGCTCATGCTTATAACAGTATCCTGGCGGGGTAGACTCATTTAGACCGAAATACTCGTTTGGTTTAAGCCAGGTTTCAGTAAGGCAAAGTACATCGAAGCTATTATCTGTGACCATTTCATTTACAATAACCGCCTTAGGTGTGAGCGATCTAATGTTTAGAAGACCTAGTTTTAGAAATTGTTTTTGTTCACTGATATTTAGATTTTCAGGTTTAATTACAATAAGATTTTTCCTAGATCCTACAGTGGATTTATTATTTGGCCTCACTAAACGAGGGATAGACACAGTTTCTATATAATATTCTACACTACTTATATCAATTAAATTGGCACAGCAAAGACTGTGATTTGGAATTTGATTTTCTAGTCATACGGTGTGTAACGTCTTGGAGATGTTGTCCGACAGAACAGCCGCTCCGAATCTGCTGGGGTGCAGGCCATCAGCACGGTAGAGCCCAGGTCGCTCCCAGAACAGATTCCAATTATTTACAAAGGGTAGTTTTTGTTCATTACACAATGACATTAACCATTCATTTAGTGCAAATAATCTACTGAACCTTTCCTGTCCTTGTCGGTACGTGGGAAGCGGTCCAGACACGATGATCGTTGCCTCAGGCGCTGTGCTGCGTACCGTCTCGATCAGGCTCCTGTAGTCCTTCTTCAGAACCTCCGTCTGCCGCAGCCTGATATCGTTTGTTCCAGCGTGAAGCACCACAGCTCCGACGCGCTCTTCACCGTTCAGGATCTCGGGAACCTGTGCGGCGACATCAAGAACACGAGCACCAGGAAGGCAGTGAGTGCGCACCTTACCCTTACCTGAGGTAGCACGGACATGACGGACCATGGAAGTGCCGATGATCACGGCGTCGTCGCGTTCCGACTCGCGAAGAGGGGAGAAGCGGTTCCGGGTGGAGATCTCGAAGACCGGGAGGGGCGGAGAGGTTCTTGCTCTGGTCCTGGCTCGTGTCTTCCGCTGTGGGATCACCCAGGGTCCATGGTGTTGGGTTGGTGCCGGAGTGAATGATGCCAGAGATGATCACGTCCACCTGGGCAGAGAAACGCACGGAGTAGACGAAGTCGGAGTCAAAAAGTTACTAACCACTGACTTGTGTGCATCGGCGCGTGACGTTTCAAGCGCTGATCGCCGATCCCGCAGCTCGGCTTGCCTCTCTAGCAGACCACGGATCTGTTTCTCCACCGATTCAAGCTCCAATCGTACCGAAATCAGTTCGAATGTGTCCTCACCTGCACTCAGAGGTAGGGTTAGACACACATCTGATATGTTCGCCATAACAGATGAACAGTAGATTAGTAGTGATACTACCAATATCACTAGTAATTTAGGACTGAAATGCCGAACATAACCTGTATCCTTTTAGTGAAACGGGTGTAAAATCAGACGGTCAATAGGCGCGAGGCCACGCGTGAAATGCTAGCGGACTAAAGGCTAGTAGCCGAGATTCGCAAAGTTGGGTCTAAGTAGCGATATCAAAGCAATCCGATTGTTTTTTTTATATAAGGAATAGTATCGAGAATAAGTTCCCATGATATAAAAATAGAAAGTGCTTGTTTATAAATGAGCTAAAGAAGAAAATCAAGGACACTTAGACACTTAGATATTACATGGCCAATAACCTTCACTTATTTCCAAACACACTATTTAAACTTGAATATAATTTCCTTTTAACTCTGGCACTGTGTGTCTACAAGCGGCAAGCTTCAATGTATATTACATGGTCACATAAGTCAAAACATTTACTACACACACTACAGACGCTATATTGACGCAAACATCTTTTTGGCAAACCTTAACAGAAGCCCTCTTCTTAGATCACTCTTGACTTATTAGTGTTCAAGTTCTTTATGGCTTTGTCTTGAAAACGTTGTTCATTAAGATCTGTGCGTCCTCTTACTTCTGTCTGCGTGCGTGCATGTTTCCGGCTTCAGTCCTTTGATGACAGCTCTGCGCGCTACCGACTGATGCTGATCCTTTGAAATTGCGCGCCGTCGATCAATGTCCACTCGCGTTGATGAACAGTCCGAGTTTTCACTGTAATTCCCTCGAAGCACTGGCAGACACAAGTGGTTTTCTTGCTACAGGTTTATTTGAAGCTTATTCTCCAAGTCCACCGTGAAAACTCGTTGGCTGCATGCTGTACACAAGAGAATAAAGGTTTCCTTAGATAGCTGACATCCACTGTAACAATCTTAACACTTTAATCAGAGCATTAAATTGTCCGTGCTTCACTTGCTGTTAGCTTGCCGACTCTCTCACTCACGAGCGTCCCAAAAGGCCTTGCGCGGAGACTTCAAAATAAAAGCACTTTACTCTTACCAAATAAAATCACTAAATAATACTAAATGCAATTTATAATTCAAAATTATAACATTGGTTGAAAACAAAGTATACATTATTATAATGTTGCGACAATTACAGACGCCGTTCACATGCACATTCAAATGCACCCCTCGGTTATTTTCTGTCTTTTCTCTGTCAAGAGGGCACCAAATTCAAAAAATTATTTTACATTTCTGCTACATATATGATCCACTTTAAATAAAGATTAATGTTGAAATGGGTGAAATGCTCCTTTAATTACCGGGGCTCCGCCCTAAAGACGTCCAGATTGCCTGAGAGTGATGAATCAACCTGTTCTGAATTATTAAGAGCGTTTAAATAACGCTGGCAGCAGTGCAGCTGATTTAGAGTTAAGCTGTAGAACAGTGTGGTTCTTAACAGAAGTGGTGCAGGGTTTGTGAAAGAGACTCTTGATTTCTGTCTTGTCTTGGATGATTGCTCTTCATGGCTGTGAGGGAGATTTGTGTTTGGAGAGGGCTCATTTTAGCCCTTTTCCTCTTTGCTGTTGATGGACAGAAAAGGCCGTAAGTACCATGGGCTTTGAAGTGAAAAGTGGCCGAATGTTTAATCTGTGCAGAATGATGCAGTTTTAAAGATTAAGCACCAAAGCATAAACCGTTTAGTAAAAGTTAATCCTGTTGTACTTTTTCTCATCAAGTGGTCAAAGGATGAATGGGACCCACCAAACTGCTGTTCATTAACATTTGTTTTGTTTTTTTGTTTTGTGTTTTAAATACAAGTCAATGTTTAATTGAGTTTGTGTGCTGTTGGAATAGTAGTTCCTTAAATATATTTCTGAACAAAATGGCCGTCTTGTGCTCTTATTTTGTGACACTGGCACAGTTGCCAAATCTGAGCTTTTCCTGCATGTTTTTATCTTATTTTTTATACGGTTAAAAGCTTGTCCCACCAAGATGACCAACCCATGTTTGTTACTTCAACCCACTTGCTGATGGAGAACTGCTTTGGCCCATTTTTGTTTGATTGGCTATTAGGCTTGTTTTGATGCACAGGCCTGGCAACCCTGTGACGGCCACTTTCTGTGAATGTTCAATAAACATGTAAATAATCTGACCTGATTTCCTTTAGTCTCTGAACCTAAACTTCATGATGTTTACACAGGTTATTCATGGTGATGTTCCCTGCAGTGATTGAAACTGGATCAGACGCCAAATTGTGTGCAAGTCTTCTGAAACCCCAAGAGAGTCTCACAATGACGGTTTCTCTGCTTGATGACAAAAGGACGACTCGACTTGTGCAGGAAGTTTCTTCAAGGCCATTTCACCGCTGCTTTAGTTTCCAGGTCTGTTATCATGAGGCCTTTTTTTTTTTTTTTTTTTCTGATTGTGTAGTTAACTGAGTTTTCCTACAGGCTCCTCAAGTAGATGGAGAATCTGTTCAGATGCTGAAGGTAGAAGTTCAAGGGAATGTCTTCAGGGCGTCTGATGAGAGGAAAGTCATGTTCAAACGTTACTTGCCTTTGACCTTCATCCAAACAGACAAACCCATCTACAATCCGGGACAAACGGGTGAGCTGTGAATGATCCTTGGTTGAATGAGAGGGTTAGAAAGTTCATTATGCTACAAGTTCTGATTTTTAATTGCATAATGCACTTGTGTGTATTGCTGTTTTACAGTGAATTTCAGAGTTGTCACCATGGATGCCAAATTTGTGCCTCTTGATCAGATGGTAAGGATCAAATTGAACAAATGCAAATTTATTGTTGGTCATTTTTACTTGCACAGTTTTGCAGTTCTCTTCAATGACTGCTGCAATATGTTCTTTTCAATGCTTAATATTCCTGTCTTTGTCTTTCAGTACAATCTGGTGGTGGAGGTGAGAATTTGATCTGGTGCGAGTCTTTGAACGGGGCAGCTGCCACTTTGTTCATTTTGTTTGCCGTTTTTATGTGCTGTTACTGTTTTAATAGGACAATAACAATAACCGGATTGGTCAGTGGACAAACATTTCCTCAACGGACTGGATATTGCAGCTTTCTCACGAGTTAAACCCAGAGGCTCAGATGGGGATGTACACATTAAAGGCTTTTATTGGTGACCAAATGGTCTCCCATGTTTTTGAGGTGAAAAAATACGGTGAGTTGTTGTGAATATGTGCAACAGTACAATGACAGATTTGAGGTCTTACAGCGCTTGTTTTTTTGTCTTAGTTTTGCCCAAGTTTGATGTGACCGTAAACACACCACAGATGTACAGTGTTGCAGATGTGGGACTGAAAGTTGAGGCTTGTGCCAAGTGAGTTAAACGTACAGATATTTATTGTCTTGTGGTTGGTTAGTTATTGACTTGTTGTTCCTTGTGACATTTCCCAGATACACATATGGCCAACCTGTACCTGGCCAAGCCTTGGTGGAAGTGTGCCGTGATCCCTTTCCATACGCTGTGGTTCCTGATTTGACCCGTCATTGCCTGACTAAAACTGCAAAGGTTTGACTCCTGCCTTACAGTGGAGGGTTTTTCTTGTGCTTGACTTTAATGTGACTCTTTGTTCTGCTACCAGATGAACGCCACTGGCTGTGTCTTCCTTACTGTCGAAGCATCAGAGTTTTTTGGCACCAAATTTGAAAATAATATGCAAGACACTTTTTTTGTAAGTGTGAACGTCACTGAGGAGGGAACAGGTGAGCTATTGGCTGCTCTGAACCAATGTCATGTGCATGAACTGGATTGGTTTATTTCAGTTTCTCTTTCCCAGATGTAGTGATGTCAAAATCTGCAACAGTGTCCATTACGTTTGAAGTCGGAAAAGTCATGTTTTTGGATGTCCCGGAATATTTTGAACCTGGATCAATAATTAATGGAAAGGCAAGTAAAAGTTAGTTCCCTGTTGTAGAAGCCTTCACAATGGTAGGGAAGATCGAGCGTTTTCCTGCTCTGCTCCAAGGCTTTGGAATACTTTACCTATTAGCTTAAGACAAGCTCCATTTCTTCAGACTTAGCTGTTGACCAATGTGCTTTCCACAATGTAGCCGTTTTAAATTGTGCTATACAAATTGTCATTTGTTCCCTTTCCAAATCTTGATCATTCCCAACAGATATCAGTGTCTCGTTTCGATGGTACTCCAATTGCAAACAAAGTGGTTTATCTCCTGGATCTGATGGATCTGACCACAAACCAGAAAGGACTGGCCACATTCTCACTCAACACTGCCAATCTTCCTAAAGCTGCTCTCAATCTGGTGGTACGATTTGCTCTTTGTATTTTGAGATGTAGACATCTTAATTACTCCTACAAGAAACTGATTTAATTTGTTGTTCCCCAGGCAAGTGTGACTGCAGTGGTTGGTAATGATTACAAATCGCCATACTTCACCACAGATACAAGGGTTGTTCAGCTTCTCCAACCTGATTCCTCCAGTAACCCATCTAGTGAACTGACTATAGTGAAGCTCGAGCAGCCGCTCAAATGTGGTGCTGTGGTTCCAGTGACCGTGAAGTATTCTCTTGTTGGAGAGGCTAGTGATCACAGCACTGACATCATCTATATGGTGAGTGGACATCACTTGTGTCTTATTTTATTAGGATCATGTTTTATGTATCTGGCTGCCTTTTGTCAGGTCTTGTCCAGAGGAGTGATCGTCCTCCATGGATTTGAGACGGTCAAAGCGAGGGCTTCTAGTTCCGTCACAAGTGGCTCGGTGTCGTTCCAGCTGTCTGTCAGTGGCGATATGGCTCCAGAAGTGCATATTCTGGTCTACTGCGTTCTGCCCAGTGAGAATGTTGTTGTTGGTAGTGCATCGTTTGAGACAGAAACTTGTCTCCCAAACCAAGTATGTGCACTAGCATCTTTTAACTTAAAGTGACTTGGTAACTTGTCCTACAGAGTGTTTCTTGTTCCAGGTGTCTCTAAAGTTCTCTCCTGCTACGGCCGTTCCTGCGGAGAAAAATGTTCTGACGGTCTCTGCTCAAGCAGGATCTCTGTGTGGCATCAGTGCTGTAGATCAGAGCATCCGGATCATGGAGCCAGGAAGACGTCTGAGTGCAAAAATGGTATCAATGTGCAGTTGATTGAAATTCTTGTTGGTCTTGACCTACATTCTGTTTCAGCTTTAAAATGAGTAATGTTGATAGATCAATTGGACAAGTCTATTATGATCAGGGCTTGACATTAACTTTGTTGCTCACTAGCCAATGTCGCTAGTGGTTTTCCAAACTTACTAGCCTCATTTGTGAAAGAACCTGATTAGTTGACAGTGGTGTGCTTAAATTTACTTGAAATAGATTTACAACCCTTTGAAAGGCACACTGTAGGAATTCTGTTTATCAAACAGTGATCCCTATAGAGTCGCCGGAGAGTACTTGTATTTAACGTTAGTGTTGTAAATGCCACTCGCGCAGAGAGTCTGACCTCACGGCCTGATACCCTTTTGAATCTTTAAATAAGAGATCTAGGGGGTGTTTATGGGTAGGCCTACTAAAATATTAGACTGCATAGCCAATAATGAATTTCTGCCACTAAAAAAAGCCATGTTGTGGTTCCTGTACACCAGCCATGTCAACGAAACCAATAAATGAGAATTTGCTTATCAAGGTATAGCTTATCTAAATTCGCACCTACATCTTTATAGAAGTTAAAAAGAAACAGAAAAGATGCTGCAGCCAATGAGCCACCGGTGGGTTACTTGTCGGGATTCTCGCAAGATTTGTCAGGCCGAGAATCCCCCCAATAAGGTATGATTCTTGCAGAATGTGCCTTTAAATGTAAAACCACTGTACACAAATCAAAACTACAAATGTAAAACACGTCATTCTCATTAGCTCTAATAAGGTTGTGTAAAGTTTTTCTTTGTCTTTATCTTAATACATGATTTTATTTGTAATGAAAAGACTTTTGTTATGCAATAAACTTTTTTTTTTTTTATGTTTCCAGGTGTTTGACTTGCTTCCGGTGCGATCACTATCGGGTTACCCATACAAGGTTCGGGATGAACCAGAGTGTCTAGGTTACACTGTTCCTACAAGTGAAGCCTATACAACCTTCAAGGTAGAGAATGTTTGTGACCATGTAGTCACAAAATAAGGAGTCATTGATTTAATCTGTCTTGTTTTGACTTGTCACTCTGACAGAGCCTAGGAATGAAGGTCGTAACAAATCTCGCTGTACAAGCCCCTCTGTGCCTGCGTTATCCCAGATTTCCAGATGGTAGGTCTATGCAGAGCCATTCTTTTAGTGAAATTCTGCATGACTTGGTGAACTTGCATTCAGTTATGTAAGTTTACAACTCCTTTGTGGATCAGAAAATTGTGTGGTGTTGAGTGTTAATCACTTCCATAATTGCAATGAGGGGCAGATTATTCTGCAGATACTAAGAGTTTAGAGTAAAATTGCTTTTCTCTTTCATTGAATTTGAATCGTCCAGTGGCTCTTTCAGAGGCTCTTCCAGATGGAGGCGACAATTCCTCTTCTGAAGTGACTGTCAGGAGTTACTTTCCAGAAACATGGCTCTGGCAGCTTGCTCAAGTGGGGTTAGTGAAGCATCTGGTTCCTTTTAAAGCTACTAACCCAGTTTTTACTTCTGTTCTTCTTATTTCTCTTGTTTCGCTATCTTTCAGAAACACTGGATCCACACGAGTTCCCCTCACTGTTCCTGACACCATCACCACATGGGAGACGGAGGCGTTCTGCCTGTCCTCTAAAGGCTTTGGTCTGGCTCCTCCTGCTCTGCTGACGGTCTTCCAGCCCTTCTTCCTGGAGCTCTCCCTGCCGTACTCCATCGTCCGTGGAGAGTCTTTTGATCTGAAGGCCACGGTCTTCAGCTATCTGACCAAGTGCATCATGGTCTGCCATGGTTTTCTTCTCTATAATTGATCTGCATAGAGAAGGTCATGTGTATTAAGTCCATGTGTTATGTGCTCCATTTCATTGACAGGTTAAAGTAACTCCAGATTCATCCACGGCCTTCACTCTTAAACCATATTCTGAACCGTATGTGTCCTGTCTTTGTGCCAATGGGAGAAAAACCTTCAAATGGGTTCTCTCAGCTTCTGTTCTCGGTCAGTTTTGTATCAGCGCTCTAAGTTAAGGGTTATATTAGGTGGTGCTCAATTCCTGTCTGTCACTGCAGGAGCTGTCAATGTGACTGTCAGTGCTTCAGCTGAACCATCCCAGACTCGATGCGGCACTGAGGTCGTGACGGTACCGACGAGAGGACGCATTGACGTAGTCACTCGAAGTCTACTTGTCCAGGTAAGTGGTAACCAGCCTTCTGGAGTTTGATCATGGAGCTCATATTGCTTTACTGATATGGTGTTTTGTTGCTTTAATAGCCTGAAGGAGTTGAAAGGACAAACACCCAGAGTTGGTTACTGTGTCCAAGGGGTTTGTTTGCACTCAATTCCCCAATACAATTTCATTTTACAGCCGAACATCAGCCTTGCTCTCAATGCTGACACATTCTTTTCGGTCTGCAGGAAACGTTCTTTCTGAAGACGTGACTCTGACGTTTCCAAAAAATGTGGTTCAAGGATCTGCCAGATGCTCCGTTTCAGTCCTTGGTAAAACCTGTCATTGAATAGAAACTGACATGTCAAAATTGGTAAAATAACTTTCTGATGTGGGTTTTATGCTTGACTTCTTGTAGGGGACATAATGGGTCGTGCGCTGAAGAATCTAGATAGGTTATTACAGATGCCATCTGGCTGTGGAGAACAGAATATGATCATTCTTGCTCCCAATATTTACATCCTACTGTACCTGAAGGTCACAGGGCAACTCACTGCAGCCATCCGAGAGACCGCCACAGGCTACCTTCAAAGCGGTATGGATGACCAAATCCACTTTACATGTATAGGATACTAAATTCCAAGGAAGCCTAGTCCTCTCCTTCCCATTGGAATATCATTTTTCCTTTTGACCAATCAGGATACCAAGGACAACTGAACTACAGACACAGTGACGGATCATACAGCACATTTGGTTATGATGCGTCCAATACATGGTGAGTTTCACACTGTTCTAAGGTTGTGTGTAATCTGTGGCACTAGTGTTTAATTTGTTTGACATCTTCATGGCCAGGTTGACTGCCTTTGTCATGAGGTCCTTTGGTCTAGCGAGGCAGTTTATCTTCATAGATCCGAATGTCCTGCAGAGTGCAAAGGATTGGTTGATCAGCACGCAGGGTTCAGATGGCTGTTTCATTCAGCAGGGAACGCTGTACCATAGTGACATGAAGGTGCATTTCATGTTTCTTAATGCACTGGCACCAATGGACCAACAATGAGACAGTTCTATATCTTTTTTTTTATTCTCTTTCTTTTTTTTTTTAGGGTGGGGTTGGTGACGGTGTGACCATGACTGCCTACATTGTTGCATCGCTGCTTGAACTAGGTGTCCCTGCCACGGTAAAACCGGTCCTGTAGTTGGCGCTCCTTGCAGATGACCTTCCTGTTCTGGCTCTGATATCTGCTTTGCTGTTTTTTAGGATCCTGTAATTACCAACGGTCTGTCATGCTTGAGGCCTGTCATTGGGAACCTGGGAAACACTTATGCCACGGCTCTGCTGACCTACACCTTCAGTCTGGCTGGAGAGACCACCACTCGATCACAGCTTCTAACTGCCTTAGACAGCCTTGCTATTTCTGAAGGTAAGATTTACCAGCTGCTTGTTTGACATGTTCATCAGGGTCTTTGCCATCAACTTTCTTCCCTCCATCTCATCTTAAGGCACTAAACTCCATTGGTCTCAGACGACATCTGGTGATACTCTGGCGGTGGAGATCAGCTCGTACGTGCTGCTAGCGGTTCTCGCTGTTCAGCCTCTCACAACGGCTAATCTTGGCTATGCTAACCGCATTGTCAACTGGCTCGTGACCCAGCAGAATCCCTATGGAGGCTTCTCCTCCACCCAGGTGCCTCTGACTACTAAACAGTGCAATCATTGTAGAGTCTTTCTGGTTAATTTGGGGAATATGAGTTTAATATTTATTCACATGAACCAGATAACATACAATATTAAATCTTCTGAAAAGGGGTATGTTCCCTGCATTTGCATTAATACATGCACCTAAACCATTAACCACAAAGGATTATAATTAATTGCATATGTAGACTGTATTTTACAGACCGGTTAAAATGAGTTCAATTGTACATCAAAAGAGATTATAATTAAATATTAATATCAATTGTCTATCAACTAAGGATAGAACCCTGTGGAATTAATTTGTATCTGATATCCGTTTGTCCAAACTGTTCATGCTCTTTATCAGTTATCACACAGAAATCATCTTCGACTCGCAGGAAAGGCAATCGTTCTGGCCTTGATCAACTAGCAGGCCATCTTTGTAAAACAGGAAGGTTATTTTGATGGTTATAAAGCTCGTAGCTTTGGATCTTACATTAAAGGGATATGAGCAAAAGACCGTCATTCAAATGGATATAATGTATTTGGTAAAGTGAAGGCTACGTATACCTGGAATAAGTGTGTATATAGACCATAACACTGAACAACACACTGAAAAAAAAATAACGAAAGTGAAAGAAACAGGGAGTGAGATCCCGAAGGAGAGTGGCAAATTACAGACCTTAACCTTGAGACAACACAGAAAACACCATTTTAATGCTCAAGCTCTAACACGAATACTTGCAAATGGTTCTCTTGTGTTGCCGGTTAAGGAAAGCGTGTGGCATGTCGTTCTGTCGGAGCGTCACTGTCTGCAGATGGTCCACAGCGCGTACTTTTGACGAAGGTTTAAAGGTCTTTACATCTGGAAATTCTTTGGTGAAGGTTCAGAGTATCTGGACTGTCAGTTGGGACTCATTCAAATTCTACATTTTATGAGGATTGTTTTTTTTAATTTTTGTATATAAAATCTTGTGCTTGTTTTTAGGACACAGTGGTGGCTCTTCATGCCCTGTCTGTGTATGCTGCTCAAGTGTTCAGCCTGGACGGCTCCAGCTCTGTTACAGTACAGTCCTCTGTGGGAGAAGACTCTTACAGCTTCAAAGTGAATCGGGACAACAGGCTGCTGTATCAGGAGAAGCGGCTGAAGAAAGTTCCCGGCAAATATAGTGTTAAAGTGTCAGGAACCACCTGTGTGTCTTTACAGGTCTGTATCTTCACCCACTCTATGTATTGTGCACGTCCAAGTATAAATGTTTTTGTTCTACTTGTACTATAGGTTGCGTGTTTCTACAACATCCCAACACCCGTTAAAGTCTCCAAGACGCTGCGTGTCGAAGCGAAGGTGACTGGAGACTGCCAAGCGCGTGGAACCAATCTCATGTTGAAGTTCACTGTGAAGTGAGTAGCATTGTGTCCTGAAACTGTTTATGACTTCCAAAAATGAAGTGTTATCTTGTCAAAACCTTTTATTCCCCACTCAGATACGACGGTGTAAAATCAAGCACTAACATGGTTCTAGTGGACATTAAGCTCCTGTCGGGCTTCACCGCAGATACGTCACTGGTTTGTATTTAAGATTTAGATAGTCCCAAGATTCTTTAACCTGCATGAAGTTGGCCCCCAGCACAAAGCGTCATCAAAATATATTTTTGCTTGTTGGGTGGGGGTGGCAACTTCTCACGGGTGATGCAGCTCCTTCAATTTTTAACTGTGTAAATGATGGTCTCTTCCCCTCAGCTCGGTTCTTCACCCCAATCGTTTGCTCCACTAGTGGAGCGGGTTGATGCTGAAGATGATGGTGTCCTAGTGTATCTGAAAGAGGTGAGACTGTACACTTGGTATATTACTAACAGCCATTTTCTCATACGCTGCTGTTCATCCTTTCGGTCTTGCAGGTTCCCAAAGGCGTCCCCATGAGTTACACTCTGCAGCTGAAACAGGTTCTTAAAGTGAACAATCTCAAGCCAGCAGTCATAAAGGTTTATGACTACTATCAAACAAGTACGCTTTCTAATCGTGCTTTGCTCTGGCTGAATTCACTGAGAACGATCTGGTTAATTCTTTTCCTCCTATTTCAGGTGATTCGTTTGAGACTACCTACACATCTCCCTGTCCATGATTCAATTCAGTACTGGCTATAGGATGCTTGACAAATAAAACCACTTTTATAACCAGTTCTGTTGCCTCTTGTTCCTTTGCGACTTCCTAATTCAAACAACCGTCACAGGTGTTCATGAGTTTCTATTAGTCCTGTGACTTCAAATCCTTAACATGGCTCAATCTACAGTTGTGGTTCTTTGAACTTGTTTTTTTAACTACGCATTTAAAATTGTGGCACTTTGCTTGCAGGTGAACCTTTATTAATCAACTGGTTAATTTAACCTTTTCTTTTCCAACCATGGTAATAAGCTTTTAGTGAATAGGGCTCTTTACACTGAACTTAACCCGGGTTATTGTCGTCCTTAAAGGGGTCATGAACTGGGAATCCAAATCATCCTTGACCTTTTGACAGATAAGGGTTTGTTAAACTATTAAATGTCAAAACATCCATATTCCAAAAATAGCCTTAATTGAAACAAAGGTCAGAAAACAGCAGGATCTCTAAAAGTGGAGACTTGAGGTCACAGGTCAGCTGTAGACTGCCTTTGCAGAAGAATATCAACACTTGTCTACATCTCTGCTCCTTTGGCCTCGCCCACTGGAGCGTTAGTGAATAGTTACTTGAGAATGACATGGGATCAAAACCATTACCTTCCAAATAGGAAAGTGCATTGCAGTATTTGGTATATTTCACTGGTGATATTTGGTAATTCAGTTGTAGTTTTTATGCAGGCTATGTAAAAAAAAAGTTTACAATCTGGATCTGCCAGCAACGCCACACATGGAAGTAACTAATCAAGTTCAGACAATCTTTCTCTCCAATTGTTCAGTACTCTTTATGCACCTTTAAATCAAGCCAGTGACTAAAATATCAACTTCACACTTCTCTTAGGATGAAAATAATTTTATTTAAACTGAAATGTATGCTGGACATTTGCCACAACTTGTTATAATGTCACACTGCAAAATGAAGCTCTTACTGTATTCACATCATGCTTGTGTTTTTTATTTGGTGAAAGCATTCGTAAGTAAAAATTGCCTTGCAATGATATGATCTTTTAATTTCATGTAATCAACAGACTGTCATCTAAATACTTTAAAAACGTCCTACTTTTTGTTAATCTCGATAGCTGTAATTGTAAGAACATCGTAAAAGCATTTGAGAGATTTCCACATGTAATGCTAGCTTTTTCAAATGTGAACATGTCAGCCAATCACAGCAGTGGGTGTTTACACAACTTTAGTCTGACACTTACCTAGATTTTCAGGTTCCCATCATTACCAACTCATTACTCAATTCTTTGGCATCAACTTTATCCCCTATCCATTGACTCCATTGGTCTCAGACTACATCTGGTGATACTCTGGCGGTGGAGATCAGCTCTTTCGTGTTGCTAGCGGCTCTCACAGTTGAATCTCTCACAACAGCTAATCTGGGCTATGCTAACCGCATTGTAAACTGGGTGATGACTCAGCAGAATCCCTATGGAGGCTTTTCATCCATCCAGGTGCCTCTGACTACCAAACATGAGCGCAATCAAGCCATATCTGAGAGTTTAATCATTTGTTTGTTTTATGAAAGAGTGGTGGCTCTTCCAAGCGTTCAGCTTGGATGGCTCCAGCACTCCCACCTTACAGCCCTTAGTAGGAGACTAGTATAGCTTCAAAATGAATCAGGACAACAGGCTGCTGTATCAGGAGAAGCCGCTGAAGAACGTTTTCTGCAATCAGGTTCTTGCAGTCAAAGATCTCAAGCCAGCAGTCATCAACGTTTGACTACTATCAGACAAGTTTGCTTTCATCATTATGTGTTTGGCTGAATTTCCTGTAGAATGGTGTGTATATGCTGAAGGGTTGGTCAAAATCCCTTGCCTCTTCAAATACATCTATAATCATAAATCCTTTTGAATGCTTATATACTTCCTTTATAAAAATCAATAATCAAATATATTCATTATTACATACTCATTTTTATATTCTTTGTGCTTGTGAAATTATATTTTCTTAAATGCATGTGATGGAAGTAACCAGTTTCTTTTAGGTGCATTCCAATCTTACTTTGAGATTGCACGTAGTACACGCAGGACACGAAGGCCATGTAACCCACAAGGCCGTTTGTCTCTTTCTCTGGGATCAGGTTGATATAGGGTCCTAAAGGCAGCGTGGACACAGATGATCCTTCGCTGGACAGATGGTCAAGCTATATTGAGCGTTACTATCGAACTTTAATTGTTGTATTAAAATGTATTCTTTCCAGTATATTTCCTTCCTTGGGAGTAAATGCCAGTTATCTGTTTTTCTCCCAAACGAGTGAATGTTTTAGCATTATGTTTTGGTATACTTAACTGATAATAAGGAGCTCAGACTCTCTTCAGCCTTGATGGGAGCTGTTATTTGCTAGTGTCTGTTATTTGTGTGTGTGCGTATGACATTCTATGTAGGTTCTGGACGTTCGGACCAGACACCCCGGCGCCCTTCTCTAACCTGCGAGGCCACCACAGACCTAAATCTAATGAGTGGACGACAACTATCTTTACTAATGGCGATAGGCACCCCTATCTCCTCACATGTGTTAAATTGTTTAGGCTCTTAATGTTTCTTAGCCAATGAGAATCATTCAACCTGTAAGCAATGACGTAGCTTAGACCTTGGAAATGGTATAACTGCTGTGATCTTTGTAACTGTAAGCGAGGCGGCCTACGAACTCCTGTGCGAGTCTTGAAGCTGACTTCTGCTGATGAAACTGCAAACTATCTTCAGTAAAACTTTTCTTTAATTTTTTATAATTCTGACTCCAGGTCTTCATTCTTCATATCTGGTTCTGGGTCTTTAACTGTATACCCCTTACAATGCTCAAGCTAATTTCTTGTCCTTTTTCAGGTGATCAGTTCGAGTAGACATACACGTCCCCCTGTCCATGCGCTGTAGTACTGGCTACAAAAAATGAATCAACTTTCTATATAATCAATGATTGTGTGTTGCCTGTTTCTGTGGATTAAAGTTCATTTGGGCTACGGGGCTTTCTATGGTGGTTTCGTCTCGAACGGTTTCAAAGATATTCGCAAATGATTTTTAAATGCTTATTTACAATGTTGTGCTAACCATAAGGCAAAACCTGAAGAAAAAAAAGTTTGTCAGCATGGTCTGAAACTGATCTGGTTCAATTTTCGTGACGAGTTCGAAAAATTAGGTTTAAAAAAATTCTAAATGGCAGAAAGATTCACATGATGGAAGATAACATCATAGGGTGCAATCGGATTTTGCTACTAGCCCATACGGTTCAAAAAGTTCTCACAAACATGAGTGCAACTTTGAACAGTTGGTGGCACTAGAGGGATAGAGGTAGAGACTCCAAATTTGCTCTGGTGACTGATCAGACTGTCCTCTATCAGTGTGCCAAATGTCATAACTTTCCCACAAGCGGTTCTATGGTCTGCCAGAAACTACTTGAGTGGAAGAAGAATGCCACTGATTTCAATAGGTCCTACACTCTTTAAGTGCTTGGCCCCTAATAATAGGAACACAAACGGATACAATAGGTGCCTACGCACCTTCACCGCTTAGCCACTAATTATTAGTTAAAATATTTAGTAGCAGTACTTTTATGTGAGGATCGATCATTTTAACGCAACAGTGCGGTTACTGCATTGTGTTGTTTTTTTTTAAATCAATGTCCGTGTCAGAACAAACAAACTGAATATTCTGCTATACAGCAAAATCCCCACCGTTACTTTAACTCTGCTCAGAGTATATATGGTCCCACTCTAAAGAATGAAAAAGTAAATAAGATAATTAAGTGATTAAGTGCAGTTTATTCAAAACATGATCAAACATAAAACAAATGTATGGTGTGGCATGAAACATGAATGTATAGTAGTCATGCAGTTCTCTGGGTCAGTGATCATAATAAATACAGATTAATTCACAGATACACTCAGGAAAAAGAAGAAAAACAGTACAGCTCATGGATTAGTTTACACACTCCTGTGTGCCTGAATCTCAAGAACATGTTTACATTACAATTATGTATACTAAAACAGAAAAGCATTTCCTTTGCGTTTTTCAAATAGAGACAACAACATTGTCAGAATGTTGTTTATTAGTTTACACAGTCACACACACACACAGTATCGTCAATCGTGCCTGATACTTTATACTTTAAACTATAAGCCAGCAGCCCCTCATTGACTACTGCTGTAACGTTACACACAGCAGAAACAAAACACATCATAAAATCAGGCCTGTTTCTCTTTCGATCTGCCATCGTCGCTCCTCATTTTATGCTTCCGCTCCTCCGTGAGAGACGCGAAACCGGCGCGCGCCTCACAGGTGTCTTTCATTTAGAGCTTAGATCGGGCCCAAAAAATCAAGCCCGACCCGACCCAAGCCCGTGCACGTTGTGTCCGAGCCCGGCCCGGCCCGAGACATTAACTGTAATTATCAGCCCGAGCCCGATTTAAACCCGAACATTTTGGGCCGTTATAACCAGGGGCGACGCCAGATCATGCAGGTGCTGATTGGGTGCTAGACCATTGACAGGGGGGAGCTGCGCAATGTTATATATATATATTATAAATACTATTAATAAATGTGCAAAAATTGCCCACTTAATATTTAATATTAAATTATTTCAATTATCACAATGAAAGTTTTAATTTTATTAAATTGAACAAGCACAACATTCAGGATTCAATCAAATATTCTTAAAGATTCATCATTATTTATAATGTTATTTCGACATATGTGTGCGCGTGCAACAAGCAAGATGTGCATTTGTAAATTCGGTGACAAGCGTGCCAAAAATTGATTTAATTTATGATGAGATGGCTTCAGTTCACGTGCTATGGTAACCGCGGCTCGCCGGCGCTTCCATGTCATGATTATAGTTTGCTATATTTGCTTCTTATTATTCCAGGTAATTGGTTAATGAAAAATGTATTAAAATTAAGATACAATTTATACAAAACGAAATTCACTTTAAAGAAAGGCTTTCTACAAAACAGAACATAATGAAGTGGTCATGCCTGAACCACTCAATGTCTCCCGATATTGCGCACCCTCCTATCTATGTTCACTTTCATAATCAACATAGATGGGAAAAAATAACATTATAATATTTGAATAAATATGAAAATAAATGCGTTTATTTAATGGCTACAACACATACTACAGACTCTCTATTTGTACAAATTGCTGCACATTCATTTAATTCTGAATTTTGCACACATAAATTGAAAGGCATGTAGGCCTATTGACTTTATTGCGTGCATTTATTAATTATTATCTTTATGAATAAAGTAACAAGGACAAAGCATGTAAACTGCGTTGTTTATTTATTCAGAATGGAATGGATCGCAAATGGATCCGAATGAAGTAACGTAAAAAAACGAACACAGAAAATGAAAAATAATTAACTTTGGAGGGCCTAGCTAGGAGTAGGCTACTTTAATATAATTTAACAATGTTTTAGAACATAGAATCTTTTTTAAACAAAATCCATATTGCACTTAAGCTAGGCCTACAGTACACAACACAATACAGCACAGCGCGCGAGTGGAGGAGACGCTGCGCGTGACACGTGACGTGCTTGATCAAGGGCCCGACCCGACCCGACCCCGTGGCGTGAAATATCGGCCCGGCCCGGCCCGCGGGTCGGGTCGGGCTCGGGCTCGGGCAGAGAATCTAAGCTCTAGTAAGAGTCCTGCCCTAAACAAATCTACATGACAATTTTCAGTTATAGTAATAGCGCCACCTACTGGCAACAGGAAGTGACATGTTTAACAGTGTGAGGCAGTACTAGCAACATAGTAAAATATGCCATTGAGTGTTAAACATGTTAGAAACATGTTAAAACATACTAACAATTCTTAGCTAAGTGCTAAAGCATGCTAATGCAATGAAAGAGGAAGTTGTTGTTACTCAAGAAGGCAATGTCCAATCTGCCCCAAACTTCACACGTTTGATAAGAGTCATGGCCTGAACACATCTACATGAGAATTTTCTGTTATAGTAATAGCGCCACCTACTGTCAACAGGAAGTGACATCTTTTACACTGTGATGCAGTACTAGCAACATAGTAAAATATGCCATTGAGTGTTAAACATGTTAGAAACATGCTAAAGCATGCTAGCAATACTTAGTTAAGTGTTAAATCATGCTATTAATGCCATGAAACAGGAAGTTGTTCTAACTCAGGCAAGGAATGTCCAATCTGCCCCAAACGTCACACTTTTGATAAAAGTCCTGCCCTGAACACATCTACATGACAATTTTCAGTTATAGTAATAGCGCCACCTACTGTCAACAGAAAGTGACATGTTTTACACTGTAATGCAGTACATTTTTGAGGGCCTAAACATGCACGAAAACTCACGAAAATTTGCACACGCGTCAGAATTGGCAGAAATTTACATCTGATAAGCGTTTCAGAATTGGGCAGGGCAAAATGGCTCGATAGCGCCACCTATAAAGGTTCAATGGAGTGCGCCTCCCGCTACGTTTCACGTACGTGTACGAAATTCGGTACATACATGTAATGGCCCAATGCCTACAAAAAGGTCTCTTGGAGCATAGCCCTAAACACAACAGGAAGTCAGCCATTTTGAACTTCCTCTCAGATTTTTGTGCAGTTTTTGCCATATTCAGGCCTCGTACTTCAACGAACTCGTCCTACAGTTTTAATCTGATCATCTTCAAATTTGGTGAGTCTAATCTTAAGGCCTTTGCAACATTAAATTGCGAAGATCTTGAGTTTTCGTCGAAGGGCGTGTCCTCGGCAGCCTGACAAATTTCAATGTTTCGCCATAAAACAGGAAGTTGCTGTAACTCAGGCAAACAATGTCCAATCTGCCCCAACCTTCACACGTTTGATAAGAGTTCTGTCCTGAACACATGTCCATGCTCAAATTCAGTTACAGTCATAGCACCACCTGCTGGCAACAGGGAGTGACATTTTTAACACTGTTGTGGACTCCTAATAATATATAAAAAAGTGCCAGCAAGTGCTAAACATGCTAGCAACATACTAGAAACATGCTAAAACATGCTAGCAAACACTTAGCTAAATGTTAAATTATGTTATTAGTACTGCAATTAAATAGGAATTTGCTGTAACTCAAGCATGGAATGTCAAATCTGCCCCAAACTTCACACATTTGATAAGAGTCATGGCCTGAAAACATCTACGTGACAATTTTCTGTTATAGTAATAGCGCCACCTACTGGCAACAGGAAGTGACAATTAACAGTGTGATGCAGTACTAGCAACATAGTGAATATGCCATAGAGTTATACACATGTTAGAAACATGTTAAAACATGCTAGCAATTCTTAGCTAAGTGCTAAAGCATGCTAATGCAATCAAACAGGAAGTTGTTGTTACTGAAGAAGGCAATGTCCAATCTGCCCCAAATTTAACACGTCTGATAAGAGTCCTGCCCTAAGCAAATCTACACGACAATTTTCAGTTATAGTAATAGCGCCACCTACTGGCAACAGGAAGTGACATGTTTAACAGTGTGATGCACTAGCAACATAGTAAATATGTCATTGAGTTATAAACATGTTAGAAACATGTTAAAACATGCTAGCGATTCTTAGCTAAGTGCTAAAGCATGCTAATGCAATGAAAAAGGAAGTTGTTGTTACTCAAGAAGGCAATGTCCAATCTGCCCCAAACGTCACATGTTTGATAAAAGGCCTGCCCTAAACACATGACAGTTTTTACTTAAGGTAATAGCGCTACCTACTATCATCAGGAAGTGACATGTTTTACAATGTGATGCAGTACTAGCAACAAATTTAGATATACCATTGAGTTCCAAGCATGCTAGAAACATGCTAAAACATGCTAGCAACACTTATCTGAGTGAAAACACATTGTATAATCCCCATAATAAAGGACATTTTTGTAACTGACATTGACATACTCCTCCTATATTTACCTACATAAATGCACATTGCCTACCGTGCTCTGTCTTCCTAAAGCCACCAGGTGGCGGTGGAACGGGTGCGAGGGCCCTTTCATCGCTGCTTGCAGCTTTAATTTGAAGCTTATTCTCCAAGTCCACCGTGAAAACTCGTTGGCTGCATGCTGTACACAAGGGAATAAAGGTTTCCTTAGATAGCTGACATCCACTGTAACAATCTTAACACTTTAATCAGAGCATTAAATTGTCCGTGCTTCACTTGCTGTCAGCTTGCCGACTCACTCACTCACGTCCCAAAAGGCCTTGCGCGGAGACTTTAAAATAAAAGCACTTTACTCCTACCAAATAAAATCACTAAATAATACTAAATGCAATTTACAATTCAAAATTATAACATTGGTTGAAAACAAAGTATACATTATTATAATGTTGCGACAATTACACTCCCACCAAATCACACAAACCTTAATGTGGATTTCTCTACACATAATGGTTGTTGCAAGTAAACTTATAAACACAACTTCTGAATTTTTGATATTTAACCATTTAGCATGGAGTTTCAGTAAACACATTAAACACCTTAGTCTGCCTCAAGCAGAGTAACGACTTTATGTATGGGTCTTTCAAGAAACACTGTTTTAGTTGTGGGTTTCCCCTTTTTGTCAAATGTAGTGTTACTAACTAGCAACCTTAGTTTTCTCACCCTACTATCTGACCCTGGATAGACTTCTGAGACTTTTGCTAGCTTCCATTCGTTGCGTGGTACCAGATCATCTTGTAGAAGGACAATGTCATTGACCTTCAAGTTTCTTTTTTCCATCTGCCACTTTTGTCTTGGTTGTAAGTTTAACAGATATTCTTTCCTCCATCGGGTCCAAAACTCATTAGCCAAATACTGCACTCGACGCCACCTCTTTTGAAGATAGAGATCTTCCCCAACAAATTGTCCAGGTGGAGGAAGAATGATGGTTGACTTCATTGTAAGGATGTGGTTCGGAGTCAAAGGTTCAGGTCCAGATGGATCATTCAAATGTTCAGCTGTGAGTGGTCTGCTGTTAACAATAGCCATAACCTCGTACAGAAATGTCCTTAGTGAGGTGCTATCAAGCCTTCGCGCTGACTTGTCGAGTATAGCAGTTAGAACACTCCTTACTGTTCTTATTTGTCTCTCCCAGACACCACCCATATGACTTGCTGCTGGAGGGTTCATAAGAAATTCACATCCTAGAGCCTTCACTCTTTCTTGATCCATTCCTTTCATGAGTTCTGCAAACTCTCGCCTTGCACCAACAAAGTTAGTTCCTTGGTCACATCTTAGTTGACGCACATTTCCTCTTATGGCAATGAATGCCCTTAAAGCATTAATAAATGCGTCAGTTGTCATGTCATCAATCATCTCTATGTGTATGGCCCTTGAACATAGACAGGTAAGTAAGAGACCATATTTTTTAAGATCTTTCCTTCCTTCTTTTACATAGATTGGACCAAAGCAGTCTATGCCTGCGTAAGTGAAGGGTGGAGTCATCTCCGTTCTGTCTTGTGGTAAGTCACCCATCCTTTGTTCTTGAGTACCTCTTCGGTACTTTCTGCACTTGACACATTTCGAGATGTGTGATGAGACAGCACCGCTGCATCCCAGGATCCACCATCCATTAGCTCGCAGTTCGTTTATTGTCATTCCACGTCCTTGATGTTGTATTCTTTCGTGAAAGTGCTTAATGAGTAAGACTGATATGTGGCAGTTCTTTGGGAGTATTGCCGGATGCTTCACATGTGGGTGTAGTGTGGCTTGACTTAGGCGTCCTCCCACTCTTAGAATACCCTCTTCGTCCAAGAAAGGACTCAACTTATACAGCTTACTGTCTTTGGTCTTGGTAACTACCCGTTTTACTTTCAAGCTCTTTATCTCATCTGAGAATGCTTCTTCTTGAACTAGCTTTATGATAGCGAGTTCTGCTTCTTTCCTTTCTTCTAGGCTTGTAGCTTCGTTGGTTCTTTGCTTCACACCTTTGTATTCTTTGACTTTTCTTTTCGATCTGGCAACTGCCTTTACTGCTCTTGACCAATCAGAGAATTTCTGTAGGCGATCCAAAAAAGATCTGTCTTCCTTGGCTTTAGTATTACACACAAGCACCTTGCGAAGCTCTGGATCATCCTGTCTGATTTCTCCCACCTTGGGTTCTCTTTCAGGTAGTTCTTTACACCAAAGAAACTTTGGACCTGTGAACCAGTTTGAGGTGTTAAGTTACTCTGCGGTTAGACCCCGAGAGGCATGATCTGCCGGATTATCCTCAGAGGCAACATAATTCTATTGTTCAGGCATTGTACTTGACTTAATTCTCTGTATGCGGTTGGCTACAAAAACTTGAAATCTTCTGGCGTCATTGTTTATGTAGCCAAGAACGACTGTGGAATCTGTCCCAAAGAACTCTTGCAGATCTTGGATTTCTAATTCCCTTTGGAGCATGTCACTAGTTCGAACTGCAACAACTGCCGCAGAGAGCTCAAGTCTCGGAATAGTTGTAACCTTGGTTGGTGACACTCTTGACTTGCCCATTACCAGACAGCAATGAACTTCATCGGACATGTTAATGGCTCGCAGGTAGGTACATTCACCGTAGCCGGAGACGCTTGCATCCGCAAAGTGGTGAAGTTCATATCCCTTCACGTCGCCGAAATTTGAAGGTAAAAAACATCTTTTGATTTGCATTTCAGCCAGATTGGGTAGGTCTCTGATCCAGGACTCCCACTTGGGTCTTAGGTTTTCCGGAAGTTCCTTATCCCAGCCAATCTTCTCTCTGCACATTTGCTGGAGTATTTGTTTCCCCAAAAGGACAAAGGGTGCCATGAACCCCAGGGGATCATACACAGAGGCTACAGTAGAGAGTACACCTCTTCTTGTTAGCGGATTAGGCTTTACTTGAACTCTGAATTTGAATGAGTCCGATGTGATGCACCACTCTACTTCTAGAGCCCTCTCCATGTGCGGGGCCATGTCTAGATCTCAAGGCCATGTCTAGATCTTTGATTGTGGCACGTTCTTCTTCTGGGATGGTTGCCATCACTTTCTCACTGTTGGAAACAAACTTGTGGAGTCTTAGCTTGCCAGTGGAGCAAAGTTCTCTTGATTCTTTGACGAGCTGAATGGCTTCCTTCTCAGTTTGGACGCTTGCAAGACCATCATCAACGTAGAAATTTCTTTGAATGAAGCGTATGGAGTCTTCACTGAACTGACCTTGTCCTTGTCCTGCCAGATGTTTCAGGCTGAAGTTGGCACAGCCAGGAGACGAGGCTGCTCCAAACAAGTGGACCTTCATTCTGTAAACTGATGGTATGGTTTCCAAGTTGCCATTCTCCCACCAAAGGAATCTTAAATAATCTTGATCTTCCCTTTTCACGTGAAACTGGTGGAACATCCTTTCAATGTCACACATGACTGCAATGGAACCCTTTCTGAAGCGACATAGAACACCCACCAATGTATTTGTCAAGTCAGGACCGGTAAGCAGGTAGTCGTTGAGAGATGTTTCTTTAAACTTGGCAGAACAGTCAAATACTACACGTATTTTTCCTGGTTTTCGTGGATGATAAACTCCATGATGTGGAATATACCAGGCCGGATTGTTGTCGATTTCTTCCTCTGGGACCTTTTCCGCTTCACCACGTGAAATGATATCGTCCATGAAGTTTACGTAGTCTTTGTAATACTGTTGATCTTTCTTTAGTCTCCTTTCAAGACAGTGCAGTCGATGTGTTGCGCATGTCTTGTTGTTAGGTAATTTGGGTCTTTCCTCCTTGAACGGTAATGGCATTTCATAGTGACCATTGTGTTTCTGTTTGATGTTTTCTCTCAACTTTGCCAGGAACTTGAGATCTTCTTGAGACACCGGATCATCTTCTCCAGCTCTTTCAGAGAAGTCAAGTCAAGTCAAGTCATCTTCATTTATATAGCGCTTTTAACAATGGATTGTTTCAAAGCAGCTTTACAGAGATAAACATATAATTTAAGGTAACAGATTGTTTGGCATTATAGCGGTTCTTGAATAATGTTATTTCCAGCTAAAGTTAACTTTGATTGATTCACCTCCGTCGAAATGATCAGACTTTTAAACGCGAACCTGTGATTAACGCTGACGGCGTTCACATGCTCATTCAGAATTGATTCTATAGTTATGTGCTTTTTAAAATATGTGCGCAGGTTTATAATTCATACAACCCAGCCTAAACAAACTACTTTTCTTGCCTATAAATTTTGATACAGAATTTGTTTTATTTTATCACTTCGGGGTACGCGAGCCAGAATTCACAACGCTTCATCTGTAGAGTGGGAAAGGGATCCTCCATAGGGAGAGGATTGTGGACACTTCAGCACTGCATTGTCATCGGGTCCAGGCGGATCTCCTTCGTCAGATCTGGACACGGCCTAGATCCGGCAGGCTGCGGGAAAACCTCGGGATAAACAAAGACACTAATATTAGCGTAGATGCCATTCTTCTTATGATGTAGCGAGTACATCAAGATTTAAGGGAAGTGTTCCCAGTTCCGGCTGACCTAATCTATGCAGCCTAACATTGAATTTATAGAAGTCTATAGTGTGTTATGTGTATGCTAGGTCAAAGAGATGTGTTTTTAGTCTAGCTTTGAACTGACAGAGTGTGTCTGCTTCCCGGACAATGGTAGGAAGACTGTTCCAAAGTTTTGGTGCTAAATAGGAAAAGGATCTACCGCCTGCAGTCGATTTAGATATTCTAGGTATTATCAACTGGCCGGAATTTTGAGATCGCAATAGACGTGAAGGACTATAATGCGTTAAGAGCTCGCTCAAGTACTGCGGAGCTAAACCATTTAGTGCTTTGTAGGTAATCAACAATATTTAAAAATTTATACGATGTTTAATAGGGAGCCAATGCAGTGTTGACAGAACCGGGCTAATATGGTCATATTTCCTGGTTCTGGTAAGAACTCGAGCTGCGGCGTTTTGAACTAGCTGTAGTTTATTTATTAAGCGTGCAGGGCAACCACCCAGTAGAGCATTACAATGATCTAGCCTTGAGGTCATGAACGCATGGACTAATTGTTCCGCATTTCCCAATGAGAGCATATGGCGTATTTTAGATATATTTTTAAGATGGAAAAATGCAGTTTTACAGATACTAGACACGTGGCTTTCAAAAGAAAGGTTGGTATCAAAGAGCACACCCAGGTTCCTAACCGACGACGAAGACTTGACAGAGCAGCCATCAAGTGTTAGACAGTATTCTGGGCTATTACGTGTGGAAGTTTTTTGTCCAATAATTAGAATCTCTGTCTTTTCAGAATTTAGTAGTAGGAAATTACTAGTCATCCAATTTTTTATATCAGCTATGCATTCCGTTAATTTTGTGAATTGGTAAGTTTCGTTGGGTTTTGAAGAAATATACAGCTGAGTATCATCGGCATAACAGTGAAAGCTAACTCCATGTTTCCTAATGATATCTCCTAATGGTAGCATGTACAGAGTGAACAGCAGCGGTCCTAGTACTGAGCCTTGTGGTACGCCATACTGAACTTGTGATCGATAAGACATCTCTTCATTTACTGCTACAAACTGATAACGGTCAGTTAAGTATGATTTAAACCATGCTAGTGCATTTCCACTAATGCCCACATAGTTTTCTAGTCTATTTAAAAGAATGTTGTGGTCAATTGTGTCAAATGCAGCACTAAGATCGAGTAACACTAATAGAGAGATACAACCACGATCGGATGATAAGAGCAAATCATTTGTGACTCTAATGAGAGCGGTCTCAGTACTATGGTACGGTCTAAATCCGGACTGAAAATCCTCGCAGATATCATTTCTTTCTAGAAAGGAACACAGTTGTGAAGATACTGCTTTTTCTAATATCTTTGACAGAAAAGGCTAGGGCTGTAACGATACACCAAACCTACGATTCGATTCGTATCACGATTTTTGACCCACGATTCGATTCGTATCGCGATTCTATCACGGGGGCGGGGCTTGAGGGGGCGGGGCTTGTGGTGAAAAAAAGAGATTTTGAGAGAAGAACATTTTTGCCAAACAAAATTATTACATTTATCTTGCCTAAATGTTTACGCTCATTGCATTTTTACAATGGGGTAATATTGTTGTTAAGAAATTACACATCACAAGGAAGCTTGATTTAAATTGTTTAATTAAATTGAAAAAAGTAGCCAAATAAATACAATAGAATAAAGATACAAATAAAGACAATTAAAGAGAAAAGTTTTTGAATAGGTCTAACACTAGTATTCATATACAGAAACTGAATAAAGTAATCAAATGGAAAATAACACTGGGTAGTATTTTAGTCCTGAATAAATTAAATGCATAGGCTATTAATCCTGATTCCTTTAACTTAAAGCCGTCTTTTGTTTTTTTGACAACAAAATTAATGACAGACACATATGGCTTCCGTCACTTTAAGAGCTAGTGCACGGATCCTGTGTTCATTATACTGGCATGCGTTTTATGCCTATTAAAGACAAAACCGACTATGTTTAGAGTATAGCCTACTCTTAAAGACCGAAATTGACAATTTTGCGTGTTAAAGCAATATAATCCGCGAAAAATAGTTACTGGCCAGCTGTTTTTGAGGCGGATTTTCTATGAATGTGCGCATAGAAAATAATCTCTCAGAGAGCGCGCGAGCACTGATTAGTGTAAAATTGCTTGAATGTTTAAACTGGTAAGACTTAAAAAGACTTTTACAGTCTATGGTCCCGACTCCAAAACGCGAGTGTGTATTATCGCCGCATGCAGCGCCTGCCTTGCACAACACATTATGAGAGAAGAGATAGAAGACGCGCGCGGCACCGCTGAACACTCACGCTGTTTGTGAAATTGCGTCTGGAAGATAGTTGTTAAAAGAATGATTTGATTTTATTATCTGTGTGGATTACGATTGCGGGAATTTCCCGCATTATAAATGGGAGACCTGCGGGAATGATTAGAATTATGCGCAATACCCGCGCCGAAATTCGAGCCCTGGTTCTGGACAGGAAGGATAACTCTGGGAGTTGGAAGGGGTGTGATCGCGATTCTGCCTTCTCACATCGCGATACAGGATCGTGGACCTGAGTATCGCGATTTCGATTTTATATCGCGTATCGTTACAGCCCTAGAAAAGGCAGATTCGAGATCGGCCTGCAATTGACTAATTCTGTAGGATCAAATTGTGTTTTTTTAACAAGCGGTTTTATCATAGCCAGTTTAAAGGTTTTTGGTACGTATCCTAGAGACAAAGATGAATTAATGATATTAAGAAGAGGATATATGACCTCTGGAAACATCTCTTTCAGTAGCTTAGTCGGTATACGATCTAACATACAAGTTGTCGATTTAGATGAATTAACGAGTTTGCAGAATTCTTCCTCTCCTATAGCAACAAATGAATCAAATTTTTCCTCAGGGAGACTACAATGCACTTCCTGATGCGATACTGTGGTAGACGGTTGCATAGTTATAATTTTGTCCCTGATATTATCAATCTTATAAGTGAAGAAGTTCATAAAGTCATCACTGCTGTGTTGCTTGGACACTTCTGAGCTTGAAGCTTTCTTTTTCGTTAATTTAGCCACTGTTTCAAATAAATACCTTGGATTATGTTTATTTTCTTCTAATAGGTTTGAAAAATAAGCGGATCTAGCAGCTTTTAAAGCCTCTCTGTAAGCAATCGAGCTCTCTTTCCACGAAATCCGAAATACCTCTAGTTTAGTTTTCTTCCAGTTGCGCTCCATTTTTCTGGCTGCTCTCTTAAGGGGCCGAGTGTGCTCGCTGTACCACGGCGTTGGGCTATTTTCTTTAATCTTCTTTAAGCGCAACGGAGCAACTGCGTCTAAAGTGCTGGAAAAGAGAGAGTTAAACGTTTCTGTTGCAATATCAAGTTCTTCTAAGCTATCCGGGATTCTGAGATGATGAAACTGATTAGGAAGATTATTGATAAAGCAATCTTTAGTGGCAGAAGTTATAGGTCTAACGTATTTATAACACGGAGTCGGCTTTGCAGCCTTGGCTAAATGTAATTTACATGAGACTAGATAATGATCTGAGATGTCATCGCTCTGCTGCAGAATTTCAACGGCATCAACATCTATTCCATGTGATAATATTAGATCTTGTAAGACTGGAAAACTGGTTATAGGGAACGACCACTTCTTGAGAAGACAAAGAACCCACTGCATAGTAGCATTTGGGCTCACTCTTGTGAAGGCCCCATCCGAGACTAGAGGTCTCACCTCTGAATCATCCTAATCTACATTCCTTCCCCACATACCCCACTCTTGCAGAGATCACCCACACTCACACAAGAATTTATATGGGTTTAATGTGAATGATTATTGTTTAGTATCATTTTGAAGGTCTCAGGGTGGCTGGTAATAATGTCTCATTCCCAAAGAAGTAAAACAAAAGGTAATAAGGTTTTTAAGAGTTTAGGAATAACTGGCACACAAAGGAATGTGGTCTCTAGGCACTCCCAAAGGTGTAAATTCATGAATGCTAATTTCCACTGTTCTTAGCAGATGGTCAACTGTTACCCCCAGTAACTATGGTGGGGGAAAACAGTAAATTTCCACTAAACTCATGTTTTACATATCAAATAAGGTCTGGCTATTTAAAGGAAAATGCAACAAGAGCTCGGGGCTGCATTTTCTGTATCAGATCAGCCCATGATGCTGTGTCTTAAGGCTCAGCATTCATGTAGTTATGTTGGGTAAAGTTCTTTGTTCTAGAAACATTTGATGGTTTGCACTGATTATCTTTAATTTGATTATGGAATTGTAATGATACATTTACCTGACATAATAAATTGTTATATTTGATAATTCTAACAGACTTTGACTTTATTTTCATTAGAGTTAAAAGGAATAGTCAAACATTAACGTGTATTTAATGATGCACAGATATCATTGTTAAACCTTTTTCATTTTATGGAGTCAGATGAAACGAGTTCATACATAAGATTAAATGTGTTGCATTTAATTGAAAATCACTTTGCCATGGGAAAGACGGAACACGTGTGAAACCTTCACCTGTAATTGAGTATGATTACGACAATGAGTAGGTCCTGACACGTGTTGTCTAACTCCAATTGAGTTTACATTGTCTTTAAATGCCAATCCCAATGCATCTTTTTCATTATCTACATGTATATTAAAATCACCAACAATTAGTACTTTATCTGCAGCCAATACTAATTCTGATAGAAAGTCTGCAAATTCTTTGATAAAATCTTTATGGTGCCCTGGTGGCCTGTATACAGTAGCCAGCATAATTCTCAAATGTGATTTATCGTTTACACTATATATTTTTACATTAAGCACCAATACTTCAAAAGAAGTATATTTAAAGCTAGATTTCTTAGTGGTTTTGAAAATATTACTATAAATTACAGCAACACCTCCCCCTTTGCCTTTCAGACGAGGTTCATGTTTATAACTGTAATCTTGTGGGGTTGACTCATTTAAAATAATGTAATCGTTTGGTTTTAGCCAGGTTTCTGTCAAACACAGCATATCAAGATTATAATCTGAAATCATATCATTAACTATGAGAGATTTTGAAGTAAGGGATCGAATATTCAGCAACCCAAGCTTTATCATTTGCTCATCTGTATTATATCTGTTTTTTATTTGTTGAACATCAATTAAATTTTTAACCTGACGTTTTTTGGATTTCCAAATTCGGGGAACAGACACAGTCTCTATATGATGACATCTAGGTGAAAGAGACTCTATGTGATGGGATTTATCTGACCTTGGTGACGTGAGGCCGCTAGCAGACGGTCGGTTTAGCCAGTCTGTCTGCTTCCTGACCTGAGCCCCAGATTGTCATGTTTTATCTCTAAGACTATGAGCCAAATTACTAGAGAGAAGAGCAGCACCAGCCCAGGAGGGATGGATACCATCTCTTTTCAACAGATCAGGCTTGCCCCAAAAACTTTTCCAATTGTCTATGAATTTTATATTATTGTGCGGACACCACTTCGACAGCCAACCGTTCAGTGAGGCCAATCGGCTAACTATCTCATCACTCCTGCGTACAGGAAGGGGGCCAGAGTAAATTACAGTGCCTGACATCGTACTTGCGAGTTCACACGCCTCTTTAATATTAATTTTGGTGATCTCCGACTGGCGGAGTCGAACATCATTAGTGCCGACATGAATAATGATCTTAGAGAATTTACGATTAGCATTAGCCAGCACTTTTAAATTTGCTTTGATGTCAGGCGCTCTGGCTCCCGGCAAACATGTGCCTATTCTCATGTGAGAATTCTCAGTGGGTGTTTCACTGAGTGGGGCAAATCGGTTTGTTATGGGAATCGGAACGGAAGAGTGGTTCTTTGATCCACGACTAGAACGATCTCTCACGGTCACCCATCTGCCCTGCTGCACGGGCTCTACTTCAGCCGGAACCGAATCATGTAAAGAGTTCACTATGCTAGGCGCATCCAAAACACGATCTAAAGATCTAGCATTCTTACCATCCTCAATTAAAGTTTGGATGCGTGTCTCTAGTTCTGAAATCTTCTCCGTCAGCCTGACTGTCTCCTTGCATTTATCACATATAAATCCTATATTGCCATCGGAGAAGGCTATACTAAACATATGACATGTGACACAGGTGACAATAACAGGACAAGAAGACATTACTCACCGTGTTTGTTGACTGATTTCTTACTTACCTGGACTTTATGAACTCAAAGGCGTGGGCGCGCGAGAGAAAATAAATATATAAATGAGCGCACGGGTGGCGCGTTAGCAGGCTAACGTTAGCGAGTTACTAGCGTGCTGTGTAACAATAACGGAAGCTAGAGATGTAAGGTTAATCTGAGATGTTGGGTAAGCTGTATTTAGTAGTATAAACAACTAGATAGTAAATGATGGCTCAAAACAAAGAAATACGAGGCTCAGGCGGAGCTTACAGCCTCGAAGCAAACAAACACACAGCAGGCAGCGAGGCAGACAGGAGCAATCGATCAGCGATCAGACAGGAGCAATCGATCAGTGCTTGTGTGTAGTGGTGCATGAAGTCTGACTCAAGGACCTTTATGATGTCTGAGGGAGTGATCTCTTTTACCTTGGTTCGGCTCACATAGTGTATTTCAGTTTTGAGATTGAGAGAAGGCTCCACACCAGGTGTCACTTGTCTCACTACTATGCGATGACTGATTCCGATGGCATCACCGTAGTCTACAGTGGGATTCCCGTGGCCAACAATGCTCCATCCAAGGTCCGTACACTGTGCATAAGGTTGATGATCTTCGCCAAACACAACTTCCTTTGGAAGTAGAGCTTGTGAGCAGTTATACCCAATAAGCAGACCTACTTCGTAGTCCTGCAGAGGTGCAATCTCTTCTTGGAGGTGCTCTAGATGGGACCATGCTTTCGCAGTTTCTTTTAAATGTATGTGCGATCTGTTGGCTGGAATAAACTCGCGCGTGTAGACTGGTGGCAAGGAGATGTTCTTACCGGAGTAAAAGCCTCTGACTTGTAGGTTATTTACTCTTTGAGAGCTTACTACTGTGGTTCTTGAGGTCATAGTAGAGAGCTTGAGCTTGACTTGTCATCATTTGTGTTATCTACGTGTATGTTAAAATCTCCAACAATTATTGCTTTATCGGCATTGACCAATAGATCTGAGAGAAAGTCTGCAAACTCTTTTAGGAAATCAGCATATGGTCCTGGAGGTCTATATACAGTAGCCAAGGCTAGAGATAATAGGGATTTATTTCTTACATCTAAGAGCGTAACGTTTAGCACAAGTACTTCAAACGAGTTAAACCTGTGACCTGTTTTCTGAGTAACATTAATAATATCTCTATAGATTGTTGCAACACCGCCGCCACGACCGATCAGACGGGGCTCATGCTAATAACAGTATCCTGGCGGGGTAGACTCATTTAGACCGAAATACTCGTTTGGTTTAAGCCAGGTTTCAGTAAGGCAAAGTACATCGAAGCTATTATCTGTGACCATTTCATTTACAATAACCGCCTTAGGTGTGAGCGATCTAATGTTTAGAAGACCTAGTTTTAGAAATTGTTTTTGTTCACTGATATTTAGATTTTCAGGTTTAATTACAATAAGATTTTTCCTAGATCCTACAGTGGATTTATTATTTGGCCTCACTAAACGAGGGATAGACACAGTTTCTATATAATATTCTACACTACTTATATCAATTAAATTGGCACAGCAAAGACTGTGATTTGGAATTTGATTTTCTAGTCATACGGTGTGTAACGTCTTGGAGATGTTGTCCGACAGAACAGCCGCTCCGAATCTGCTGGGGTGCAGGCCATCAGCACGGTAGAGCCCAGGTCGCTCCCAGAACAGATTCCAATTATTTACAAAGGGTAGTTTTTGTTCATTACACAATGACATTAACCATTCATTTAGTGCAAATAATCTACTGAACCTTTCCTGTCCTTGTCGGTACGTGGGAAGCGGTCCAGACACGATGATCGTTGCCTCAGGCGCTGTGCTGCGTACCGTCTCGATCAGGCTCCTGTAGTCCTTCTTCAGAACCTCCGTCTGCCGCAGCCTGATATCGTTTGTTCCAGCGTGAAGCACCACAGCTCCGACGCGCTCTTCACCGTTCAGGATCTCGGGAACCTGTGCGGCGACATCAAGAACACGAGCACCAGGAAGGCAGTGAGTGCGCACCTTACCCTTACCTGAGGTAGCACGGACATGACGGACCATGGAAGTGCCGATGATCACGGCGTCGTCGCGTTCCGACTCGCGAAGAGGGGAGAAGCGGTTCCGGGTGGAGATCTCGAAGACCGGGAGGGGCGGAGAGGTTCTTGCTCTGGTCCTGGCTCGTGTCTTCCGCTGTGGGATCACCCAGGGTCCATGGTGTTGGGTTGGTGCCGGAGTGAATGATGCCAGAGATGATCACGTCCACCTGGGCAGAGAAACGCACGGAGTAGACGAAGTCGGAGTCAAAAAGTTACTAACCACTGACTTGTGTGCATCGGCGCGTGACGTTTCAAGCGCTGATCGCCGATCCCGCAGCTCGGCTTGCCTCTCTAGCAGACCACGGATCTGTTTCTCCACCGATTCAAGCTCCAATCGTACCGAAATCAGTTCGAATGTGTCCTCACCTGCACTCAGAGGTAGGGTTAGACACACATCTGATATGTTCGCCATAACAGATGAACAGTAGATTAGTAGTGATACTACCAATATCACTAGTAATTTAGGACTGAAATGCCGAACATAACCTGTATCCTTTTAGTGAAACGGGTGTAAAATCAGACGGTCAATAGGCGCGAGGCCACGCGTGAAATGCTAGCGGACTAAAGGCTAGTAGCCGAGATTCGCAAAGTTGGGTCTAAGTAGCGATATCAAAGCAATCCGATTGTTTTTTTTTATATAAGGAATAGTATCGAGAATAAGTTCCCATGATATAAAAATAGAAAGTGCTTGTTTATAAATGAGCTAAAGAAGAAAATCAAGGACACTTAGATATTACATGGCCAATAACCTTCACTTATTTCCAAACACACTATTTAAACTTGAATATAATTTCCTTTTAACTCTGGCACTGTGTGTCTACAAGCGGCAAGCTTCAATGTATATTACATGGTCACATAAGTCAAAACATTTACTACACACACTACAGACGCTATATTGACGCAAACATCTTTTTGGCAAACCTTAACAGAAGCCCTCTTCTTAGATCACTCTTGACTTATTAGTGTTCAAGTTCTTTATGGCTTTGTCTTGAAAACGTTGTTCATTAAGATCTGTGCGTCCTCTTACTTCTGTCTGCGTGCGTGCATGTTTCCGGCTTCAGTCCTTTGATGACAGCTCTGCGCGCTACCGACTGATGCTGATCCTTTGAAATTGCGCGCCGTCGATCAATGTCCACTCGCGTTGATGAACAGTCCGAGTTTTCACTGTAATTCCCTCGAAGCACTGGCAGACACAAGTGGTTTTCTTGCTACAGGTTTATTTGAAGCTTATTCTCCAAGTCCACCGTGAAAACTCGTTGGCTGCATGCTGTACACAAGAGAATAAAGGTTTCCTTAGATAGCTGACATCCACTGTAACAATCTTAACACTTTAATCAGAGCATTAAATTGTCCGTGCTTCACTTGCTGTTAGCTTGCCGACTCTCTCACTCACGAGCGTCCCAAAAGGCCTTGCGCGGAGACTTCAAAATAAAAGCACTTTACTCTTACCAAATAAAATCACTAAATAATACTAAATGCAATTTATAATTCAAAATTATAACATTGGTTGAAAACAAAGTATACATTATTATAATGTTGCGACAATTACAGACGCCGTTCACATGCACATTCAAATGCACCCCTCGGTTATTTTCTGTCTTTTCTCTGTCAAGAGGGCACCAAATTAAAAAAATTATTTTACATTTCTGCTACATATATGATCCACTTTAAATAAAGATTAATGTTGAAATGGGTGAAATGCTCCTTTAATTACCGGGGCTCCGCCCTAAAGACGTCCAGATTGCCTGAGAGTGATGAATCAACCTGTTCTGAATTATTAAGAGCGTTTAAATAACGCTGGCAGCAGTGCAGCTGATTTAGAGTTAAGCTGTAGAACAGTGTGGATCTTAACAGAAGTGGTGCAGGGTTTGTGAAAGAGACTCTTGATTTCTGTCTTGTCTTGGATGATTGCTCTTCATGGCTGTGAGGGAGATTTGTGTTTGGAGAGGGCTCATTTTAGCCCTTTTCCTCTTTGCTGTTGATGGACAGAAAAGGCCGTAAGTACCATGGGCTTTGAAGTGAAAAGTGGCCGAATGTTTAATCTGTGCAGAATGATGCAGTTTTAAAGATTAAGCACCAAAGCATAAACCGTTTAGTAAAAGTTAATCCTGTTGTACTTTTTCTCATCAAGTGGTCAAAGGATGAATGGGACCCACCAAACTGCTGTTCATTAACATTTGTTTTTTTGTTTTGTGTTTTAAATACAAGTCAATGTTTAATTGAGTTTGTGTGCTGTTGGAATAGTAGTTCCTTAAATATATTTCTGAACAAAATGGCCGTCTTGTGCTCTTATTTTGTGACACTGGCACAGTTGCCAAATCTGAGCTTTTCCTGCATGTTTTTATCTTTAATTTTTTATACGGTTAAAAGCTTGTCCCACCAAGATGACCAACCCATGTTTGTTACTTCAACCCACTTGCTGATGGAGAACTGCTTTGGCCCATTTTTGTTTGATTGGCTATTAGGCTTGTTTTGATGCACAGGCCTGGCAACCCTGTGACGGCCACTTTCTGTGAATGTTCAATAAACATGTAAATAATCTGACCTGATTTCCTTTAGTCTCTGAACCTAAACTTCATGATGTTTACACAGGTTATTCATGGTGATGTTCCCTGCAGTGATTGAAACTGGATCAGACGCCAAATTGTGTGCAAGTCTTCTGAAACCCCAAGAGAGTCTCACAATGACGGTTTCTCTGCTTGATGACAAAAGGACGACTCGACTTGTGCAGGAAGTTTCTTCAAGGCCATTTCACCGCTGCTTTAGTTTCCAGGTCTGTTATCATGAGGCCTTTTTTTTTTCTTTTTTCTGATTGTGTAGTTAACTGAGTTTTCCTACAGGCTCCTCGAGTAGATGGAGAATCTGTTCAGATGCTGAAGGTAGAAGTTCAAGGGAGTGTCTTCAGGGCGTCTGATGAGAGGAAAGTCATGTTCAAACGTTACTTGCCTTTGACCTTCATCCAAACAGACAAACCCATCTACAATCCGGGACAAACGGGTGAGCTGTGAATGATCCTTGGTTGAATGAGAGGGTTAGAAAGTTCATTATGCTACAAGTTCTGATTTTTAATTGCATAATGCACTTGTGTATTGCTGTTTTACAGTGAATTTCAGAGTTGTCACCATGGATGCCAAATTTGTGCCTCTTGATCAGATGGTAAGGATCAAATTGAACAAATGCAAATTTATTGTTGGTCATTTTTACTTGCACAGTTTTGCAGTTCTCTTCAATGACTGCTGCAATATGTTCTTTTCAATGCTTAATATTCCTGTCTTTGTCTTTCAGTACAATCTGGTGGTGGTGGAGGTGAGAATTTGATCTGGTGCGAGTCTTTGAACGGGGCAGCTGCCACTTTGTTCATTTTGTTTGCCGTTTTTATGTGCTGTTACTGTTTTAATAGGACAATAACAATAACCGGATTGGTCAGTGGACAAACATTTCCTCAACGGACTGGATATTGCAGCTTTCTCACGAGTTAAACCCAGAGGCTCAGATGGGGATGTACACATTAAAGGCTTTTATTGGTGACCAAATGGTCTCCCATGTTTTTGAGGTGAAAAAATACGGTGAGTTGTTGTGAATATGTGCAACAGTACAATGACAGATTTGAGGTCTTACAGCGCTTGTTTTTTTTGTCTTAGTTTTGCCCAAGTTTGATGTGACCGTAAACACACCACAGATGTACAGTGTTGCAGATGTGGGACTGAAAGTTGAGGCTTGTGCCAAGTGAGTTAAACGTACAGATATTTATTGTCTTGTGGTTGGTTAGTTATTGACTTGTTGTTCCTTGTGACATTTCCCAGATACACATATGGCCAACCTGTACCTGGCCAAGCCTTGGTGGAAGTGTGCCGTGATCCCTTTCCATACGCTGTGGTTCCTGATTTGACCCGTCGTTGCCTGACTAAAACTGCAAAGGTTTGACTCCTGCCTTACAGTGGAGGGTTTTTCTTGTGCTTGACTTTAATGTGACTCTTTGTTCTGCTACCAGATGAACGCCACTGGCTGTGTCTTCCTTACTGTCGAAGCATCAGAGTTTTTTGGCACCAAATTTGAAAATAATATGCAAGACACTTTTTTTGTAAGTGTGAACGTCACTGAGGAGGGAACAGGTGAGCTATTGGCTGCTCTGAACCAATGTCATGTGCATGAACTGGATTGGTTTATTTCAGTTTCTCTTTCCCAGATGTAGTGATGTCAAAATCTGCAACAGTGTCCATTACGTTTGAAGTCGGAAAAGTCATGTTTTTGGATGTCCCGGAATATTTTGAACCTGGATCAATAATTAATGGAAAGGCAAGTAAAAGTTAGTTCCCTGTTGTAGAAGCCTTCACAATGGTAGGGAAGATCGAGCGTTTTCCTGCTCTGCTCCAAGGCTTTGGAATACTTTACCTATTAGCTTAAGACAAGCTCCATTTCTTCAGACTTAGCTGTTGACCAATGTGCTTTCCACAATGTAGCCGTTTTAAATTGTGCTATACAAATTGTCATTTGTTCCCTTTCCAAATCTTGATCATTCCCAACAGATATCAGTGTCTCGTTTCGATGGTACTCCAATTGCAAACAAAGTGGTTTATCTCCTGGATCTGATGGATCTGACCACAAACCAGAAAGGACTGGCCACATTCTCACTCAACACTGCCAATCTTCCTAAAGCTGCTCTCAATCTGGTGGTACGATTTGCTCTTTGTATTTTGAGATGTAGACATCTTAATTACTCCTACAAGAAACTGATTTAATTTGTTGTTCCCCAGGCAAGTGTGACTGCAGTGGTTGGTAATGATTACAAATCGCCATACTTCACCACAGATACAAGGGTTGTTCAGCTTCTCCAACCTGATTCCTCCAGTAACCCATCTAGTGAACTGACTATAGTGAAGCTCGAGCAGCCGCTCAAATGTGGTGCTGTGGTTCCAGTGACCGTGAAGTATTCTCTTGTTGGAGAGGCTAGTGATTACAGCACTGACATCATCTATATGGTGAGTGGACATCACTTGTGTCTTATTTTATTAGGATCATGTTTTATGTATCTGGCTGCCTTTTGTCAGGTCTTGTCCAGAGGAGTGATCGTCCTCCATGGATTTGAGACGGTCAAAGCGAGGGCTTCTAGTTCCGTCACAAGTGGCTCGGTGTCGTTCCAGCTGTCTGTCAGTGGCGATATGGCTCCAGAAGTGCATATTCTGGTCTACTGCGTTCTGCCCAGTGAGAATGTTGTTGTTGGTAGTGCATCGTTTGAGACAGAAACTTGTCTCCCAAACCAAGTATGTGCACTAGCATCTTTTAACTTAAAGTGACTTGGTAACTTGTCCTACAGAGTGTTTCTTGTTCCAGGTGTCTCTAAAGTTCTCTCCTGCTACGGCCGTTCCTGCGGAGAAAAATGTTCTGACGGTCTCTGCTCAAGCAGGATCTCTGTGTGGCATCAGTGCTGTAGATCAGAGCATCCGGATCATGGAGCCAGGAAGACGTCTGAGTGCAAAAATGGTATCAATGTGCAGTTGATTGAAATTCTTGTTGGTCTTGACCTACATTCTGTTTCAGCTTTAAAATGAGTAATGTTGATAGATCAATTGGACAAGTCTATTATGATCAGGGCTTGACATTAACTTTGTTGCTCACTAGCCAATGTCGCTAGTGGTTTTCCAAACTTACTAGCCTCATTTGTGAAAGAACCTGATTAGTTGACAGTGGTGTGCTTAAATTTACTTGAAATAGATTTACAACCCTTTGAAAGGCACACTATAGGGATCACTGTTTGATAAACAGAATTCCTACAGAGTCGCCGGAGAGTACTTGTATTTAACGTTAGTGTTGTAAATGCCACTCGCGCAGAGAGTCTGACCTCACGGCCTGATACCCTTTTGAATCTTTAAATAAGAGATCTAGGGGGTGTTTATGGGTAGGCCTACTAAAATATTAGACTGCATAGCCAATAATGAATTTCTGCCACTAAAAAAAGCCATGTTGTGGTTCCTGTACACCAGCCATGTCAACGAAACCAATAAATGAGAATTTGCTTATCAAGGTATAGCTTATCTAAATTCGCACCTACATCTTTATAGAAGTTAAAAAGAAACAGAAAAGATGCTGCAGCCAATGAGCCACCGGTGGGTTACTTGTCGGGATTCTCGCAAGATTTGTCAGGCCGAGAATCCCCCCCAATAAGGTATGATTCTTGCAGAATGTGCCTTTAAATGTAAAACCACTGTACACAAATCAAAACTACAAATGTAAAACACGTCATTCTCATTAGCTCTAATAAGGTTGTGTAAAGTTTTTCTTTGTCTTTATCTTAATACATGATTTTATTTGTAATGAAAAGACTTTTGTTATGCAATAAACTTTTTTTTTTTTTATGTTTCCAGGTGTTTGACTTGCTTCCGGTGCGATCACTATCGGGTTACCCATACAAGGTTCGGGATGAACCAGAGTGTCTAGGTTACACTGTTCCTACAAGTGAAGCCTATACAACCTTCAAGGTAGAGAATGTTTGTGACCATGTAGTCACAAAATAAGGAGTCATTGATTTAATCTGTCTTGTTTTGACTTGTCACTCTGACAGAGCCTAGGAATGAAGGTCGTAACAAATCTCGCTGTACAAGCCCCTCTGTGCCTGCGTTATCCCAGATTTCCAGATGGTAGGTCTATGCAGAGCCATTCTTTTAGTGAAATTCTGCATGACTTGGTGAACTTGCATTCAGTTATGTAAGTTTACAACTCCTTTGTGGATCAGAAAATTGTGTGGTGTTGAGTGTTAATCACTTCCATAATTGCAATGAGGGGCAGATTATTCTGCAGATACTAAGAGTTTAGAGTAAAATTGCTTTTCTCTTTCATTGAATTTGAATCGTCCAGTGGCTCTTTCAGAGGCTCTTCCAGATGGAGGCGACAATTCCTCTTCTGAAGTGACTGTCAGGAGTTACTTTCCAGAAACATGGCTCTGGCAGCTTGCTCAAGTGGGGTTAGTGAAGCATCTGGTTCCTTTTAAAGCTACTAACCCAGTTTTTACTTCTGTTCTTCTTATTTCTCTTGTTTCGCTATCTTTCAGAAACACTGGATCCACACGAGTTCCCCTCACTGTTCCTGACACCATCACCACATGGGAGACGGAGGCGTTCTGCCTGTCCTCTAAAGGCTTTGGTCTGGCTCCTCCTGCTCTGCTGACGGTCTTCCAGCCCTTCTTCCTGGAGCTCTCCCTGCCGTACTCCATCGTCCGTGGAGAGTCTTTTGATCTGAAGGCCACGGTCTTCAGCTATCTGACCAAGTGCATCATGGTCTGCCATGGTTTTCTTCTCTATAATTGATCTGCATAGAGAAGGTCATGTGTATTAAGTCCATGTGTTATGTGCTCCATTTCATTGACAGGTTAAACTAAGAGTGAAGGCCGTGGATGAATCTGGAGTTAAACCATATTCTGAACCGTATGTGTCCTGTCTTTGTGCCAATGGGAGAAAAACCTTCAAATGGGTTCTCTCAGCTTCTGTTCTCGGTCAGTTTTGTATCAGCGCTCTAAGTTAAGGGTTATATTAGGTGGTGCTCAATTCCTGTCTGTCACTGCAGGAGCTGTCAATGTGACTGTCAGTGCTTCAGCTGAACCATCCCAGACTCGATGCGGCACTGAGGTCGTGACGGTACCGACGAGAGGACGCATTGACGTAGTCACTCGAAGTCTACTTGTCCAGGTAAGTGGTAACCAGCCTTCTGGAGTTTGATCATGGAGCTCATATTGCTTTACTGATATGGTGTTTTGTTGCTTTAATAGCCTGAAGGAGTTGAAAGGACAAACACCCAGAGTTGGTTACTGTGTCCAAGGGGTTTGTTTGCACTCAATTCCCCAATACAATTTCATTTTACAGCCGAACATCAGCCTTGCTCTCAATGCTGACACATTCTTTTCGGTCTGCAGGAAACGTTCTTTCTGAAGACGTGACTCTGACGTTTCCAAAAAATGTGGTTCAAGGATCTGCCAGATGCTCCGTTTCAGTCCTTGGTAAAACCTGTCATTGAATAGAAACTGACATGTCAAAATTGGTAAAATAACTTTCTGATGTGGGTTTTATGCTTGACTTCTTGTAGGGGACATAATGGGTCGTGCGCTGAAGAATCTAGATAGGTTATTACAGATGCCATCTGGCTGTGGAGAACAGAATATGATCATTCTTGCTCCCAATATTTACATCCTACTGTACCTGAAGGTCACAGGGCAACTCACTGCAGCCATCCGAGAGACCGCCACAGGCTACCTTCAAAGCGGTATGGATGACCAAATCCACTTTACATGTATAGGATACTAAATTCCAAGGAAGCCTAGTCCTCTCCTTCCCATTGGAATATCATTTTTCCTTTTGACCAATCAGGATACCAAGGACAACTGAACTACAGACACAGTGACGGATCATACAGCACATTTGGTTATGATGCATCCAATACATGGTGAGTTTCACACTGTTCTAAGGTTGTGTGTAATCTGTGGCACTAGTGTTTAATTTGTTTGACATCTTCATGGCCAGGTTGACTGCCTTTGTCATGAGGTCCTTTGGTCTAGCGAGGCAGTTTATCTTCATAGATCCGAATGTCCTGCAGAGTGCAAAGGATTGGTTGATCAGCACGCAGGGTTCAGATGGCTGTTTCATTCAGCAGGGAACGCTGTACCATAGTGACATGAAGGTGCATTTCATGTTTCTTAATGCACTGGCACCAATGGACCAACAATGAGACAGTTCTATATCTTTTTTTTATTCTCTTTTTCTTTTTTTTTTAGGGTGGGGTTGGTGACGGTGTGACCATGACTGCCTACATTGTTGCATCGCTGCTTGAACTAGGTGTCCCTGCCACGGTAAAACCGGTCCTGTAGTTGGCGCTCCTTGCAGATGACCTTCCTGTTCTGGCTCTGATATCTGCTTTGCTGTTTTTTAGGATCCTGTAATTACCAACGGTCTGTCATGCTTGAGGCCTGTCATTGGGAACCTGGGAAACACTTATGCCACGGCTCTGCTGACCTACACCTTCAGTCTGGCTGGAGAGACCACCACTCGATCACAGCTTCTAACTGCCTTAGACAGCCTTGCTATTTCTGAAGGTAAGATTTACCAGCTGCTTGTTTGACATGTTCATCAGGGTCTTTGCCATCAACTTTCTTCCCTCCATCTCATCTTAAGGCACTAAACTCCATTGGTCTCAGACGACATCTGGTGATACTCTGGCGGTGGAGATCAGCTCGTACGTGCTGCTAGCGGTTCTCGCTGTTCAGCCTCTCACAACGGCTAATCTTGGCTATGCTAACCGCATTGTCAACTGGCTCGTGACCCAGCAGAATCCCTATGGAGGCTTCTCCTCCACCCAGGTGCCTCTGACTACTAAACAGTGCAATCATTGTAGAGTCTTTCTGGTTAATTTGGGGAATATGAGTTTAATATTTATTCACATGAACCAGATAACATACAATATTAAATCTTCTGAAAAGGGGTATGTTCCCTGCATTTGCATTAATACATGCACCTAAACCATTAACCACAAAGGATTATAATTAATTGCATATGTAGACTGTATTTTACAGACCGGTTAAAATTAGTTCAATTGTACATCAAAAGAGATTATAATTAAATATTAATATCAATTGTCTATCATCAACTAAGGATAGAACCCTGTGGAATTAATTTGTATCTGATATCCGTTTGTCCAAACTGTTCATGCTCTTTATCAGTTATCACACAGAAATCCTCTTCGACTCGCAGGAAAGGCAATCGTTCTGGCCTTGAAGATCAACTAGCAGGCCATCTTTGTAAAACAGGGAGGTTATTTTGATGGTTATAAAGCTCGTAGCTTTGGATCTTACATTAAAGGGATATGAGCAAAAGACCGTCATTCAAATGGATATAATGTATTTGGTAAAGTGAAGGCTACGTATACCTGGAATAAGTGTGTATATAGACCATAACACTGAACAACACACTGAAAAAAAAATAACGAAAGTGAAAGAAACAGGGAGTGAGATCCCGAAGGAGAGTGGCAAATTACAGACCTTAACCTTGAGACAACACAGAAAACACCATTTTAATGCTCAAGCTCTAACACGAATACTTGCAAATGGTTCTCTTGTGTTGCCGGTTAAGGAAAGCGTGTGGCATGTCGTTCTGTCGGAGCGTCACTGTCTGCAGATGGTCCACAGCGCGTACTTTTGACGAAGGTTTAAAGGTCTTTGAACCTTCACCAAAGAATTTCCAGATGTAGAGTATCTGGACTGTCAGTTGGGACTCATTCAAATTCTACATTTTATGAGGATTGTTTTTTTTAATTTTTGTATATAAAATCTTGTGCTTGTTTTTAGGACACAGTGGTGGCTCTTCATGCCCTGTCTGTGTATGCTGCTCAAGTGTTCAGCCTGGACGGCTCCAGCTCTGTTACAGTACAGTCCTCTGTGGGAGAAGACTCTTACAGCTTCAAAGTGAATCGGGACAACAGGCTGCTGTATCAGGAGAAGCGGCTGAAGAAAGTTCCCGGCAAATATAGTGTTAAAGTGTCAGGAACCACCTGTGTGTCTTTACAGGTCTGTATCTTCACCCACTCTATGTATTGTGCACGTCCAAGTATAAATGTTTTTGTTCTACTTGTACTATAGGTTGCGTGTTTCTACAACATCCCAACACCCGTTAAAGTCTCCAAGACGCTGCGTGTCGAAGCGAAGGTGACTGGAGACTGCCAAGCGCGTGGAACCAATCTCATGTTGAAGTTCACTGTGAAGTGAGTAGCATTGTGTCCTGAAACTGTTTATGACTTCCAAAAATGAAGTGTTATCTTGTCAAAACCTTTTATTCCCCACTCAGATACGACGGTGTAAAATCAAGCACTAACATGGTTCTAGTGGACATTAAGCTCCTGTCGGGCTTCACCGCAGATACGTCACTGGTTTGTATTTAAGATTTAGATAGTCCCAAGATTCTTTAACCTGCATGAAGTTGGCCCCCAGCACAAAGCGTCATCAAAATATATTTTTGCTTGTTGGGTGGGGGTGGCAACTTCTCACGGGTGATGCAGCTCCTTCAATTTTTAACTGTGTAAATGATGGTCTCTTCCCCTCAGCTCGGTTCTTCACCCCAATCGTTTGCTCCACTAGTGGAGCGGGTTGATGCTGAAGATGATGGTGTCCTAGTGTATCTGAAAGAGGTGAGACTGTACACTTGGTATATTACTAACAGCCATTTTCTCATACGCTGCTGTTCATCCTTTCGGTCTTGCAGGTTCCCAAAGGCGTCCCCATGAGTTACACTCTGCAGCTGAAACAGGTTCTTAAAGTGAACAATCTCAAGCCAGCAGTCATAAAGGTTTATGACTACTATCAAACAAGTACGCTTTCTAATCGTGCTTTGCTCTGGCTGAATTCACTGAGAACGATCTGGTTAATTCTTTTCCTCCTATTTCAGGTGATTCGTTTGAGACTACCTACACATCTCCCTGTCCATGATTCAATTCAGTACTGGCTATAGGATGCTTGACAAATAAAACCACTTTTATAACCAGTTCTGTTGCCTCTTGTTCCTTTGCGACTTCCTAATTCAAACAACCGTCACAGGTGTTCATGAGTTTCTATTAGTCCTGTGACTTCAAATCCTTAACATGGCTCAATCTACAGTTGTGGTTCTTTGAACTTGTTTTTTTAACTATGCATTTAAAATTGTGGCACTTTGCTTGCAGGTGAACCTTTATTAATCAACTGGTTAATTTAACCTTTTCTTTTCCAACCATGTTAATAAGCTTTTAGTGAATAGGGCTCTTTACACTGAACTTAACCCGGGTTATTGTCGTCCTTAAAGGGGTCATGAACTGGGAATCCAAATCATCCTTCACCTTTTGACAGATAAGGGTTTGTTAAACTATTAAATGTCAAAACATCCATATTCCAAAAATAGCCTTAATTGAAACAAAGGTCAGAAAACAGCAGGATCTCTAAAAGTGGAGACTTGAGGTCACAGGTCAGCTGTAGACTGCCTTTGCAGAAGAATATCAACACTTGTCTACATCTCTGCTCCTTTGGCCTCGCCCACTGGAGCGTTAGTGAATAGTTACTTGAGAATGACATGGGATCAAAACCATTACCTTCCAAATAGGAAAGGAAAGTGCATTGCAGTATTTGGTATATTTCACTGGTGATATTTGGTAATTCAGTTGTAGTTTTTATGCAGGCTTTGTAAAAAAAAGTTTACAATCTGGATCTGCCAGCAACGCCACACATGGAAGTAACTAATCAAGTTCCAACATGACATCATGACTTTTGCGTAAACAGACACGCCACTTTCAAGTCAAGTGGCGTGTTATCTATACGCATTTTGAGATATCCGCGTGTATGTCTACGCCATTAATGTCCAAGTGATTCCGCGTATATGTACACGCCATTAAATTTCCGAGCGAAACGAAGCAAAATGTAGATCTACATCTGGGGAGCGATATTTTTTTTCCCTAGGATGGCAGGGGAAGACTCATAAATGCTATTAACCCCAGTGACGGGTAGGTTTAGGGACGGGGTGGAGGTAGGTCATATATTTATATATACAGTAATAACGTTAAGTCAACTGCGTTCATAAACACGCTGAAAAGCGATTGTGCGTGTTGATAGCACGCCAAAAATGGAAATACGAATTGGCGTGTCATACACACGCAATTTTATGAGATCAGTCTGCAAGTTCAGACAATCTTTCTCTCCAATCATTCAGTACTCTTTATGCACCTTTACATCAAGCCAGTGACTAAAATATCAACTTCACACTTCGCTTAGGATGAAAATAATTTTATTTAAACTGAAATGTATGCTGGACATTTGCCACAACTTGTTATAATGATGTCACACTGCAAAATGAAGCTCTTACTGTATTCACATCGTGCTTGCGTTTTTTATTTGGTGAAAGCATTCGTAAGTAAAAATTGCCTTGCAATGATATGATCTTTTAATTTCATGTAATCAACAGACTGTCATCTAAATACTTTAAAAACGTCCTACTTTTTGTTAATCTCGATAGCTGTAATTGTAAGAACATCGTAAAAGCATTTGAGAGATTTCCACATGTAATGCTAGCTTTTTCAAATGTGAACATGTCAGCCAATCACAGCAGTGGGTGTTTACACAACTTTAGTCTGACACTTACCTAGATTTTCAGGTTCCCATCATTACCAACTCATTACTCAATTCTTTGGCATCAACTTTATCCCCTATCCATTGACTCCATTGGTCTCAGACTACATCTGGTGATACTCTGGCGATGGAGATCAGCTCTTTCGTGTTGCTAGCGGCTCTCACAGTTGAATCTCTCACAACAGCTAATCTGGGCTATGCTAACCGCATTGTAAACTGGGTGATGACCCAGCAGAATCCCTATGGAGGCTTTTCATCCATCCAGGTGCCTCTGACTACCAAACATGAGCGCAATCAAGCCATATCTGAGAGTTTAATCATTTGTTTGTTTTATGAAAGAGTGGTGGCTCTTCCAAGCGTTCAGCTTGGATGGCTCCAGCACTCCCACCTTACAGCCCTTAGTAGGAGACTAGTATAGCTTCAAAATGAATCAGGACAACAGGCTGCTGTATCAGGAGAAGCCGCTGAAGAACGTTTTCTGCAATCAGGTTCTTGCAGTCAAAGATCTCAAGCCAGCAGTCATCAACGTTTGACTACTATCAGACAAGTTTGCTTTCATCATTATGTGTTTGGCTGAATTTCCTGTAGAATGGTGTGTATATGCTGAAGGGTTGGTCAAAATCCCTTGCCTCTTCAAATACATCTATAATCATAAATCCTTTTGAATGCTTATATACTTCCTTTATAAAAATCAATAATCAAATATATTCATTATCACATACTCATTTTTATATTCTTTGTGCTTGTGAAATTATATTTTCTTAAATGCATGTGATGGAAGTAACCTGTTTCTTTTAGGTGCATTCCAATCTTACTTTGAGATTGCACGTAGTACACGCAGGACACGAAGGCCATGTAACCCACAAGGCCGTTTGTCTCTTTCTCTGGGATCAGGTTGATATAGGGTCCTAAAGGCAGCGTGGACACAGATGATCCTTCGCTGGACAGATGGTCAAGCTATATTGAGCGTTACTATCGAACTTTAATTGTTGTATTAAAATGTATTCTTTCCAGTATATTTCCTTCCTTGGGAGTAAATGCCAGTTATCTGTTTTTCTCCCAAACGAGTGAATGTTTTAGCATTATGTTTTGGTATACTTAACTGATAATAAGGAGCTCAGACTCTCTTCAGCCTTGATGGGAGCTGTTATTTGCTAGTGTCTGTTATTTGTGTGTGTGTGCGTATGACATTCTATGTAGGTTCTGGACGTTCGGACCAGACACCCCGGCGCCCTTCTCTAACCTGCGAGGCCACCACAGACCTAAATCTATTGAGTGGACGACAACTATCTTTACTAATGGCGATAGGCACCCCTATCTCCTCACATGTGTTAAATTGTTTAGGCTCTTAATGTTTCTTAGCCAATGAGAATCATTCAACCTGTAAGCAATGACCTTGGACCTTGGAAATGGTATAACTGCTGTGATCTTTGTAACTGTAAGCGAGGCGGCCTACGAACTCCTGTGCGAGTCTTGAAGCTGACTTCTGCTGATGAAACTGCAAACTATCTTCAGTAAAACTTTTCTTTAATTTTTTATAATTCTGACTCCGGGTCTTCATTCTTCATATCTGGTTCTGGGTCTTTAACTGTATACCCCTTACAATGCTCAAGCTAATTTCTTGTCCTTTTTCAGGTGATCAGTTCGAGTAGACATACACGTCCCCCTGTCCATGCGCTGTAGTACTGGCTACAAAAAATGAATCAACTTTCTATATAATCAATGATTGTGTGTTGCCTGTTTCTGTGGATTAAAGTTCATTTGGGCTACGGGGCTTTCTATGGTGGTTTCGTCTCGAACGGTTTCAAAGATATTCGCAAATGATTTTTAAATGCTTATTTACAATGTTGTGCTAACCATAAGGCAAAACCTGAAGAAAAAAAAGTTTGTCAGCATGGTCTGAAACTGATCTGGTTCAATTTTCGTGACGAGTTCGAAAAATTAGGTTTAAAAAAATTCTAAATGGCAGAAAGATTCACATGATGGAAGATAACATCATAGGGTGCAATCGGATTTTGCTACTAGCCCATACGGTTCAAAAAGTTCTCACAAACATGAGTGCAACTTTGAACAGTTGGTGGCACTAGAGGGATAGTGCAACAGTGCGGTTACTGCATTGTGTTGTTTTTTTTTAAATCAATGTCCGTGTCAGAACAAACAAACTGAATATTCTGCTATACAGCAAAATCCCCACCGTTACTTTAACTCTGCTCAGAGTATATATGGTCCCACTCTAAAGAATGAAAAAGTAAATAAGATAATTAAGTGATTAAGTGCAGTTTATTCAAAACATGATCAAACATAAAACAAATGTATGGTGTGGCATGAAACATGAATGTATAGTAGTCATGCAGTTCTCTGGGTCAGTGATCATAATAAATACAGATTAATTCACAGATACACTCAGGAAAAAGAAGAAAAACAGTACAGCTCATGGATTAGTTTACACACTCCTGTGTGCCTGAATCTCAAGAACATGTTTACATTACAATTATGTATACTAAAACAAAAAAGTATTTCCTTTGCGTTTTTCAAATAGAAACAACAACATTGTCAGAATTATCCCCGTTCACACGGATCTGCAAAAATGACTAAAAATGCGGTGCTGTTCATGTCACTTTGTAAAGAATCATTACACGCCTATAGACTGAACACATAATACACATGATGTCACAGTTTTCTTAAAATCACGTTTTTGTAGTTTATACTGAGACGATAAAGATATTGTTTCGAAAAGGTTTGCGTTTTCAGGCCCCCACACTGCAGTTGTCGTGTAAACGAGTGGCAAAAAACAAGGGATTTCAACTAAAAATGGAAAAATTGTACGCGTGAACTTCCCCTAAATATCTGTAAACATTTGTGGCCATGTTTTCTGAATCTTTTTTTTTATAGAAGTTTACTACTGTAACTTAATTACTGCAACAAAGCTCGAAGTAAAATTATGATGAACACAAAAACGATCCAGAAAAATCCAGCATCAGTTTCTTATAAATATTCATATGAAATTATTCACATTGGGGAGTATTTGAGTGTACATATATAATCAGTGTGTTCATTAACCATCTGTCACATAACCAAACCTAAAATAACAGTGAGTGTAAAGCATGTCTGGATGCATCATCATAACTTCTCCTGTATTTTCTGAAAGCATGATGTCGTCTACAGCAGTGTTTCCCAACCCTGTTCCTGGCGGCACACCAACACTGCTCGTATTCTTTTTCTCCCTAATCAAACACACCTGATTCAACTCATCAGCTCATTAACCCATGTGATTATGAGCTAATGAGTTGAATCAGGTGTGTTTGATTAGGGAGACAAAGAATACGCGCAGTGATGGGGTGTTTCTCAAAACCAAGAATGCAAAGAACGGACTTGTGTTCTTGGGGAGAAGGCTCTTGCTAGTTGTTCTTGGAAGAATGAACTCACAAGGTGACGAGCACACAGAACGCTGCTGACAGTTTGAGACGCTGTGTTCTTGCTGGTATTGTGCAATAATAACCCCGCACAGACACCGTCTGCAGTACCCAAACATAACGAGAATTATTGACGATAACAGCCAGGCTGCAATGGTCTCTTGACTGTGGGGTAAAACGAGTCTGTGAGCAGACTGGCCGGTTGGCTCGCTATCTAACTTAACACCCGCAGGCGCTTACGGAGATTCTCACTTCCGAAAACGTTTGAGAACATTTTCGATTCGCCATAGATTTTCGTAAAAATGCCAATATTTGAAATCTACACAGTTGATTTCTCGCATCAAATGTTCTCAGAAGTGAATTTAGTGATGAAATAGCGTACGAAATTGTAGAAAAACGAATTACTGTATTGACCTGCCTCTCCTTCCTCGAATGCCGAACTGAATGCTGGGATATTTCTGCCGTCAAGTTCACACAAGTTACCAACCGATGCATCCTCGGTAAAATGGTCCTCGGTCAAGAACACATCCGGGATTTTTAACCATTCTTGCCAAAATGCAAACTTGTGTATTGGGACAGTACTTGGGCCACAAAAGATGACGTTTCACAAGAACACAAGGACACAAGTACAGACAAGAACACATATTGAGAAAGGCCCTTGGTGTGCCGCCAGGAACAGGGTTGGGAAACACTGGTCTACAGGACGCGCTCCTGCTCCAGCCACACCACGGCCCTCTGCTGGACCAGGATGGTGCTGCGTATGACGGCGAGCAGCTCGTCTGTGGAGCTCCACGCGTTCGGCTCCAGCGTACTGAACATCAGAGGAAGAGTCTCCAGCTGCAGCTCCTCCATCTGACACGCCTCCATCAGATCCTCCTCTCTGTGCCCTGATAACAGCTTCCTGACACACACACACACACACAGGTTTCATTGGGCTCTTAATGCTTGTGTGATATCAAAAGCTTGATCTTGATCCACTAACCATTTGTCATCTATTAGGCCTTCAAACTTTAAGGCTTTTGAACTTTTGTAACATTTGCTACTTTACTTCGAAAGTGCTTTTTTAAGTTCAATCCCTGAATTTGGTTCAATTCCCACTGCCAAGAGACACACAGACACAGACGCGCACCTGAACTTGCGGCCCTTCTTGTCTCTGGGTTTGATGTAGATGATGATGGGATAGATGCTCTGCTTCAGGAGATTCTCCACATGATTCAAGCCTAGCTGAAGCAGACAGTGTTTGTCCTGAACACACACACACACACAGAGAGTGTAACACAGTGGTGACTCTCAGAATGTTTTTTTGTGTGCGAGTGTGTGTTTACCTGCTTAATAACCTCTTGAATACTCTGTAGTTTGATTCCCAGTGGTTGATCTGAGTCTAAGAGGAACACACTTTTATCCTGACGCACACAACCCTCCAGCGGCTCTGCACACAATGATAATAGTAATAATAATGGAACAAAATCCATAAAATGTAGAATAAATTCCTGACACTCAGAACAAAAAGGTGAACAGAAACTAAACTTAAAATGAACACTGAACATGTAAAATAAAAACTAAGTTTTAGTAATATTAAAGTATAGTATTTAATATTTTGATTGGAAAATTGGGGAATATATAAGAATTTTCGTGTTTTTGCCATTTTTAGTAGTTTTCTTTTGTCATTTTTAGTAATAGTATTATATTATACATAAGGATGTTGAACTAGTTTTAATATTTTGCATTTATATTGTCATTTTAGTTTAAGTTGTAGTAATTGTGTAGGGTTTTTGTCATTTAAGTAGTAGTATTATAGTACCTGGATGGCAGGTGTTGAAGTCCAGACCGGATTCGGCCGGTTGCAGAAGCCGCTCGATGATCCCGCGCGACAGCAGAGACGGACAGAACACCACCGGCCGTTTGCTGGAGACCCGAACCATCTGAACCAGACTGAACGGGATCAGCTGCTCCTCGTGACCTACACACACACAAATACATGTACAAACACACACTCATTGCTAATGTTGGCTTTTGGTGTTCCTTTTATTCTGTCTGATTGGTTGCATGTATAAGTGGGCGGGGCTTACGGTTGCTGAGTGTGTAGAGCACCTGATTGGACGAGCCGATGGCACGATAGTTTGAAGCGACCGCTTTAATGAGCCGAATGTGCTCGGGGGGTTTCTTACAGAACTGAAGACAGACACACAGCAAACAGCTCAATATATGTGACAGAGAGACAGACGGAGAGAAAGACAGACAGATATCTAAAGACAGACCATCACCTTCTTCCTGCATTGATTCTGTTCAATCGCCATCGTACGAAGTCTCACCAACAGCAGCTGCTGAGCTCTGAATGAGAAAAACACCTTTGCTTTATATGACATCAGAGGGACATTTAACAAAGAAATTCAATTTTATATTACCAAAAATATCGAGCACAAATATCTAAACTTTCCTAAATCAAGATGCATGTAGAGGCAAAATGAGAAAATGAAGTGAATGTATGATTAAAATAAGATCAATATCTGCCAATGGGCTCAGATAAGAAAAAAGTTGTTTTCCATTTGAATTAAGTTTATTTTTGGCAGATATTTGTTTGCGTAAACTCAACACGATACGATAAGAATATCGAAAAATCTAATCCAAAAAATACAAAATCGCATAACCTAGTGACTTGTAACAGACAAAAAATATCATGTAGTCTGAACCCGGCATTACACAGACCGATCGTTTTGTCTTTGTATCTGCTTTTTGTTCTCTTAAAGGGACGGCATGTTATGAATCACCAAAGACCATGAGCTAAAAATCGTCCTTACTGTTCTACTGAAGATAGAAAATCACTGATATCTTGGATGGCCTGAGGGTGTGTCAAATATTTTTTTAAACTCATTTTTGGGTGAACTATCCCTTTAATATCTTGTCATTTTGCATGTCCAGTGAATGTATCATGTTTAATTATGTATTTGTAAAGGAAAACAAGACAAAAATACTAAGCAAGAAAATAAAACATGTCATTGCTGACCACAGCGATGACATCGTCAGCATATTTACATACTGAATTGTGATTGGCTATATAACAAACATATTTTTCAATGCTGTGAGTATTTGTTGCTTTTTTAGAGCTGTTTATGTGATGTCATCAAATACTCTCTAAACAAATACTTACAACATTGAACAATATAGTGTCTATTCCCAGCCCTGGACCACCGGTTATTTACGTTTTACTTGATTAAAGGTCTGTTGACACAAAGGACCATAACTATAATGATAAAGATATAGTTCTGAAAATCATTCTAAAATTAAAAGAATCGTAGAATCCAAACCACAACTATAACGATAACGGCACAGAGAAACGATATAGTTAGAATCATTATCAGAAATGGTTTTTTTTTCCAGCCAATCAGAATTCATCCGGCTTTAACAAGCTGGAGCATTTAAAGCGGTAGATGACAAAATGGCAGCGCTCGCTTATTAACAGAATTTATAAATACATTTATAAATGATAATAAAAAAAAAGATTAAACAGTCTATTGATGTAAACGTGGATATAGTTATCATTATAGTTATCTATAATTAGCATTATTGGTGTGAACAGGGCTTTATGTTCAGAAAAGTTAAAAGTATTAAATTTGAATTCTTTATAATATTTCAATGTTTAGAGTGTTTTTGTGTACCGGTTGTAGTTGGGCACGGCTCCGGCCTGGAGCGGCGCCCCCGTGTGTTTGTCCACGCGAACGCAGCGCCACTGATATTTGCCGTTATAACGTGTGTCGGTGACGTGCAGCACATCGTCACAGCGAGCCATGAGACACGGCGGGTCGCCGTGGGAACTGAGGTCAAGGTTCACGCGCACATAGAACGAGTCGGCGCCAGTGAAGGATGGAGACGAGAGTTCAGCCATTAAACGAGAGTAACCTGAAAGAAAGTTATTGAATTAGATACAAATTATCTTAAGACATTTCTGATTTATAAATTCGGATCTCTCTCTACTTTTTTTTCTTTTAATGAATTACTTTTTTTATGTATATACTGTACATGGAAAAAAGCATTACAGTGCAAAAGAATTACTTGTTTCACAATAAAATTATATTCTTAAAGCAGCTGAAAATAATCTGTCAAAAAAAAAGGCAAAATCATGAGATACATTTTTTTTGCAATCACATTAATATCTCACGTGGTTTTTCTTGTGTATTGTTTTAAGGATGTCTAGGAGTTTTACCCAGAGAACTAAACAACAAAAAAAGTATATTTTTCCTAGATTTTCTTCTGCAGTGTCTTGTTTTCCAGCACAAACATGTAAACCTTCTCAGATCAAGATACATTTACTAGTGATGCAAAATGATTTAATATATTAAGTGTTTAAATTGACCAAAATAAGTGAGTTTTAAACAAGAACAAATATCTACCAATGTGGTCAGAAAAATAATCTTATTTCCCCTTTGAATCAAGCTTATTTTTCTGACTCCATTTGGTAGGTATTTGTTCTTGTTTAAGCATAAACTCAATTTCAACACTTAATATATTACATCATTTTGCATATCTAGAAAACGTATCTTGATTTGAGAAGGTTTACATGTTTGTGCTGGAAAACAAGACAGAGTGAACAAATACAGAAAAACAAATACTGAGTAAAAAAAACGTCACATTGTGTAGTGAACTACAGATGTCAGTGGATGTTTGTCTCTCACCCTCCTGGTTGTGTGTGTGTTTGAGTGCGCTCGGTTCGGTCCACCACTGCAGTGAGAAATGAGCCACTTCAGCCGTACACTGACTGAGGCGAACACGACCCTCACCCAACAACACCTGATCCAACTAACACACACAATAAAACAAGCATTCAAATGATTATTGATATGAAAGGGGCGGGGCTTAGACATCATCTCTGATTGGTCAGTTACAATGAATCTAATAAATAAACCTCTTATTTGAGATATTCACTGAGAATTTTTCATTTAATGTCTATAAGAGTTGGTCTTGTCTTGTCAATATTCAGGTTTAAATTATTATCCAAACCAGAATTATTGTCACATGATACCTGTAACTTTTTCAGCACTGGTCAGGATGGACCAATAACAGTTGTTCACTGGATATTGATTATTTTCACTATGATACTACAGTGGTTCACTTGTTACCTCGAGAATAGGACTTTTTCTGTAAATTTAGGAAAATTTTCCTCATCATCTGCACCTGTCTTTTGTGGTGTGCCCCAGGGATCCGTTTTGGGACCTTTACTGTTTTCCCTTTAAATGCTTCCCTTGGCCCTCTTTTCAGAAATACAACATTTCATATCACTGTTCATGCAGATTATTGTCTGTTTTACCTTTCAGTAAGGCTTGACACCACTGTTTCATTCAATGTGTAAATTATATTAAGAGTTGGATAACAAATAATTGTCTGAAGCTAAATTGAGGAGAAGTTACGGTGGCCGACAGGAAGTGATGTCGTCGTCTGAGACAGCAGAGAGTAGCCAGTTCAGCAATGAGGTTTCTTTACAAAGATCAATTAAGAAATTAGGTTTATTTAATTATTCAGTAAAACGATACGTTATTGCGAATACTATTGTTATAATATTATTATTGTTTAGCTAGATCTTTGCATGAAGAACAACATAGTGACGAAACGCTTGTGTCCGTTTTGGGCCATCGTAGAAACATGTCGCTGTAAGCGGACCTGCGGTGTGTGTAGACAGAAATGCCTCATTATAAGGTAATAAAAACATAACGGTTGATTATGTAGGGTCTTTATACACCACTGAAAACATAGTTATATACAGTATATGATATTGCATTTATGTCAATAGATCCTCCTAAATATTTCGCAATGCACCTTTAATTCTGGTCTCCCTTAATCTTTATTATCACGACTGCAAGTATGTGCAGTGAAAATGTGTTTCAGTGAAGGAGGAACTTCCTGTCTTACATGAAACAGTTTTCAGTCTCTCACCTCCAGCAGTTCACTACCCTCGTTCAGACCGCATCGCTCCGCGGGCGACCCCGTCCTCACCGTCTGCACGAACACGCCCGTCCGGTTGCCCCCGATGATGGTGATGTCACCCGCCAGACTGATGCTTTTGGGCGAAGAGGAGAGCGCTGGAGCCAAGCTGAGAAACGAACGAGACACACATGAGATGAGACATGAGGAAAGTTTAGTGTCTACTGGTGGAATCGAACCCTGATTCAGATCAGCCGAATCTAGTGTGAAAGCAGCCTGTTTCCAGTGATAATGAAGAGCTCGTACCGCGGTGAGGATGAGGATGAGGATGAAGATGATGAAGGTTCGATCACATTGATCACGTCAGGAGGAAAGAGTTGAGACGGCAGGGAACTCCACGAACTCAACAGACACGAGTCTAAATCCTCTGCAACAGACACACACAGTATAGATGTGAATCTTCACTGGCCTCACGATTCAAATCGATTCAAAAGGTAAAGATTTGCTTGCAAAATAATTCTGAAAGCATCGTCATGCAAATTCTTCTCAATTATTTTACAAATTAATACACAACAGGGGTTAGTTTTGTCAAAATACCAAAATTTCAGAAGCCGGAAAAATACTAGTGAAATGCAATGATTCTCAACATCAAATATTCTCAATAGCAAAAATGCCAAAAACAGCTATTGAACACTTATAACGGTTTTACTACGTTAAATATTTTTTTTATTTATTCAATTTAATTATAAAGTACTGTTTAAAATAACAATTGTTCTAATTAATTATTAATATTGTTAAGTACATTTTATTTCTAAGGTATATTTAAACTTTTACACTGAGCAAAGTGCTGCACGAAAGACAATTTAAAATCATCAAATCAAAATTTTAACACAAAATCAACTAAAAAATGACAACAGACAAGCAATTAATAAGCCAGTGAATACAAATCCGATTAAAAATTAATAAATCGTATGTGGTCAAGTCATAGTCGACTTTCTGAATAGCTTCGAAACACAATAGTCAGTAATAAAAGAAGAGCAAAGAAACTTATGGAAGCCCATTCCTGCCACAGGAACACAAAAACATGCTTTAGTAAATCATAATTATGACTTAAAAAGTCTAGATCATGAGATAAAAAGTCTTAATTATGAGATAAAGTCAAAATTATGAGATAAAATTTAAAAAAAATGAGATAAAAGGACAAAAAGTTTTAAGGAAAAAATCATGCTTTGGTAAATCATTAATTGTAACATACAAAAATTATGACATCAAGCCAAAATTATGGCATAGGTCATAATTATGAGATAAAAAGTAATAATTATGAAAAAAAGTCAAAATTATGACAAACTAAATCATAATTATGACATAAAAGGTCAAAATTATTACATAAAAGGTCTAAATTGTGACATAACAATTAGTCAATCTTATAACATAAAAAAATTAAATCACAATTATGACATAACGCCAAAATTGTGAAAAGTCAAAAGAGGTCAACATTATGACAAATTAATAATTATGACATAAAAAGTCAAAATTATGGCAAAACAAATAATTATGAGAAAAAAAAGTAGAAATTTTGATATACCAAGTTGATAAAAAGTCAAAATAATGACATACGGTCATAATTATGACTAAATCATATGAAATTATGAGATTACATTTTTTTTATTAATAGTGAAATCAAGCAATTAATAGTGTTTAAGAGTCTGAAAGTTTCCAGATAAGAGCAGTGAGAGATTTTTCATTCTTTATTGTCGTTTGATGATTATCTATATATGACGTGCAATGAAGCCAGTGATTGGCCTAGTAACTTGCTTCAACCTTTCTGACATTTATAAGGGTTTACATACTAATTCAGGGTTTTTTTTGTGTGAAAGAAGCACGAAGCAGAAGACATCGCATGGCTGAAATGAACCTTCGTAAGAATCAAATCAGAATTTGTTGAAGAATCATTTTTCTCTGCTATCTCTGAGGAAGATACACAGACAGACAGACGGCTGTACACACACCTGTAGCTGTCTCGTTCTCGTCGCTCCCCCAAGAGTTCAGATCAAACCTGCAAACACAGGCAGAGAGTGAGACGCCAGTGAATCACATATATTTACACTGTTTTCTCCACTGCGTGTCTTACTCCACGTTTGCTCTGCGGTGGATGGAGTTCATGCAGGGAGGAAACGGGAACGTCGAGAGTCTGTTGATGTCCTTCTCCGTGTTACACTCCTGCACAATCACAAAACATACAGTGAGATTTCAAACTGAGCTCATGATCATCACCACATCATAGAGTAAAATTTATTTTTATTCACCGGCGTCAGCAGATTCTCCTCTGAATTTGAGCAGTACGAGTCTGTGACAAACACACAACATCATCAATTCAAGTCACGTTTATTTCTATAGTGCTTTATATCAGACAGATTGTGTCAACGCAGCCTCACAGAAATTAGCAGAATTCCTTGTTTGTTTCTATGGTTACTTATTAGTATCACCTGTGTATGGTTATGTTTGCCATGTTTACATACAGTATACTTTATGTGGTTTGCTAGTTCTCCTGAGTGTTAAGAATTCCGAATAAAGACAGTTTTGCTTTGCGCGCTGCAGGCGATTTGTGACAAGTTTTAGTACAGAATTTGTTTCAGAACGTTCAGAGAATAAGTAACGTTCCCAAAATGTTGGCAAAATTATACAATTGAATGTTCCCTTCATATGTTTAGAAAAGTAACGTATTTAGAACATATTTTTGTTAGCTGGGAATTCCACTATAAAGCTAAGTGACAAAGTTAGTTAAAGTTTTGATCTCATCCGATTGACTGTGCAGTCAAATTAATAATATTACTGAAACTACACACACACACACACTCACCTTCAGACAGCTCACAGATCTGAGCTTGAGAGGTTGACTGTAAAAACAAAATAACAACATGAGAGATCAAGTACACACCGTTGTTGTTATTTTGTGCGAGTGTGTGTGAACTCTGACCTTTTGCGCTCTGAGTATGAGTGGACTGGGACTCAGATCGACTGAACAGCACGGCCCGAAACACTGATCCTCACTGAACAACGACAGATGAGACTACGAACACACACACACACACACCTGTTAGGATCTGTTGAGGTGACAGCATTCAATTTAACAGATAAATGTACACTAAACACAACTAAAATAAACAAAAACAGCTAAAATTCACTATGTAAACAGACATATATTGTATTTTTAATTAGTAATTCTGTTCTTTTTATTGAAGAACCAGGATCCCATAAAAACATAAATATTTATGTATATATATAAGATCTTAAAAAGTCACGTAAATGAATAAAATCTTAAATTGTCATGAAAAGTATTAAATATTCACGTAAATCAATAAAATCTTTAAAAGTAATGTCAAATATTAAAAAACTAATATTTATGTATATTAATAAGACATTAAAAGGGCATGAAAATGACTAAAAACGTAAATATTTTAAAAACTTTTTTTATGTTTCATTATTTGGAGTAATTTGGACTTTGGACCAAATATTCCTGAAAATGACTCAAACTGCCGAGCAGCTGCTTGTGTAGTGTAGGCCAGTGAGTGGTGCAGTCGTACGCAGTGCAGACAGGTGGCGCTCTGCTCTATCTCCCCTCGACGACTCTCCGTTTCTCTCTGCTGCTGCTCCAGGCTGTTCTGAAGCTCCGCCATGCGTTTGCGCAGACGGTTCTTGTCCAGCAGGCAGTCGGTGAACTCCAGCTGCAGAGCGTCACGACTGCGCAGCGCCTTCAACACACACAGTAACAGAAGAGTGGATGTGTGTGTGTGTGTGTGTGTAAGAGTATGTGTGTGTGTGTATACCTGGTCTCTCTCTCTCTCCAGCTCCATGATCTGGGTGAAGTAGGACACACTCCTGCTCTGCTCCGTCTCCCAGTCCAGCTGCAGAGTCCTGAGCCGCAGCTGAAGCTGCTCACACTGAGATGCCAGCTACACACACACACACACACACACACACACATATATATATATATATATATAAATATATATATAAATATATATATATAAATATATATAAATCTCCTTCAATAGGCTACATGAACTTAATTTATTCAAATATATTCAATAAAATGTATGGATTTAGAGGTCACTGAAAATATGAATTTAAAGGGTTAGTTCACCCAAAAATGAAAATTAAGTCATTAATTACTCACCCCCATGCTGTACCAACCCCGTAAGACCTTCGTTCGTCTTCGGAACACAAATGAAGATATTTTTGATTAAATGTGACAGCTGGATCACTCCTCCATAGGCTCCCTAAGGGAATGAATCCTGACGGCCCAGAAAGTCAATGAAGAAAACGTTTAAATATTCCATGTCACAACAGTGGCTCAACTATAAGTTTATCAAGCGACGAAAATACTTTTTGTGCGAAAAAACAAAAAAATAACGACTTTATTCGACTATTCCTTTTCTTCCTTGTAGGCCTGAAACGAGACTTCAAGAGATTTTTACGATGCGCACGCACGAGAACTGAACTAAAGTAGTTGAAGGAGATCGCAATTCTCGCGCATGCGTCGTGGAAATCTTTCGAAGTCTCGTTTCAGGCCTTCAAGCAAGAAAAGGAATAGTCGAATAAAGTCGTTATTTTTGTTTGTTTTTTCGCACAAAAAGTATTCTCGTCGCTTGATAAACTTATAGTTGAGCCACTGTTGCGACATGGAATATTTAAACATTTTCTTTAATGAGTTTCTGGGCCGTCCAGTTTCATTCCCTTAGGGAGCCTATGGAGGAGTGATAAACCTCTCAGATTTAATCATAAATATCTTCATTTGTGTTCCGAAGACGAACGAAGGTCTTACGGGGTTGGTACAGCATGGGGGTGAGTAATTAATTACTTAATTTTCATTTTTGGGTGAACTAACCCTTTAATAACACTAAAATTATTACAATTACAATTATTATGCAATTATAAGTGAACTGATTATGGAAATTAAAGAACTGATGCTATTTTTCCTGTTTATTACTGTAAAGCTGTTTTGACGTAATTTTTGAAATCATTTTTATTTATGCTTTTAAAAAAATTATTTAAATAATTTAAAAGGCATCTGTATTGTATAAAGCGGCATATAAATAAACTTGACTTAAATTTTTTCTGAAACATTTTCAACCTACAGATTATAATCCAAATTTAGCAATTAGTTAGGGCCAATGTACGTCCGATTGATTGCAATTCATCTAATCTGTCTCTTTTTTTATTCTTTAAATTTTTTTTATAAATGATTAAAAAATATTGTTATAACTTAATCGGTTTTATTCTCAGCTTTTATTGTTATTTTATGATTGTTTTAATTCCTTTTCTATGTAAAGCACTTTGCATTACCGCTGTGTATGAAATGTGCTATATAAATAAATTTGCCATGGCTATAATCCAACTTCACAGCAAACACAAAACAAGCATACTATCATACTTCTGAGCTCTCAACTGCTGTTTTAACAGCATTTGTTTGTGTCTTTGTTTGACGGTCGGTTAGAGGGCGTTCAGAAGTGAGTGCTTCACTGTGCGGGCTGCTCCTTCCCCTGTCAGTGTTGCCACGGCCATTCCCCTGTGTGGTCTGGCACTAGTGAGAGAGTTATTTCCTGAAAGAGCAACACGGGTGTGTCTGCGTCTTTTTCAAGATGTCATTCCACCCGTACGTTTCTAGATACGGTCATTCCCTATCACCAGCTGATGGTCACAATCGTTGCTTGGGCATTCAGCAAGCTTAAGCAGCTTTTGTGGATAGCTCATGTTTTCACTGCGGGAACATGTCTGGTGCGGTTCGGGGTGCGGCTCGGTTCGAGGACCCGATTAAGCCTTCTCACGCACCCCCTGCCGACCCCGGGCCGCTCCCGAGACTTTCGAGTTGGGTCCCTGTCTTTCACCTCGCAGCCCCACCGTGGGTACGTCTGTGGTGCCCTTGGTCCCCCTGGCTCAGTTTGTGGAAGCCTGGAAAATCCTTCCCAACCTGTCCAGCTAGCTCCTCTGTACCATCAGACTCGGCTACACGATTCAGTTCGTCTGGCAACGGCCCAAGTTCAGGGGTGTTCACTGTCTACACTACAGTGTTAAGTGAATGTCATGCGTGTAGAGATTGCAGTCCTACTGGCGAAGGGCACGGTAGAGCTGGTCCTTCCAGCCGATATGAAGACCGGCTTCTACAGCCTGTACTTCATTGAAACCAAGAAAGGCAGTCGGTTACGTCCAATCTTGGACCTGCGAGTCTTGAATCGGGTCCTTTACAAGCTTCCGTTCAAGATGCTCATGCAGAAACGCATTTTCGAATGCATCCGTCCCTGAGATTGGTTTGCAGTGATCGACCTGAAGGACGTGTACTTTCATGTCTCCATCCTCGCACGACACAGGCCATTCCTGCGCTTTGCGTTCAAGGGTCGAGCGTATCAGTACAAAGTCCTACCCTTCGGGCTGGCCCTGTCGCCAACCGACTTTACGATGGTCACATAGGCAGCCATTGCTCCCATGAGAGGGCAACCATCAATGTGGTCTACGCTCCCCTCGCATGTCGCAACTCACCCACCATCTCCTCCTATGGAGTCAGAAGCATCTGAGGTCGCTTTGTGCCACTTATATCCCCGGCCTGCTCGATCGTGTCGCCGACGAGCTCTCACGACAGCCTGTGGCACCAGGAGAGTGGAGACTCCATCCTCAGGTGGTCCAGCTGATCTGGGACCACTTCGGGGCCACACAGATAGATATGTTTGACTCTCCGAACTCGTCCCATTGCCAGTTGTTCTATTCCCTGACCGAGGGGACCCTCGGCACGGGTGCACTGGCACACAGCTGGCCCCGGGGCTTGCGCAAGTATGCGTTTCCTCCAGTGAGCCTGTGACAGACACTGTGCAAAGTCAGGGAGGAAGGTCTTGCTAGTTGCCCCTTATTGGCCCAACCGGACCTTGTTCCCCGAACTGATGCTCCTCTTAATGTTCCCCTTCCTCTCAGGGAGGACCTCCTCTCTCAGAGAGGGGGCACCGTATGGCACCCGCGTCCAGACCTCTGGAAACTCCATGTCTGGTCCCTGGACGGGACGTGGAGGTTCTGAGTGATCTCCCACAAGCTGTCGTAGACACCATCACTTCTGCGAGAGCACTCTCTACGGGTGTGCTTACGCTCTGAAGTGGAAGCTATTCATTGAGTGGTGTTATTAACAGAAAAGACCCCCGAAGATTTTCGATCGGTACTGTGCTATACTTTATGCAAGTTGGGTTGGAGTAAAGGCTTTCTCCACCCTCAAAGTGTATGTTGCCTCTATTGCACGATGCAGTTGATGGAAAACCCGTAGGGAAGCACGACCTGATAGCCAGGTTCCTGAGGGGCGCGAGGAGACTGAATCTCTTTAGCAAAAAACAAATGGTGCGTGCATCTGCTTCCGTATTTATACCCGTGCTGCAGAACGGAGCGTGAGATGCAAAACTCTCGCAAGCCAATGTGCATTGACTCGTTTTATTAATACTCGAAGATGACAGGCTCCCTAAGTGTGAACCCAATCATTTGGCACGGTCAACTCATGTCTCCGTGCCCTCCTTCAGGGAACGAGAGTTACACACGTAACCGAGATGTTTCCTCTCACTCTCTCTCTCTGCGTCTCTGAGCTCTCCAGCTCTCCCTGCAGTCGGGCGATGGCGCCGCACAACTCCTGCCGCTGTTCCACCGCCTCCCGCCGGTCCTGCTGGAGGATGTCCAACAGAGCCTACACACACACACACACACACACATTACTCACACTCCTGTAAGTGTAATGATGAGCTGAGAGAGTCTTGTGACTGACCTGATTTCCAGAGTTATCATCTGTCTTTCTCACAGTGAGCGGCAGCGTTTCCATCGGACCTGTAGATGCGCTGTCACACGCCTCACTGCTCATATGATGCATCAGTGAGGGGGCGGAGCCATCGTCTGCTCTTTTCTCCACCTCCAGCAATCTCTTCCTGAGCTGCTCCACCTGCACGGACACGCCCTCTATAAGCCTGACATGAACTCAGTGCAGCTCTAAACTACATTATTCATAGTGTCTCAACAAGTCTCTCATGACCAATGAGCCTCTATTTCACACTGAAGAACTTTTTTTAAACAATATAGACTTCAATAAATGTTTCAACTGATCAACAGGTGATTTCATGGGAGACGAGTCTTAATTTTCCGTGTATTGTACCTCTGTGAGTTGTTCTCTCTCGCGCACAGAAGCTTTGCGCTGTTCCTCTAGCGCTCGCGAGTATTTCACAGCCTGTTCCAGGTGTCTGTCCTTCAGCAAACCCAACTCACGAGTACAAGACTCCCACTCATGCCTCAACCTGACCCAGAAACACACAGGTAGAAACGTATTTACACTCAGGCATTTGACTTGCAATGTATTTAAGGTACACATTTTAATCATTTGATGCAATTCCTGGGAATAAACCCCATAACCTTCCCATCCAAACACCATGCTCCTACACTATCGTACAAAAGTCTGATTAAAAAAATTAATACTTTTTTTTTTTTTTTTTTTTTTTTCACAGAACATAACAAAAGGAACATTATCTGAGACAAATGATAAAATAAGAGTAATACAGAGAAATAATAATAATAAATACAAATATTCTGTATATATATATATATATATATATATATATATATATATATATATATATATATATATATATATATATATATATATATATTGCTTCACCTAATATGAATGTTCACATCTCAACAAACATGATACAATAATATACAGCCATATAATGATATAAAATATATAATGTATATATAATTTTTTTTTTTAAAGATTATCGATTTAAATATTATTTAACCATGTGCCACCTCTGCTTAAAAAGGTCAGTTTTCAATTGTAATGATGCAGTCATTTTTTCCATCATATAAATCTGCTTTAGTCTCTGTTTCCATTCAGTTACAGTTGGTGATTTCAAGTCAAGTCAAGTCATCTTCATTTATATAGCGCTTTTAACAATGGATTGTTTCAAAGCAGCTTTACAGAGATAAACATATAATCTAAGGTAACACTAACACTAAGGTAACATTTCACAGACTTCCAATTAGCAGTAATGTTTTTTTTGGCAGTTAGTAATAATACCCGTAAAATATATCTTTGGTCAGCATTGAAAACATCAACTGATATAACACCCAGTAAGAAAAACAGTACATTTGAGGGAACTTCTCTTTTTACAATTTTCTCCATCCCTTCTTTAATATTTTTCCAATACGCAAGGATTACTGGACAGTCCCAAAATACATGTGTATGGTCACCTGTTTTACCACATTGTCTCCAGCATAAAGCTGCAGAAGGATCTTTTACAAAATTTGAAATAACCAGAGGAGTATGAAAATAACGTATTTTAATTTTCCAGTCAAATTCCCTCCACTGTTGACTATTAATTCCCTTATGACACCTATAACAGAGTTTATCCCATAACTCATCCTCTATTACTGTATTAGCTTCTATTTCCCACTGTTCCTTAATATTGTAAGTGTTTCCAACCATGTCTGTTAACAATCTTTTATAAAGATGAGAGAAACATGTTTACCAACAGGGAGGCGTTTTTCTGAAATTGTGATAAAATATTGTTCTATACCATTTGGGATTTTGCCAATTCTTTCTTGGAATTGTTCCTGAAGTTGTGTGAAAGACTTTAAGTGTGCTTCTTCAAAGAGCTGATTAAAAATAAAGAGGCCTTTAACTGCCCATCTCCTAAAACCATGGTCTCACATTGAAGGTGGAAATTACCCACTATGGGCATAGCTCAAATTGCACCAACATCCTTAAGCATTTTCTTTACTTCTGCCCATACCTTTATTGTGTTTAATCCATTCATTTTCGATTTTCAGTTTATTGACATGTTTTAGATCTATAAAGGGTAGGGCAGACAGTTGTGCACCCTTAACTTCCCCTTGCTCTATTTGAGTCCACTTTGCTTCCTCATCTCCCCTGATCCAAGTCACAATTGCTAGTTGAGCTGCCCAGTAATACAATTTTATATTTGGCAAAGCCAAACCTCCTTTATTTTTAGCCAAATGAAGTGTTTTAAGTTTAATTCTGGGTCTTTTGTGTTGCCATATAAATTGAGAAATTAATTTGTTACTCTCTTGGAACTCTTATGGGCAACGACTGGAATAGAAATAGGAAACGTGGGAGAGGGTTCATCCTTACGGTCTCAACTCTTCCAAACAGAGATAAAGGAAGAACTTCCCAACGAACTAGATCACTCCTTATTTGATTAATTAGCTTATTATAGTTCACCTCAAAAAGTCTTGTAGTTTCAGGTGTGATAATTATCCCCAAGTACCTAAATCCTTGTTTAGACCAGTGAAATGACACCATCTCGTTTAGTTGTTTAGGCCATACTCCTGATATCATCATTGCCTCTGATTTATTTTAATTAATTTTGTATGCAGAAATGTCTCCATAATCTCTTAGGCATTGCATTAGTCGAGGTATTGAAGTAAGGGGATGTTTTATAAAGAGAAGGATATCGTCAGCAAAAAGGGAAATTTTATGAACTTTCCCGCCACCATCCTCAACCCCACCAATCTGGACATCCTGTCTTATTGCCTCCGCTAGAGGCTCGATACTGAGAGCAAAGAGAATGGGTGAGAGAGAATCACTCTGTCTTACATCTGTCTATATCAAAAAATGTCCGTTAATTCTAATTTTTGATTTGGGATTCTTATACAACAGCCGAAACAAAAAGGTACATTTTTCACTGAAGCCCATCTCAGTTAATGTTTGTTCTAAAAATTGCCAATCTACCCGGTCAAATACTTTCTCAGTTCTAAGCTCAGTTCTCAGTTCAGCATCTAAGCTGAGAAGCATTGACGTTTGAGAATCCTTTGCCATGAGTGACTGCAGGTTTAATGCTCTCCTTATATTATTTGTCCCTTGGCGACCTGAAATGAACCCCGTCTGATCTGGTTTTACTAATTTCCCAATGTATTTTTGTACTCTAGTTGCTAAAATAGAAGTTAATATTTTATAATCCACACACAGGAGGCTAATAGGTCAATAACTAGAACATTGCAATGGATCTTTTCCTTCCTTATGCAGGACTGTGATGATAGCCTCAGACCATGACTCTGGAGGGTTCCCTGAATTTAACACATAATTATATAACTTACATAATACCGGAGTGAGGTAATCAACAAACACTTTATAATATTCTCCTGCAAACCCGTCTATTCCTGGCGTTTTGTTATTTTTTTATTTAATAATAGTTTCTTTCACCTCCTTTTCTCTAATTGGCTCTACTAATGCAGAGGCTTCATCCGCCGTCAGCTTGTCTAATTTAAGTAATGTATTTTTGACCAGAATGTGTATCATATATTCTGGCTTCCCCTAAGCTTTGTTCAATGCGAGTGCCGTTTGCTCTAATATGAGCAGTAATTTACGCTATCATCTGGGTGTGGATAGTGCGTGAATGCAAGTGAGAGCTGAACAGCACACGTTACTACCTGCGTTTAAACTAAAGTCATGTTAGCCTTGCCAATTTTAACATTCGATCGCAAGAAGATGTGAAACAGAACTCTGGCCCCAGTGTAAGAAGATTTGTGCGTGCTCACCCGAAGTGCGCTCACAGAAAGCCACGTCTCAGACAGCCGCAAATATTGAGCGACTTTCAAGTCTTGAAGTCTTGATTCACACAAAATGTCACGTGTCTAGTATCTGTAAAACCAAATTTTTCCATCTTAAAAATATATCTAAATTACGCCATATGCTCTCATTGACAAATGCGGAACAATAGTTCATGTGTTCATGACCTCAAGGCTAGATTATTGTAATGCTCTACTGGGTGGTTGCCCTGCACGCTTAATAAACAAACTACAGCTAGTTCAAAACGCCGCAGCTCGAGTTCTTACCAGAACCAGGAAGTATGACCACATTAGCCCGTTTCTGTCAACACTGCATTGGCTCCCTATTAAACATCGTATACATTTTAAAATATTGCTAATTACTTACAAAGCACTAAATGGTTTAGATCCGCAGTACTTGAGCGAGCTCTTAACGCATTATAGTCCTTCACGTCTATTGCGATCTCAAAATTCCGGCCAGTTGATAATACCTAGAATATCTAAATCGACTGCAGGCGGTAGATCCTTTTCCTATTTAGCACCAAAACATTGGAACAGTCTTCCTAACATTGTCCGGGAAGCAGACACACTCTGTCAGTTCAAAGCTAGACTAAAAACACATCTCTTTGACCTAGCATACACATAATACATTATAGACTTCTAGAATTCAATGTTAGGCTGCATAAATTAGGTCAGCCGGAACTGGGAACACTTCCCTTAAATCCTGATGTACTCGTTACATCATAATAAGAATGGCATCTACACTAATATTAGTCTCTCTGTTTATCCCGAGGTTTACCGCAGTCCGCCGGATCCAAGCCGCATCCAGTTCTGATGAAGGACCTGCGTCTGAATGCGACGACAACGCAGTTCTGAAGTGTCACTAGTCCCTTCCCTGTGAAGGCCTCCTTTCCTTCACCTCTGTACAGATAATCGTTGTCGGGATAATTCCGGTTCGTATTGCTACGCCGAAGCGATACAATTCTGCATTATAAACTTTAAGGCCAGACAAGTAGTTTGTTGGGGTTGTTTTTTTAGGGAAGGACTACACGCCTGCGCACATATATTCAAACGCGCATACCTATAGAATGAACTCTTAATAACGCATGTGCGCGCCATCAGCGTTCTCACAGGTTCGCGTTTTTAAAGTTTGCGTAGAGTGAACTTAAGAGTTTTCTGTCAAAACGGTGTCGTGTTAGCGGCCCCTAAGTTAATAATAGGGGTGCTCCGATCAGGATTTTTGGGGCCGATCACCGATCACCGATTACTGGAAGCTGTATCACCCGATACCGATACCGATACCGATCACCGATTACAGGGTCTATTTGAAGCCTTCTATTTATCATGTAGCATTATTATTAAACTATATTTAACAACAATGTACATTAAGTATTACATTTAAGAGAAGACAATGTATCATGAATTTACACCTGTGTAATTATCAGACATGAAAACGGGTCAGGGGTGAAAAAGGTGAGAAGGATATTACCCCTCTAGGGGGGTCCGGGGGCATGCTCCCCCCGGGGCTCAATTATTTTATAGTCTACTATAAAATTAAGAAAATAAATATAGCACAAATGTATAGCACAGCTGTTTAATGAGGCAGCAACATATGATAGATAGGACAGAACAGAACAAAAAATGCTATTAATAATCTTTTATTGCGCAAAAGTATTATGATATGATTATGAAAGACTCCAATAGAGTGCTGCACACAGCGCTTATGAGTTTTTGAACTCAACCTGAGCGCTCGTTGCCGCGGCGATCAGTGGATACAGTGTTCTCTGTAGCTCGCGCAGTCTTTACTCGGACGCGCTCTTCAAACTATCGCCGTTGCGGACGGACTCTATTCTTTCCGGTAATTTTACGGATTGATCAGAGAGGCTGCACTGTTTGACAAGCAGACAGCGGCGTGGTACACACATTGCAGATGGATTGCTAGTGAATTGCTTTTTCACACACCTTGTAGAATTGCCAGACTGCTGAAGCCATTTTTACCGATTTTTACCAGGGCATAAAAAATTGTCTCGCGAGTTTTGCGTCATCTGATCGGCTTTTCTGGATCGGCCTTTGTAGAGACCGCCGATCACACATCCCAAAGCAATTATCGGCCGATTGTGATCGGCGACCGATCAATCGGAGCACCCTTAGTTAATAACTAATGATCGTTGCGACAGAAGTGATTTCCTTTAACTGGAAAATAACTTTATTCTAGAGCTGCCATAAACCCAAAACAATCTCTATTACTTTATTTTCCTATTATCACTGTAAAGCTGTTTTGGAACAATCTACATTGTTAAAAGCGCTATATAAATGAAGATGACTTGACTTGACTTATTTTCAATAAAACCAAATTATAAATGTGTATGCGTCGTCATAATTGAGATGAACCATGGTGCAAGTGCGTGCCGAACCGTAGGTGGAGAACAGTAGGGTTAGATTTCTTTTACCAAGAACCATTACACATCTAATATATATATATATATATATATATATATATATATATATATATATATATATATTAATGCACCTCTCCTGCTGTATCCGGTCCTGTCGCAGCTCTTGTGCTTTGCGTTCAGCTCGGCTGCGCTCCTCCTCAGCTACACGGCAGCGCTGAGACAGACGCCGCTCGCACAGACGACTGCCGCGCAACTGCTCTCGCAGCTTACGCACCTCCAGCAGCAGAAACTGAGTCAGACCCTCAGGACCCTCCTCATCTACACACACAATATTACAAAAATAACATTAAACTGCTGCATGAATGACTATTAAAGTCGTCTTTTCTTCCCTATAGTGACGTATATCCATATGAAACCGCTTCTCAAACAAGAGCAAATCTAGGGCAGGGCTTGATTTTGTCCGTGGGGAATTGATTGGATGTTTGTGGTTTGCTATTGGTGGATCTGGTTTTGATTGACAGGTTGCCCCGCCCTCACGCTAGTAAACACGTCATCAGAGAAGAGAGGAGGGGAAGTTATTTTGATTCAAGATTGCGAAGCACATGTGCAAAAATCCAGTCAATTCCTCATTGACAAAATCAAGTCCCGTTTCACTCGGATATACTGTATGGAAGCAGAATAGTCTCAATTATAATTCACGCAAGAAACATGATTCACACGTGCGTAGACAATTTCACATGCGTGAAACCTAATTCACGTACACAAAAAAAATTCACGTGCGTGAAAAAAAATTATATTCACAAAAAGCAATTCACATGCGCAAAATAAAATTACATATTCATAAAAACATTTCACAAATGCAAAAGACAATTCGTAGATGTACAACTGTGCACAAAAACCCTTGAATGTTTAAAATGTACGAGAATGTCCTTGAATTTGAATGTGCAAATCGTCATTCACATACGAATCGCCTTGGATGTGTATGTGTGTATTTTTGAGACTTTCCTGGCAGCGCTTACTCGTAAAACAGAGCAGTCGTACTCGTAACACAGAGCAGTCGTACTCTTTAGCCAATCAGATTTAAGCTTATCAATCGACCAATCAGGTTCACGTGAAGGCGGGCCTATCTGCATGTCACGTCATCAGCTTTCGACTAGTGGGTGAGCATGGCTGAGCAGAGGTAAGTGCAGTTACTTGTTCACTTCTGTGTTAACTGAAGTTAAAGAAGCATGAGATCAGTTGAAGCAATAGTTTATGAACTATAACTGATGTAAGCAAGTGCTGTTGTAATCAGATGTCCCATATCGTGTCAAAAATGAAGATGAATGATGCTTGTTTTGTTGTATTTTAGCTGTACAGACAGCTCTCACAGCTACAATCATCACGCTAATGAGTGCAAAACAATCATCTGTGGGCAATACCCACACTAGCTCTCTCAGCACTGGCCTCATCGAGATTGTTCTTTAAATGGTGAATAGACCTATTTTAATGAGCACCCAGTGTTTATTTGCCATTTGTGTATGTTGTTAAATTATTAACACTGGTTTCCCTGTGTTTTTCAGGATTACTCCCCTTTGGTGTGACATCTGGATAGCAGTCAAACATCTTAATCCATGTTATTTCTTTATTCTCTTTTATACTTTTTTTTTTGTATTAATATCTTAATTGGTAACACTTTACAATAACGTTTCATTAGTTAGCATGAACTAATAATGAACTGCACCTAAACAGCCTTTATTATTTTTTGTTAATGTTAATTTCAACATTTACTAATACTTAAAATCTTAATAACATTAGTTAATGCACTGTAAACTAACAATAAACAGCTGTATTTTTAACTAATGTTAACAAAGATTAACAAACAAATGTATTGCTCATGGTTAGTTAATACATTAACTCATGTTAACTTAGTTATATTATCATATTGTATAGTGTTACCAATATATTCAACATGGTTTTGTGCTGTATTGTCATCTCAGGTTTTTTATTGTCATCTTAAGGTCTCACAGGACATTATTGTGAAGCATTCATTTTACTTTGCCTAATAAAATAGGCAAATCTGATTTTATGCTGATAAGACAAAGTTACTTATCATAGAGAGGCAATTAAGATTATGCGACTAAGATTACTCAGTAAACTCTATTCAAATACCATCACTTAATTTCCCACGTCCTCTGCCTGCACTCTGCACCTCTTGTTCTATAGGTTTTTACTATTTTAAATATCACGAGAAAATCTGATGTCCTAAACTGAACACAATTCATTTGTTCACTTTTCACTTGATGTATTACACTTAAATTTACATACTTTAAAAGCAAAGTAGACTCTGACTGGATCTCACAACTCTGGAAGAGACGTATATTTCTCTGTACTGAATGTTGTGCTTCATACTTAAGACTGTCAGTTCATGATCTTCATATGTAACAGCCAGGAACATTAATCATGTCATTTTATATATATTTTATTCCCAAAGGATTTCGGAAAGTTTCAAATTAATAAAACGTGTACATCAAATTGAACTATGTCTTTGAATCTTTTAATTCTGACAAGAACATTTAATAATCCATGCATAGCGGGGCTGTATTCCTAGAGCGTGTACATAATTTGATTTCCATTACACGAGAGTAGATGTTAAAACTTCATGCTGATTTGTACTCGGCTTTCGCCAAGATAAGCAACACTAAGACGTAGCTTTACAGTAAACTATGCTTCACCCATTTACGCTTCTTTCCATATGGTGGTGTGACTCCCCTTCTGTCTGGCGTTAACGACTGCAGTGTACATAGTACACAGTGTATATAGTCCGCAGGAGACAAATGGATACAGTAACAATGCATCACTTTCAACCTCTTGTTGAAACAACTGTCAAAATGGATGGCTTGCAACAGGACTGTTATCAAAGATTTACAGTAGGAATGGTAAGATCACAGTACTGGTTGTCTGCAACTTCATACATCATCTGTCTCGGAAATCTGAAACAATAAAACTACATAATATATGATGCTTAAAACAAAACATGTCTCCTATATGCACGTCATTACATACATTATCATCAGTTGAATGTGTGGACTGTGGACAGGACATGAAAATCCATCAATACTAAAATTAAACGTTTATGTTCACATGTGGACTAAACAGCAGTTCATAAACTATTGCATCAACTGATCTCAAGCTTCTTTAACTTCAGTTAACACAGAAATGAACGAGTAACTGCACCTCTGCTCAGCCATGAACTAGTCGAAAGCTGATGACGTGACATGCAGATAGGCCCGCCCTCACGTGATACTGATTGGTCGATTGATAAGCTTAAATCTGATTGGCTAAAGAGTACGACTGCTCTGTGTTACGAGTAAGCGCTGCCAGGAAAGTCTCAAAAACACACACACACATCCAAGGCAATTCGTACGTGAATGACGATTTGCACATTCAAATTCAAGGACAATCTCGTACATTTTAAACATTCAAAGGTTTTTGTGCACAGTTGTATACCTAGGAATTGTGTTTTGCATTTGTGAAATGTTTTTATGAATATGTAATTTTATTTTGCGCATGTGAATTGCTTTTTGTGAATATAATTTTTTTTCCACGCACGTGATTTTTTTTTGTGTACGTGAATTAGGGTTCACGCATGTGAAATGTCTACGCACGTGTGAATCATGTTTCTTGCGTGAATTATATTTGAGACTATTCTGCTTCCATAGATATACGTCACAACAGGGGAGAAAAGACTGGAGCAATTTCTGATCGTGCCGACTTTAAACGGCAGAAATGTGACGCATTCACACACCCAGCATGATGGAGCAGCGTTGAGTCGGCTGTTGTCCGGTCAGCTGTGTGAACTGCTCCGGATGATAAAACTCCAGTGACTCCATGAAAGCCTGTAGACCGCGCTCGCCACGCCCCCTCAGGATGTCCAATAAACGGCCTGCACACAACCACCAATCAAATCACTGCACAATCTTACCGACACACTCGTCAACCAATCACAGAACACTGTACATTCTCTCTCAAGGTTTCAAGGTTTTATTTATTTGTCACATACTCATACAAGATGCGCAGTGAAATGTTTTTTTGTGAAATACTGTACTTCTGTGCTCAATGTGAAAAAAAAAATACAATAAAATACAATAAATACAATACAACAAGTTATAGCAGCAATTATAATTAAGTTACTATTTAACTATAATTTGATTAAGGTTATAGCTATTTTACATGTGCAATAGTAATGCACATGTAAATATGAGTCTCTGTAAATATGAAGGTTTGCTTCTAAATTCACATACTATCCATCCTAAATAGTATGTGATGTGAGGATGAAAGCGTAATAAATCAAAGCACACTAAAAAAGGTATGTCAAAGAGGAGAGTGTGCTATTTAGACTAATATTTGCATTGGTAAATGAGTGTTGGGCTAATATTAGGCCAAGTCACGTTTATTTATTGAGTGCTTTATATAATACAGATTGCTTCACAGAAATAAACAGGAAAATATTAGTGTTGTAAAATTAACCAATTATTAAACAACTTGAAATGATCAAATGTCAGCTGTAAATATACTCTTGAATATAATAGTCATTATTGATCTTAATTCAGTTAAAGTTTTGTTCTCATCCGATTGTGTCAAGTTTAGTCAAATCGATGACATTTCTACTTGTTAATTATCCTTAAGCCCATATTTGACCCACAACCCCTTTCTTTACACAATAGGAGAAGTTTTGTTGTTTCCCTGTTGACTTTTCCAGATGTGCGTGTGAGGCTGAAGATTTTCAATGAATGAACCCGAGCGCAAACAGTAAGAACAAACGCGTCTGGTGGTACCATGACTCAATCTTATGACGTTGCAGAATTTCCAAAACGGCCGTACTGTCTTTCTACACGCTCTGAACTATGTACTTTACACTAGTGAGGGGACAAATGGAGCTGACGGCTGAATCAATTGAACCAACTGATTCACTCTTTTGAAATGAACATCATACTAACCTTTAAATGACGTTCTATTAACATTAAGGAAACTGGACATTTGTATGTTCTTAGAATGTTACTATGATGTTGAGTTGTTAATAAAAGTAAGTTGAAAGAACTGTGTTCACTGTGTTCTGAGTAGTAACGGTGTCGGCGAGTGATTGAGATCGGCCTGCGAATGGTCCGAACTAGGGCTGCAACAACTAATCGATAAAATCGATTATAATCGATTATGAAAATCGTTGTCAACGAATGTCATTATCGATTAGTTGGTCTGCTTACGTCACGGGGAGCGTTTACTGGTACGCACACACACGCAAGGTCTCTCTCTGCCGAGCGCGCGCGCTACACGGTTTGGAGCAGTCTCTTCTGTCTCGCATGCGCGCTCTTGCTTGCGCGCTCTAGATTTCGGGAGTTTGAACTAATTCGCGGGCATCAGGGAGCCGCAATCAATATGAGGGAGACTCCCGGGACTTCCGGGATCTTGGGATGTCTGTATTTTGTCTCGAGCATCAGGTTGCGCAATCAGTTCGCTCGCAACGTAAGTGATGGATTAAAATAGCGCTACCGCAGAAATAGGTTAAATTAAAATGGTGTTTACAAAGTGAAGCACTAAATACAAAGGCAGTTAATAACAGCAGCAGTAAAATATTGTTTTTTAGTCACTGTACTCAGTGGTTTTCAGCGAATGCTTGTGCACTAATGCATCATTTCTCCTGTCCTTTACTCAAGCCTGTTAGCTTGCTGGGTAACGTTACCTCCATTCCGTTCTCTTTTTATAGCATTAGTCTACTAAGTTTTAATTGTTTGTAAAACGCGATCTACTGCGGCTCTACGTTTACACAATTGTTTTCAGTCTTTCTATATTTATTTAATCAATTTATCCTTATATTATATTCTTTTATATATTATATATAATATATATTATATTCTTTATCATTATATTCCTTATATATAATTAATTTTAAATAAAAATTAAATGAATTATATATTTTAGATGTTTTTAGTTTGTTTTTAGTTCAGATATTCACATCTGAACAACATGTCTGTGTAAATTTGTTTTAACAAAAATTGTGTTAAAACATAATATGTTGGATATCATTTTTTTAACAATAATCATGTTTGTCAACTTGCCATCAGCAATTATCATTAAAAACAATGCAAATATTGATATTAGTAAAACTCAATGTGTGGCTTTTGCACTTTTTAAAGTACACTTTTACACATAAATACCCTGATTTACGGTTTTATTTAGTTATAAAAAAAAAAAAATCTAATTTAATTTCTATCCGATTAATCGAAAAAATAATCGTCCGATTAATCGATTATCAAAATAATCGTTAGTTGCAGCCCTAGTCCGAACTAATAAACGGTCCTTGAAACACAACTGAGTAGCCCAGTTTCGTTCCGCTTTCATTTCGTTTGCCATTTGATGCCGGGCAACGTTGTGGTCGACCTATAAAATGGTCGCAGTCTAGTCTGGAGCCCTGTATGACAAAACAAAGCCTAATTTCACATGACTTTACGCGCTACGAAGCACTGATTCAAAACATTTCAAAGCAGCGTTTCAAAAGCACCCATCACTACTTGATGTGCGGCGCGCTTTGATGTGATTGACATGTGGTGTTAATTTGCGTCCTCACCGGCTCTGCTGATTCTCATCGGATACTGACTGGAGTTGAGCACCTCGTCCTCGTCCTGCTCGTCGATCACCTTACACTGCCGCAGATACGGCGTCAGCTTCGCCGGGTTTAAAACGCGGGTCAGTTTGTGTCGGACTCCTTCCACCCGCTCCCAGAGCTCCTCGCACTTGTCCTCCTCTGACGGGGTCATGACCGAGCTCTCGTCTCCCTGCAGCCATTCACCTGTGGAAACACAAGATCTTCACAGGGGGCTCTTCTCAAGTGTAGGTGGTGTCGGTAGCAAGAAAAGCGGCTCAATTGTGCCCGTTTCCTGTTTTTGTGGTTGTTGTAGTAGCTACATCAAAGATGGCAGAGAACTACACTAACCTTTTCCACTGGTGGCACTTGCGCTACTAACTTTTTCAGTTACTGGTGCAAAACATGATTTGGTCGCACAAATTATTTATAGTAAGCCGCTCTCTGGATAATAATGAACAATAATGAAACTGTACTGCATTAGGGGTGGAACGGTACACAGAAGTCACGGTTGGGTTCATACCTTGGTTCAGACATCACGGTTCGGTACGATTTCGGTTCAATGGAGTGAAAAGCAAAACAAAAATGCAGAAGGCATTTTTATAAATGTCTTAAGCCTTGTATTTTTAAGTTGTATAAGTTTTATTAATAAAGGCATAGAACCAGTTTATTTGTAGTGCACTGACAATGGTTTTATATAATTAGTTTATTAATTAAATTAATAAAAAGACAAAATGACCTTGATATATGTTTGGTAATTGTAACTGAATGAATTTAAAATTAATTTGCTATATTTCAGATCAATATATATTTTCCTTAATTTTAATTAACCCTAACTTTATTCTCATCTGAATTATAAATAAATGATTTCCGTATAAAATAATTACCATTAAAAACACATTGGATTTTCTTTTTTAATCAATGTAGAATGTGTAACTTAAAAATAAACAGATTACCGAGGACAAGAAATGAAAACCAATGCGATACGATGAATCTCAAGATGGAACACACAGACTGTTTTTAAATGGGGTTGGATAAAAATGTTTTGCTTTTAAAACAGTGTGTGTGTGTGTGTGTGTGTGTGTGTGTGTGGTTGGGTTACAGTTGTAGGTTACAGTTTGACAAGAGTTTAGAGTGTGACAAAAGCACAATGTTGTGTTTTATTGCGAGTGTACACAAATATAAGTAGGCCTAAACACTTTGCACTTTGAATCACGTCCTGTATGAACAAAATGACGGAGTATGTTTTTATGTTTCCACTGTTCGATCGCGCCCGCGTGACCGCGTCTCTCTCTCACACACACACACACACACACACACACACACACACACACACACACACAGTTCGATCGCGCCCGCGCATCTCTCTCTCTCTCTCTCTCTCTCACACACACACACACAGAGTTAGATCGCGCCCGCGTCTCTCTCTAACACACACAGAGTTCGATCGCACCTGCGTGTCTCACACACACACACACACACACACACACACACACACACACACACACACACACACACACACACACACACACACACACACACACACACACAGAGTTCGATCGCGCATGCGCCCCTCTCTCTCTCTCGCGGGGCTGAAGAAGCCAACTTGATGTATGCTCAGAGCACGTTATAAAAACGTATACTTAAAATAGGCTACACATTTCTGTTTTAATAAATGCTCATAGTAAATCATAGCATATTGCCTAAAACATGAGGTAGGTACAAAAATAGTCAGTGATACATTTGCGACCCATTAAAAATTAGGGTCGCAATGGCATTTCAAAATGCATTTCATATGCGACCATTTTGGTCGCAGTGTAGTTCCCTGATGATGGTAATATATATGTCAAAATATAGCTTATAGGTCACAACTCCAACACCCTACATACTTACACACACAACAAATCATCAGCACTCCCGATGTAAGATATTCACTAAATTCAGTATAGAAGCAGCGCTACAGCACACATTGTAAAAGCTTAGAGAAAGATTAGTTTAAATCACATTTTAAGAACATCATTGAAACTTAAGCTGTTGATAACAGTGGCGGAACTAGAGTTTTATACATGGGGTGGCCAGGGGGTGGCCACTGCTACTTTCGGGGGTACACAGTACACACACACACACACACACACAGTGGAAAAGCTTGTGGAAGGAATTGGGTCACTCTGTTTGTGTCTATAAGTGTTGAACATCCAAAATATTTCCAGAAAACAAAGCTGAAGCACCAAGTAGATAAGATACTGCATGTGTCTGTTATGAACTGCTGCATTTATTTACAAAAAAACTCACATTTACAAAAAAAAAATGTTTTTTTATTTATTTTATCTTTTATTAGATATAGCAGGCATCAAGCAGACATGTCCTTGAAAAAGTTAAACAATTTTATTGCCCATCAATATAAAATCTTATCCTGGGAAGTTTAAATACAACATAATTCGTTCTTTATAATAATTCTAATTCTAATTATTGAATTTATAATTATTATTTTTTTTGTTCATTTTTGGGTGAACTATCCTTTTAATCTGGCAAAATCATCTCAACTTAAATTCCTGAATTGGGTATGTGATTGACTGCCTGTGTCTGGTAGATGCTCTGACCTGTTGCTGGTTCTGAAGTCGGACCACACTGACTCTGACTAGCCAGTGGTGATGCAAGGGCTGGGGGGTCTGTTTGCACCTGATCTGCCTGTTAGTCCAGTCATTTTAAGCCAAAATGGGGGTCAACCTTGAACAAATTGCAACAAGCAAACTCAACTGATTTTGTATCCTCAATATGTCCTGAGTAAGGAAAAAAAAGAATCCCATTAGGGAAAGTTTAGAAAACAAAAACAAATATAGCCTATTCATACGCCTATTCATTCTTTTTCTTACGAGAATAGGGTAAAAAGTTTAACCTTTAGATATCACCATGAAAATTACTGAGTTGATTACTTACATCAAGACAAACAAAAAATGTATTCCAAGTTTTTAAAAATTGTTTGTTAAGATGGACAAACGGTGCATAATCTAATTACGTATGTGCTAATTTGCAGATCTAAACATTGGGTCTAGCCAGGTGAAAATTCTTGTTCTTGTTGAATCTTGTTGACACATAACAGTAAAATACTTAATGTTAAAGTCTGAATGGAACCCATTTAGGCTACCCATGAGCATTAATACATAGAGGCAGGAAGAAGTACTTTAGAAACCAGCCTTTTTTAATTATTAAGAGATGGGGTTTGGGGCTGGGTCTGTGCGACTGTTTCTGGGGGACGAGTCTAAGGGAAGAACAGGAGACAAGGGTAAGGAGAATGCAGAAGACAAAAGGTAAGTAAAATAAAAAGTGAATCCCCAGAAACAGATTTCGAAACTTTCCCCAAATGGGATTCTTAGGGACTTTGTTTCCTTACTCAGGGCATAATGAGGATACAAAATTATTTGAGTTTGCTTCTGTTGCAATTTGTTCAACCTTTTTTTCATAAAATGACTGGACTATGGTTGTGCTTATTTTAAAATAACTCTGATATCTCTCCCTTTCTTTTCATGTTTAATTGACCCTGTTCAAAAATATGACAAATTTAAAATATGATTCCAATCATATTCATATTCTAATCATCATCCAATTACCAACATTTAAATCTTTCTCGCCGGTATTAAAAAAAAAGTGGTTTTGGTAATTTTCACAATTTCATGGCACCCCAGAATATTTTGTTGTATGAATATCTGAACATACCAAAAGAAAGAACAAACCCTGTGCTTTTAAAACAAAAACAAAAAAATAATGTTATTCTAGCTTCGTGCGTCTTTTTTTTAAACTTGAATGTTGGCAAGTTTCATAAAAAGCAACATGAGCAAAAAGCTGAGAAAATCGCATTTTTATCAAAGACTACATCTAGATAAGATTCATAATGATGATCAAAACACAGTAGATCGAGTCGATCAACAACCTACACCCATAAAGCTTCATAGTCCTATAGTGATCGCATTATGATATCGCTTGTTTCTGCTCTTCTTTGCCTGCGTGTTGATCTCCTATCCTCACATTAGCTAGAACATTTGTATACTGCAACGTACACACGGCAAGGTACTGTATATGCGTGTATAGAGGGTATGCGCGTGACGTCACTGCCAGCTGGAGTGATTGCGGTCACGCCCACTGAGTGGCAAAAAGCCTGAGCGGCAGCATTGGTTTTCAGCGTGAATGCCGTGAAAAACACAAAAAAATGCATCTAAAATGGGAAAGAGCTTTGCGATTGATTGTACAACTACATTTCACAAGAAATCTTAGGTATATTTTTACAGACTGCCGAAAGCTACAGAACAGAGAAGCAAATGGATCGATGCAATTCCAGTGTTTCCCCTAGAAATTTTTCCAGCAGCGGTGCTGTCCCGTGCCGGAGCATGTTACCAAGGTGCGGTTGGGGGGTCTGGGGGGGGGGGGGGGGGGTCTGGGGGCATGTACCTCCGGAAGAACTTTTTTTTTTAACATTTTGAGACATGCAAATTAGAGCTTAGATTCTCTGCCCGAGCCCGAGCCCGACCCGACCCGACCCGACCCGCGGGCCGGGCCGGGCCGATATTTCACGCCACTATGCTCGGGTCGGGTCGGGTCGGGCCCTTGATCAAGCACGTCACGTGTCACGCGCAGCGTCTCCTCCACTCGCGCGCTGTGCTGTATTGTGTTGTGTACTGTAGGCCTAGCTTAAGTGCAATATGGATTTTGTTTAAAAAAAGATTCTATGTTCTAAAACATTGTTAAATTATATTAAAGTAGCCTACTCCTAGCTAGGCCCTCCAAAGTTAATTATTTTTCATTTTCTGTGTTCGTTTTTTTACGTTACTTCATTCGGATCCATTTGCGATCCATTCCATTCTGAATAAATAAACAACGCAGTTTACATGCTTTGTCCTTGTTACTTTATTCATAAAGATAATAATTAATAAATGCACGCAATAAAGTCAATAGGCCTACATGCCTTTCAATTTATGTGTGCAAAATTCAGAATTAAATGAATGTCCAGCAATTTGTACAAATAGAGAGTCTGTATGTGTTGTAGCCATTAAATAAACGCATTTATTTTCATATTTATTCAAATATTATAATGTTATTTTTTTCCCATCTATGTTGATTATGAAAGTGAACATAGATAGGAGGGTGCGCAATATCGGGAGACATTGAGTGGTTCAGGCATGACCACTTCATTATGTTCTGTTTTGTAGAAAGCCTTTCTTTAAAGTGAATTTCGTTTTGTATAAATTGTATCTTAATTTTAATACATTTTTCATTAACCAATTACCTGGAATAATAAGAAGCAAATAGCAAACTATAATCATGACATGGAAGCGCCGGCGAGCCGCGGTTACCATAGCACGTGAACTGAAGCCATCTCATCATAAATTAAATCAATTTTTGGCACGCTTGTCACCGAATTTACAAATGCACATCTTGCTTGTTGCACGCGCACACATATGTCGAAATAACATTATAAATAATAATGAATCTTTAAGAATATTTGATTGAATCCTGAATGTTGTGCTTGTTCAATTTAATAAAATTAAAACTTTCATTGTGATAATTGAAATAATTTAATATTAAATATTAAGTGGGCAATTTTTGCACATTTATTAATAGTATTTATAATATATATATATATATATAACATTGCGCAGCTCCCCCCTGTCAATGGTCTAGCACCCAATCAGCACCTGCATGATCTGGCGTCGCCCCTGGTTATAACGGCCCAAAATGTTCGGGTTTAAATCGGGCTCGGGCTGATAATTACAGTTAATGTCTCGGGCCGGGCCGGGCTCGGACACAACGTGCACGGGCTTGGGTCGGGTCGGGCTTGATTTTTTGGGCCCGATCTAAGCTCTAATGCAAATACGACATACCATCAACAGATTCAAGGTGATTATTGCAGCACGCACCTTGAACTGGTCACAAACAGAAACCTTCATTTTATAATTTTAGACAGGATTTTTCACGTTTTTGTTTTGTGTTCATTTTCAGCTATAAGGTAGATATTGATAGGGGAAAAATGAAATGGCACAACCCAGAAAAAGATTATTTATAATTTATTGAAAATTTTAGGCTACACCTAATCTGTGAGCACTTAAATTTTTACAAATTTGTTAATTTTAACATTTTTAAAATCAAAAGTTTTAAGTTAACATTATTTAATGCACAATGAATGAAGTGAACAAACATGAACAATCAAGTGTTTTATTTGACTTGACTGTACCTTTATTTAATCCAAAACTGTGTTCGTATTTCATTTTAAAAGACTTTTTAAAAGAGGTATCCAGCCAAGAATAAGCCTAGAACTGCTTTTCTAGCGGACTAATAACAGCACTCGGGTGTCGGTCCGAGACTGTGCTCATGTACTCCTGCTCGTAAAACTACCCGGATACAACCGCACCCGAGTCCACTTTAGGGGCCGTTCACATATCGCGTTTTTTGCGCGCAAATGCGTTCTTTCAATTGTAGGCGCGCGTGGCGAGATGAAAACATCGTAACATCTCATCTCAACACGCCATGTGACAAAAACCAACCGATCAGCTTCGGCCTTTCCGTAACAACATCGACAGCTCGGCCGAACAGCTGATCATAGCTGTACAGGGCGCCTTTTTATTTCTCATCTCCATAAATATATCTAGTAGTAAAGCTAATGCAAGGGCTAGAAATCAATTAATTCTTTGCTGCTACTTCCTCGTCCTCATGGAGAGCGCCGCTTTCTCCTTTCTAAAAGCGCTTGCTCTCTCCCGTGGCGTCTGTCGTTGCTATGCAACCATGAACAGAGGCGGCCTGGAGAAACGAGCGCGCTTCCCGCGCGCCTACATTTGAAATAACGAATTTGCAGTGCACGCTCAGAAAAACACGCTATGTGAACGGCCCCTTATGGCAACGTGACATTAGCCTAATCGAAAATATTTCCATATTTTGGAATTCCATATCTTTCCTCCTTTCTTGTCAACAAGTGGATTCAGAGCCACCGCATTAGCAGAGCCGGCGGACGCCACGTCTCAGTGTTTTTAGGTGTGTAAGTGGATGTAGCGATATTACTGATCATGTGAAGATTATGCAGCGGCGCTGAAAATCCAGTGGCGGCGCAGCGCCGCTGCTAAATACATTGTAGGGGAAACACTGAATTCATAGAAACAACTTGACTCCAGGCAGAGAAAAGTGGATTTGCAGTTATCATTGAGCACGTTTACATGCACACCAGTAACCATAACAACGCAAGTAAACCGTGGCATGTTTACATGACTTTATTAATAAATCAGGCCATGACCTGTAACGACAAAACAATCATTTGCGTATCTGACTTTGAGTATTTCATTTGTTGTATCGGTTGATGTTAAATAAAGCTTGCAACATGTCAACGGGAAACTTACAGTTTGTATATTTTCCTCTCATGCAGTTACAGATGCAGCGTTTTGACTGAACCATTTCTACTTCTGCTGCACGAGATGAGAGGACATTTTTATAATGTTCTGTGTCATGAAAGAGTCTGCGTTTGTGATATATTTTATTCTTCCTTTCCAGCAAAACGCTCTGTCTGGATGCGTTTAAATCTGCACAAAGGATGCGTTTCTGTCACATTTCACACATGCGCACTTCAATAAGCTGACAGAAAGCAGGTTAATGCGTTTACATAATGCGAAATCCGAGTAAGAGGCAAAAAACGACCTGTGTCGACCGGTTTATGCTTAAGCCAGTTATGACCCTAACGTTACTCCGATAAAATAAACTTTTTAAATAAACTGACAAAAAACTATAGGCTACAAGTTTTAGGGCTGGACAATATGATTATAGCCTATATATAACATTGATGTGATCACCTGGATTTAGACTTACCTATATTGTATTTATATAAAGCGTTCACAGGCAAATTTGCTTCACGTATTTCCCCGGCGTCGAAATCAGGCACATATGAGTGTCAGGAAACACGATGGCTCCGTGTCTATATCCATGGATCACTGGATCTTTGGCCTAAGTTGTAAGGAACACTATATCGAGTCCAACTTTTAGTTTAAACTGATAATAGGTTGTTTTACTCGCGTTTTCGCAGTTTCCACTATTAACTCCAGCCACGCAGCAGCTCTTCTGCCACTCAGTCTGGCTGAGGGGGGCGTGTTCCGGCGGGAAAGTGACGTTAATGCATTCCCTCTATTAGGCCTAATGTAGGCTATTTGGGAGCAAACCACCCTGATGCTAAACTTTAAAAGCTTACTTCAAATATGATGTTTTCTTATTCGGTGAAGTTCGGTATCTTGCAAACCATCTCTCGTCCTCTGCTCGTCCGTTTGAAAACCGCGCGCGCCGCGCTGCCGGCGAACGTGATTTAAAAAAAAAAAAAAAATCAGCATCAGCAACTGCCAGTAGCAAATAAAATTTTTGGGTGGCACCCGGGGTGGCCAATCGCATGTCAGGGGTGTCCAGTGCCACCCCGGACCCCCCTCTGGCTCCGCCACTTGATAAACATAAAAAAATAGATGTTCTCTTACGAGAGTATCTCTCGTACTGCGTAATAGCTTACGCTATGGGGAAAAACTCTTTTCCGCGAGATATTGAAGCCAAAAATTATCCTTAATTTTTTATTAATGCAAAACGCTTTGCAGCAGCAAGCAAACATAGGCGAAACAGCTTGCGCGCCTATTGGTTGCTCTGCAGCAAATGCAGCAGCCTATCGAGATAGACTCTGCGTGACGTAATGACCAATGGGGGCAATTCGCGCCCATATCGTCACGTCCCGCCAGAAGGGGCGTGGTCTCGCCCTATAAATATGCTCGTTAGGCTGATACAAGCTGATTTTTACCTCTTCAGCGAAGCACATGCATCGCTGGATCCGGAGTGAGAAGCCGCGCCGTCGAAGCAAGCCTTTCAGCGGGACGAGCTCTGGAGTCGCTGGCCTCGCCGCCTTCAACTGCCGTACCTGCTGCGCTTTCCGGCGTTCTATATCCTTTCATACTCTGTGTGTATTTACTCTGTTGAGAGTGTGTGTTCGCTTACTTGACGCGACTCACACTTCTCTCATAAAAGAGCAGCGTCTTTTTAAAGATGCCTTCCTGTGGCTCGTGCCGCGCCCCGCTCAGCGATGGAGACCGGCACGTCATCTGTGTTTCCTGCCTGGGTGAGGATCACGCGGCTCTCGCGCTCGCTGACGGCGGATGCCCTCATTGCGAGCTTTTGCCCATGGTGACTCTGAGGACGCGCCTGGGATCATTCTCCGAGCCTTCACCGCAGCCCGCCGTGGTGCCGCGCCGCAAGAAGCGCCGCGCCCAGCGCGCTCCCGAGCTTTCTCCAGCCCGCCAAAGCTCGCCGGTTCGCCCGCCAGCTTCGCCGGCTTCGCTCGAGTCGCTCACTGACGGACAACGGCCGCCGCCTGCCGCCGCGTCCATCCACGAGTTTGACGAACCCACCGAGGCGTGTTCTCTTCTGGCATCCGATAGTGAGGATTGGGCGAGCTTCGTGGATCTCCCCTCCGCTAGCGTTTCCCGCCAGACCACTGGTAAGAGAGCCGGCATTGAGACTGAGCTGATGCGTCTGCTCTCTCAGGCCGTGGAAAGCATCGGCCTCGATTGGGAGGCGCGCCGCGCAACAGGCGAGCTCTGTGGACCTCCGCCTTCTGTCCGCGAGTCGTCAAGGAAACGGGCCAGCATCAAGACCGCGAGCCCTAAAACCGCGGCTAGCTTTCTTTACGTTATAAGAAATCTACCCCGCCCCCCATGGGCGTGCGTCACCGGCAAATGAGAAAAGAGTGTGTTTTAGTCCCCGCCGAGGCCGGACTAATCTCCATTTCTTAAACATTTCTCAGCTCCTAGTTTGAGCGGCTGAAAATGTCATTATTGCAGCAATGAGCCTGTTGTATAACACGCACACCTGCATACAAACGCCGACACACACAAAACTGTGATGACGCTCTTTTATCTGCTTGCACTAGTGTAGTTCTCCCTGTGGCCCAGTGGTGGAACCCGTAGCTTTCACGCGAGAGACCCGTGTTCGATCCCGGCTCTCGCAGCAAATAAAAATTTTGTCTCGCCGCGGCCAGACTTCCACCAAAAACTTTTCGCTCGTTCAGTTCCAGAAAATGCGACTGTTCCAGTGTATTTTGCAGTAAACAAGCTGGTACCACGGCCCGCTTGCCTGCACATAAAGGCCGTTTCCACGGCGACCCAGAAAAATCATGTAATCATTGTATTTCTGGTTTTCCGGCCACAGCCGATGGTGTTATAAGTGTAATAAAATGCTCACAGCCCAGTGTTCATTTCTACACACAAACACAGCCCGCCACGGTACAGGGCTCGCACAAATGAAATCGACGCATGTCAATTGTGCATTAAATGTAGTAAATGTGCCCACAACCCAGTGCCCACAAACACTACCACGGTTTCTGTAAAACGAAACCAACACAAGTCTTCCTAGCCTCCTAGGAAATCGACGGTGTTTCAGTCTCGCCGTGGCCAGACTTCCACTGAAATTTTCGCTCGTTCAGTTCCAGAAAATGTGACTGTTCCAGTGTATTTTGCAGTAAGCAAGCCAGTACCATGCCCACTTGCCTGCACACAAATGCTGTTCCCACGGCGACCCAGATAAATCACATAAATGGTGTATTTTCTGGTATTCCGGCCACAGCCGATGGTGTTATGAGTGTATTGAAAATGCCTACAACCCAGGGCTCATTTCTACACACAAACACAGCCCGCAAAAATGCAGGGCTCGCACAAACAAAATCGCCTCATGTCGATTGTGCACTAAATGTAGTGAATGTGCTTACGTCTCAGTACCCACAAACACTACACACCACATGTCCCACGGGTTCTGTGAAAACAAAACCAACACACATTCAGTCAGCTCAGGCCGACAGTGTTTTTCAGTGCAGTAAATGTGCCCGCTGTCCTGCGGCCACATTCACTCACAGACATGTTAAGCCCCACGGGGCTCGCCCCGCTCTCTCTCCCTCAGCAGACTGCTATAAGGGTTTTGAGCGCGGCCAGGCTGCCCGCCGCGATCGGCGCGCCCCCCGCCTCACACACTGTAAACACAGTGTCTGCGTTACAGCACGCCGGAGCTCTTTTGCCGTCACTATGTCTTGGCCAGAGCCCAGATCTCATTCTACCCCTAGCTATTCACGCGAAAGTGTGGACACAGCTTCCTGGGGTATCAGAATGGGTGCTGAACACTATAAATAGAGGCTATTCGCTACAGTTCGCTCGACGTCCCCGCCGTTATACGGCGCGCGTCGAGACGACGGTGGAAAACGAAGTATCTCATCTACTTCGAGCCGAGATAGCGAAACTACTGAGCAAAGGTGCTATAGAACCTTTATCTCAAGCTCAGAGCAAAGGGGGCCTACACAGCAGATATTTTCTGGTACCGAAAAAAGATGGAGGTCACAGACCCATTTTAGATCTGCGACAGCTGAACAGAGCGCTTGTGAAGCGCCAGTTCAGAATGCTTACGACCAGGAAAATCCTCGCGCAAGTGCGCCACGGGGACTGGTTTATGTCAATAGATCTGAAAGACGCCTATTTCCGAATACAAATGGCGTCCCATCACAAGCGATTTTTGAGATTCGCTTTCGAGGGCCAGGCATATCAATACGCAGTCCTGCCGTTCGGCCTGTCCCTAGCACCTCGTACATTTACGAAGTGCATGGACGCGGCGCTCGCACCCCTGAGACTTCAGGGCATGCGAGTCCTGAACTACTTGGACGATTGGCTGATTCTAGCTCGATCACGATCGGAGCTCATAGAACACAGGGCCGCATTACTCGAGCACCTCGAGGAGCTGGGCCTCACAGTCAATTGGGCGAAGAGCTCACTGTCTCCCAGTCAGAAAATTTCCTTTCTGGGAACCGTGTTGGACTCGCTGTCCATGACAGCACGCCTGTCACCAGAGCGCGGGCTAAATATTCAGCGCGGCGCGAAATCCTTCCGCCACGGCGCAATAGTTCCGCTCAAAAGGTTTCAGAAAATGCTGGGGCTGATGGCCTCAGCAGCCTCTGTACTCCAGTTGGGCCTGCTCCGCATGCGCCCACTGCAGATGTGGCTGAAGACGCGGGTTCCACCCAGGGCATGGACAGCGGGTCTGTTTCGCCTCAGGGTCGACCTTCAGTGTGTTTCAGCTCTGAAACCTTGGAAAGAGACCGACTGGTATCAGTCAGGTGTAAGTCTGGGGACCGCTTCGAGCGTGAAGGTGGTGTCTACGGACGCCTCCACCTCGGGGTGGGGAGCACTGCTCGAGGGCAGACCGCTAGCTGGCCTGTGGTCAGAACGGGAAAAGCTCCTTCACATAAACTGCTTGGAGATGATAGCAGTCGACAAAGCGCTACGGCGTTTTTGTCCCCAGATAACAGGCCACCACGTCTTGGTCCGGTCGGACAACATGTCGGTGGTGGCATACATAAATCACCAGGGCGGCGTCAGGTCACGAAACCTTTACAGGTTGACGGAAAGCCTCCTGGTCTGGGCTCAGCACAACCTGCTCTCACTGAGAGCAGCGCACGTGCCTGGTCTCCTGAACGTGGGACCAGACAGACTGTCCAGGAACAATGTTCCAGCAGGGGAATGGTCGCTGCACCCGCAGACGGTCCAGTTGCTGTGGAAGACGTTCGGCAGAGCTCAGGTGGACCTATTCGCGTCCCACGAAAACGCTCATTGCCCGGAGTTTTTCTCGAAAAGCAAGAACGCGCTGGCTCATGTTTGGCCCCGCTGCCCCCTATATGCTTTTCCCCCTGTCTCGCTCCTGCCTCAGGTGTTGGAACGAATCAGGAAAAACGGATGCCCAGTGCTGCTTGTAGCCCCGCTCTGGACGAACCAGACGTGGTTCCCTGCCCTGATGCAGCTGACCAGCACTGCCCCATGGCCTGTACCATTGAGGAGAGACCTCCTCTCTCAGGCGGAGGCCTCGATCTGGCACCCTCGCCCGGAGTTATGGTCCCTGCACGCATGGGCCATCAACGGGTACCCGCTAGCCTCCCAGAGGGAGTGTTAAACACGATCGCGCAGGCTAGAGCTCCGTCTACCAGGCGGCTCTACTCCTCGAAATGGTCTGTTTTCTCTGCATGGTGTCAGGCCCAGAGCCTTTCACCTTTGGAGTGCGGGGTTTCGGAAGTGCTTTCCTTCCTTCAAGAGCTACTGGATAAGGGCAGGACCCCATCCACGCTCAAAGTATATGTGGCGGCCATAGCAACGTTTGCAAAACCGGTGTCTGGCCAGTCGCTTGGGAAAAACGACTTAGTCGTGCGTTTCCTTAGGGGAGCTCGGAGGCTGAACCCTCCAAGGCCCCCTTCAGTCCCGACGTGGGACCTTTCCACGGTCCTGGAGGCCATGAAAGGCGCCCTGTTCGAGCCGATCCAGCTGGTGGACATGAAACACCTGTCGTTCAAGACAGTGTTTCTCATGGCTCTCGCTTCAGTGAAGCGCATAGGGGACCTACAGGCGCTTTCAGTAAGCGCGTCGTGTATGGAGTTTGGGCCTAATGACTCAAAGGTCATTCTCAAACCGAAGCACGGGTACGTCCCGAAATCCCTCAATATGCCGTTCAGGGCCCAGGTCATTTCCCTGTCTGCCCTTCCGGTTCTCAGTGAGGAGGAGGATGCAAGTCTCCTTTGCCCCGTCAGGGCATTGAGAGCTTATGTGGCACGCTCGTCTGTTTTCAGACAGACGGAGCAGCTTTTTGTTTTGTTCGGCGGGCGTTCCAAGGGACTCGCCGCCTCAAAACAGAGCCGCACTCGCTTACTCTGCGAAGGGCTTACAGTGCCCCTTGGGTGTCAGGGCGCATTCCACGAGAGGCGTGGCCTCTTCGTGGGCATGGTCTAGCGGGGTTTCCCTGCAAGATATCTGTACGGCCGCGGGCTGGGCCTCGCCGTCTACATTTATTAAATACTATAACCTGGAGGTACCCGCCTTACAAGCTAAGCTTTTGGCGGTCTAAATTCAGTGCTATCTGCCCCGCTGTGCGGCCCAGATGCTGAGTTTACTGCAGCCCCATGAGTATTGACTCACGTATGGCCGCCCAGATCAGGCTGAATGCTTTCACCCTGGCTGCGTGTTTGATTGTCATATAATAGCCCCGCTGGGTGCTTTTTTATAGGGAATGACGCTTCCAGCCTTTCTTCCTTTACTCTATGTGAGTTTATGGTGATTATGCACTACATGAGCCCTGGGCTTCGGCCCCTGGGACTTTGGTGTTGGATCCCTGTACGCACGGCGTGTTGCATTGTGTTCCCCATAGCGTAAGCTATTACGCAGTACGAGAGATACTCTCGTAAGAGAACGTACTCGGTTACTAACGTAACCTCGGTTCTCTCTAGAGAGGGAACGAGTACTGCGTATCTTGCCGTGCGTGGAATACGCTCTGGTTCGCTTCAGCGGTAAAAACCAGCTTGTATCAGCCTAACGAGCATATTTATAGGGCGAGACCACGCCCCTTCTGGCGGGACGTGACGATATGGGCGCGAATTGCCCCCATTGGTCATTACGTCACGCAGAGTCTATCTCGATAGGCTGCTGCATTTGCTGCAGAGCAACCAATAGGCGCGCGAGCTGTTTCGCCTATGTTTGCTTGCTGCTGCAAAGCGTTTTGCATTAATAAAAAATTAAGGATAATTTTTGGCTTCAATATCTCGCGGAAAAGAGTTTTTCCCCATAGCGTAAGCTATTACGCAGTACTCGTTCCCTCTCTAGAGAGAACCGAGGTTACGTTAGTAACCGAGTACGTTTTGTAAAGAAAATCTGTACCTGACACGAATCGACCGTTAATCACCTTTTTCCAAACCTGACTTGCTTAAATTAACTTGAAAATTAAAAAGAAAAACATGACGTGGAAAAAAGTGAAAAACAAATAATGGGGCTATTATTATCAAATAATAATAATTAATTTCTTCTTGGCTCGCTTTGGTAAAAGCACATTTATTTAAAATAATTAAAACAGTCAAATATTTATTTAAAAGTTGAACCTCTGGATTTTCCAGATCTCAATCATGAAACTTTTCATGTCAGTGAATCGGTGAGTGAATCTCTGAACAAGATCGCTTGACAATATGATTCAAAAGATTCAAATCTCATGGTCACAATGACTGTAGAGTGATGGGAGATTCACAGCAACAGAAAGTCCAAATCTGTGGCGCACAAATGCATGCAATACTCTCACCGCAATTCATAGCTATTTTACAATTTGGTGGCAATTTATCAATTTTAAGTTTTGGTGGCAATTCATTTTTATGTTTTGTTTGCAATTTAAAGCCATTTAATGTTTTGGCTGAAATTCGTAGCTATTTATGTTTCAGCATCAATTCAAAACTATTTTATGTTTTGCTGCCAAGTCGTAGCTCCTTTACCTTTTGCTGCCAATTCATAGCTATTTTACGTTGTGGCAGCAATTCGAAGCTATCTTCCGGGCAATGTGTAGCTTTTTTACGTTTTTGCTGCTATTTGAAGCTATTTTACGTTTTGGCATCAAATCAAACCCACTGCGCAATGTGACGTTAGAGTCACGTCTTTTCTATGTAATTGTTGGACGTCCAATTTCGGTCCACTGAAGGGGTTGTTTTGTAACGCCAGGCGACGTCTTTATTCGACGTCTTTTGCACGTCTAATATTGACGTCGGTGGGACCAAATGTGGTCGTTTGTGGACGTCTTTTCAACATCAAATTTAGTATCTTCTATAACTTCTATAACTGTAGTCCCGTGTTTCAAAAAGGTAGAGGACATTTTTAAAGGATGTTATCTAGTACCATGTATTTATATTTATGCATTTGGCAGATGGTTTTATCCACAGTGACTTACACATTTACATTCCTGCTTTCCCTGGGAATCAAACCCATGATCTAAGCATTGCACTAGGTGGCCGTTTCACAAGTGCCAACGCTCTACTGTTTGAGCTACAGCATTACACCTTTGTATGTGTCAATTACCACCTTCTGCTTGAGACAATCAAATGCTTAAATATCTATCTTAAATAATTATAAATAATCTGTATTCAAATGTATTAATCATGTTGATAACAACAATGTTGATATTTGTAAATAAAAAAAATATTGCATTTTAATCATGTAAATTTCCTGCACCTGTAATAGACGTCCAAATGAGGTCCAAAAAAATGACCCAGTTCAACGGTCAAATGTTGAACGTCAACATGACGTCCAAATTGGGTCATGGTTGGACGTCCAAATAGTGGACCTAGTTTGGACGTCGAATAGATGTCCAGAATTGGTCATGGACCGACGGACCCAATATAGACATGATCTGCACGTCTATCCGACGTCCAGTGTTTAGTGGGAAGTAATTTTATGTTTTGCCGGCAATTCGTAGCTCCTTTTCATTTTTGCAGACAATTCGTAGATTTTTTTATGTTTTGCTGGCAATTCATTGATAATTTAAGTTGAGTTGAGTTGAGTTTATTTGACATAAAAAGTAGCAATAGGCCTACAGTAACCATAAAGTAGCAAAACTTCTTTGTCAAGGATAACACAATAAAGTTGCATTGTTTCTATTGTGGTCCTTGATTTTTGTTCAAACGTGGACAAGCGTCCAGCTACAATGTTTCATGGAAAAAAACTATGAATTATGTATAAATTATGTTTTTGTGCTAACGTTTTGAGAATTTTATTAAAGGCCAGATAATGTTAAACGAACTGAAGAACGTTTGTTCATAACTTTCAGAGAACCTTGCCAGAACGTTTGCCAAAGTTCTAAAAACGTTTCCTGTTAGCTGGGTTCATGCTTGCTTTTTTCTGAAAAGAAAAATTCCGTATGAATCACATCGTACAAATTAATACAACATCTCTTAGTTTTTCATGAGATTGAGGTGAACGCATATGAAGGTGAGATATCACAGATCCACATGATCATAAAACACAGATGTGAGCATGCACGTATGGGATTAGATTTCGGTCACAATTCTGCGCGCGCAAGATCACATTTTGAGCGCGCAAAAGGGCATTTTGCACGCGCGTGAACTGAGTTTTGCGGAGAAATGTTCGTCTCGCAGATAAGAAAATATTTCGAGCGAACGAAAATCAATTTTGCATTTAAAAATAAGTATTTGGATGTGCGCAGACGTTCTCTTTCGCATGTGCAAAGTTTCACTTTCTTGCTCCTCTCATACCATCCGTAAGCGCTCTCGAAGCGCAGACGGCTCGCGTGCGACACAACCCAGCGTTACAATATGCCATAATGCCAGCCAATAGAGATGATGAGGCTGCTAAATTCTGATTGGCTGGATTGAAAACCAATCACAAGACTCCCTGAATCGCCGACTGTGGACGAGGAAAAATACATGGTGGACGATGTTTGTTTAATTTGTTTAATGGCTTGAACACTTCTATTTAAGTTCAATTGACAGTTTATTTTTTAGCTTATTTTAAGCTAATTTTCTTTAGCTTATTTTTAATCAAAATCAAATCGTACTATTACTGTACATAATGGCATGTGTGTTTGCTACACCTCAAGACAGAGGTAGTTCTAACTTCTTTCTGAACTGCAAGTTATGTAATTAACATTAGTGAAATATGAATGTGACCGAGCTGGGGTCTCAAATGTTACACATTTTCAGAAATGAAGATGGACAGACTTTTCCCCTTTTAATGAAATAAGTGGGTAAAAACGGTACATCACTCACATCAGAATAATAAAAAAAAAGCCATCAAATAAACTAGAAATGCAATGTAATAACGTTAAAATAATAATCAATCTACTTCATATCCTTGGAATTATTTGAACAAAAACATTCACAGCAGATGTCATGTAAAAACAACTAAAATTAAAAAAAAAATATGAATTATGAATTATGCGAGTACTTATATAGAAGTCTTGTGGGCCACACACCCAAGATTTTCACTTACAGTTATATTTGCAGATATGTTTGCATTGTTACCCACATGTCTTTCTTTTCTTTTTCTTTTTTTTGCAGTGAGGGGAACAAGCCTGCACCCCAATGTGCACACTATCCATCCTAAAATAGTATATAAGAAAATACAGTATATTTTTTTAGTAAGATAGTTGTTTTTACAGAACATCTCTGCTGTGAATGTTTTTGTTTACTTGAACTTAAATTGAAGTGTTCAATCCATTAAACAAATTAAACATAAATATCTTCCAGTTCCACCATGTATTTTTCCTCGTCCACAGTCGGTGATTCAGGGAGTCTAGTGATTGGTTTTCAAGCCAGCCAATCAGAATTTAGCAGCCTCATCATCTCTGATTGGCTGGCATTATGGCATATTGTAACGCTGGGTTGTGTCGAGCACGCGAGCCGTCTGCGCTTCGAGAGCGCTTACGATGGTATGAGAGGAGCAAGAAAGTGAAACTTTGCACATGCGAAAGAGAACGTCTGCGCACATCCAAATACTTATTTTAAATGCAAAATTGATTTTCGTTCGCTCGAAATATTTTCTTATCTGCGAGACGAACATTTCTCCGCAAAACTCAGTTCACGCGCGTGCAAAATGCCATTTTGCGCGCTCAAAATGTGATCTTGCGCGTGCAGAATTGTGACCGAATTCTAACCCCATATGCACGAGGGCCGAAAGAGCGACTGTAAGACAGCAGTTCTCTCACAGCAAAAGAATGCAGGCGGTACCATCCTCTCACTGTACACGAGACATCATCAAACAGAGACAGAGCGATAACACTGCCGGAGGAACTATGGAAAACAAACTTAATTTTCCCCAGCCCTGCCGATACCTGCACACCCACAGGAGATATCAGTTGCGTTTCGTTTAACAATCAACTTTATCTCAAAGATGTTTGAAACATAGCTTTTTGTCTTAAACTAAAAATAAATAAATAAATAAATTAATTCTACCAGTAGGACTTTCCAAACAAACAATGGTCTACCTCCTGAGAGATGATGAAGATTACAGGTGTGGGGGGGGGGGGGGGGGGGGGGGGGGGGGGGGTATGTATGCTTCTCTGTTCAGGTGAGGCAGGTCCAAACACATGCTGGAATCTCAATGAATGTCTCATAGTGAAGGAATCCACAGCTGGGAACTTTACAACTACACACTACAGGCTACATTACAAACAAAACACACAACAACACTACAACAATGTGAACACTACTACAGACACTACACTAAAACGAACAACCCAGCTAACCAGGAACGTTCTCAGAACTTAAGGTTTTCTCAAAGTTATGAACAATTGTAGTAATGTTAAAAGAACCTTCGTTCATGGTTATCTGTTTTTTAATAATGCAGTACAAAACATAACACATTCTTCATGGAACTTTTTTTTTAACCTTTTTAGATGTTTCCATCAAAATTTCAATGTAACTTTTTTTTTCAGAACGTTCAGAAAACATTCCAAAATAACGTTCCCATAATGTTTACAAAATGGAATGTTCCCTGAATATGAGAAGAAGAAAAAAAAACGAAACAAAAAAACGAAAACAACATTCAGAAATGGAACGTTAGCAAAACGTTTTTAGAACATATTTAGCTGCTAAACGTGTTTTGGTCCATAATGTCACATAATGCCAAATTATCGTTCTTTAAATCTAACATTTAATGAACTGAACTCTGATCTTGTTCTGTATTATGAATCGATTCATCAAGCAGCGGATGAGGCCTAATGAGGCTGAACATAAACATCTTACCGCTCATGATCCACAGCAGATGAGCAAACGAGATGAGCGAGGGAGAAAACAACAGCAACACTTCTTCAGACTCAAGTCAGAGAAGATGACAAGCCAAGTTTGATATGAGCAAACCCCCCCCCTCCCCTCTCTCTCTCTCTCTCTCTCTCTCTCTCTCTCTCTCTCTCTCTCTCTCTCTCTCTCTCTCTCTCTCTCTCTGAGGCAAGTTTCATTGACATTAATCCATTTAAATATGTATGATATAATAGGTTTATTCTTTTAGATATGGCTTGTCACTCCGTCTACATCCAGGTATATAATCCTCAAAATGCCTGAGTCACTCAACATATGAGTTTGACTGACAAAGTCACAGTGTGTCACTATGTTCGTGTTAATATTTCACTAGTGTAATTAGTCACGTTATGGGTGGGTCCGAGTCAGAGAGTGCAGTGACCTCCTGTTAATGCCGGTGTGGGTGAGGATGAAGATGATCCACTGGAGGGAGACATGATACTGGATATCAACACTGGTTGCTTTTACGACTGACCGATGATTCTTGATTAAAATGATTACTGGGCAACGATTAATCGCGATTATTACATAATACAATTTTGTTTTTATATAATATGTGTGTGTGTAATGTGTATAATTATTTGTATTGTATATATAAATACACACATGCATACATTTTAAGAAAAATGTGTTATTCATTTATAAAATATTTGTGTGTAATATAAATTATGTATAAATATATATATACATGCAAATGTTTCTTAATAAAAAGTCTTCTTTTTCTTCTATTTCTTACCAAATAAAAATACACAGTACACACACATATATTATGTAGACAAACTTTTCTTTTGGATGTAATTAATTGCTATAGTCACAAAACTATTTAAAACTGAAATTAAAATATCTTAAAAGTAAAAACTTAAGAAATTTAACTGTGTAACTGTTTAAAATAAATAATGTTTTTGTTTGTTCTTTTTTCTTTTATATACCCCTGATATGCTTAGTATAGGCCTATACTGTACATGTTCTCTTGTTTGTGCAATATGCTTGTTCCTCAATAAAATAAATAAATACATAAATAGACAACTTGTACAGTGTATAGTAGAAGTAGCCTACATTTGGGAAAAATATTATATATTATTATTTAATTTTGCATTTAGATAACGTTCGAATAACTCAAAATCCAAGTAGTCCCTTAATGCAACTTCACTTTTCAAGTTGACTAAGCTTAAAAACTTCAAACACTTGCAACTACTTTTTACAGTCTAAATAAATTGCCTATTTGTATTAGCACTAGATGCCATACTGATTTTTACATGGATGAAAAAGAGGTTGTGAGAGATAGACATGCAGTCTTGCAGCTTATTTTCATAACTTACTGCTGATAGTTTGTGTTCTGTGAGTTTTTGAATGCCGTTTCATCAGCTAAACAATTGGCATGTTGTTAAACAACAGTACAACCATTGAATGAGTCATATCACAGCCCCGTTTTCATTCCTAACAAAAATTAAATATGTGTAGATGATGTGTTTCAGATGTCCAGCTCAGAGTTTGATGTCTCATCACTGACAGCGTGTTCATGTTCTGTCTGTTCATCTGTCTTGTGCTCAATCGTCTCTCTGTCCCACCAGCACAACACTGAACACTCGAGCAGAAGCTGAAGATCAGGAGACGTCCAGCGGTTCAGCGAGGGAGGAATGTGGCGGAGGGCAGCCGAGCATCCAGTCCCATCCAAACACATAATCAGAGCTTTGTCCTGCAGAAGAATGACTCTGTATGACTCCTTTCAGACAGATTTAACTGCTTTTGTGCCATTAATAGACAGCACAGAACAGGATCTGACATCATCTGAGCTGATTAGCATTTCAACGCTTGGATGGAAGGAATGAGCGTATTTTTCAAGTTCTTCTGCTAAAATGTCATACAAATCGTTGTCGTACAGTAAGATTTTAAAACTAAAAAATGAATGTGATGAGAAATGGTTGAGTTCAAATAGATATATCTCACTCGGTCAAAGTATGGCATAATTATTTTTTTTTACAGTTTTGCGAGCATGCAGCTGTGTCAAGCATAATATATTGTATTATAATATATTTGGCCTGTTTAGTACCATATATAAGGATACGGCAGAAATAATAGCCTACAAGTATGCAACTACTATTCTGAATGCAGCCTCTGATTCATATTCTCCCAAGTAATTTCAATAAAGTGATTCAAAGTACTGATTCATTCGAGTCATCATTGTTCCCACAGCCTCTTTAAAGTATTTTTTGCTCTACTTTAAAGGGTTAGTTCACCCAAAAATGAAAATTAAGTCATTAATTACTCACCCCCATGCTGTACCAACCCCGTAAGACCTTCGTTCGTCTTCGGAACACAAATGAAGATATTTTTGATTAAATGTGACAGCTGGATCACTCCTCCATAGGCTCCCTAAGGGAATGAATCCTGACGGCCCAGAAAGTCAATGAAGAAAATGTTTAAATATTCCATGTCACAACAGTGGCTCAACTATAAGTTTATCAAGCGACGAGGATACTTTTTGTGCGGAAATAAAACAAAAATAACGACTTTATTCGACTATTCCTTTTTTTTCCTTGTAGGCCTGAAACGAGACTTCAAGAGATTTCCACGACGCGCACGCGAGAATTGCGATCTCCTTCAACTACTTCAGTTCAGTTCTCGCACGTGCGCGTCGTGGAAATCTCTTGAAGTCTCGTTTCAGGCCTACAAGGAAGAAAAGGAATAGTCGAATAAAGTCGTTATTTTTGTTTGTTTTTTCGCACAAAAAGTATCCTCGTCGCTTGATAAACTTATAGTTGAGCCACTGTTGTGACATGGAATATTTAAACGTTTTCTTCATTGACTTTCTGGGACGTCAGGATTCATTCCCTTAGGGAGCCTATGGAGGAGGGATCCAGCTGTCACATTTAATCAAAAATATCTTCATTTGTGTTCCGAAGACGAACGAAGGTCTTACGGGGTTGGTACAGCATGGGGGTGAGTGATTAATGACTTAATTTTCATTTTTGGGTGAACTAACCCTTTAATGCTTATATTATGAGCTTGTACAAACACTGATGAGTTCCACGTGTTCGAACAATCAGAAAGGGTTCGTCAGCGTCAGGTGATCAAGTCTGAACATGAGTGAGTATCACTGAAATCTGCATCACACAGGATTCAGATATTATCCTCATACCAGACACACAACCCATGAGAAACTACGGACAGGGATCAATTATGGCATTGTATTATGTCCAAAATTAGCCTTCCCTGTGATTCCTACCCCTTGTCACCACGTAATTTTTCACACGACCACAGACTGAGCCCATACATGTGTACAAGAGGGATGGTCGTTTTAGTAGAGATAACCACGCTCACTTCAAACATTTGCCCTATTGCAAATGTTAATGGAAATTGACTTGATAATTTACAACCAGACTCCAGAGAATCGGGCAAAAAAACTAGGTCTAGCTCACGAAAGTATACAAGTTTCTTGAAAACATCCCCTGAATTTCACCAGTAAAACATCAATCCAAGACATGTTTTCTCATGTCAAGGATTCCAGTGATAAGACACTTGAGCCTGTGACTAAAAGCACACAGTGCTCGCATGCTCCATGTTCATTAGTGTACGATTTGTCTAATAGTCCTGTCTCATACATTATTAGAACTGTAATACATAAAAAAGTAGACAGTAATGCAAAGTTATTAGTGCCTGCCATGTGGTTGATGTCCAGTGATGCTAGCTGAGCAGAAATACATAATCATGTTTCGCTTGGTCCCCTCAGTTGCGTTGGATTTTCTCCTCAGCGTAAAGGTTAAGAGGCCCATCTATCACTGTTTTCTGTTCGGCTATAATCTATGCCTGTTAAAAAAAAGCCTTTTTAATAATGGCAAGTGCTGGTGTTTTGTGTGTGTTCAGCCAATCAGCGAAACACGTAGGTCACAGTTCCTTTAATGCTGGTTTAGACCCTACCCTGAAGTAGGAGCTAAATTAGTTACTAGAGCTAAAATCATTCCTAGTGTCTGTGGTGCGAAAACACCAAAATCAAGGTACTACCGCCAATAGTTGGAACTATGAAAGGGTTCCTCTGGTGCAAAAGCCCCTATAAACAGGGTGGGTATATTAGCAATATAAAATATCGCTGAAAAAAATACGCGCTGCTTACGCTCTGCTAACGCGTGCAGTGTGAAACCGGCGTAAGGCTTGTTCAACTTGAACTGATCACAGAGCGATCGGTGAATAACATCAAAATACCGCGAGAGCGACAGCTCCATATGCTTTTCAATCACTCTCGCGGTACTTTGATGTCATAAACCGATCGCTCTGTGCAGCGCCGTTCAAGTCGAACAAGCCAGTAAAAGTGGAGTATGGAGCGTTGCAGGTCACGTCAGACGTAGAAGTGGCAAGTGGGAGAGATGAGGGAGGCTAACCAGAGTCGGAGGATGCATCAGTGTCGTATGTGTCTGGTGTGTGGGAACATTTTGGATTTCATGTTATGATATTTAAATATATACAGTGGCATTTTAAGTTTAGATAAGAGCTCCAGTCATGTTTCCAAATACTGCACTTTAATTTCAAGTGAAAAAAATAAAATAGCCCTCACTCTCAGGAATAGAAGCATTGTTGATACTGTTTTTGTGTTGAGGTTGAACTTGTTTCACTTTGATCATGGCCTTTGCTATAGCCTAATTATAGGCAATGGTTTCATGTATTTTGACTTAAGACAGTTTTAAGAGTTGCTCTTTTAAAAAAAAAAAATCATTTAAGAGCTAGACTTAAGTTGGCAGTTTAATAAGTGCAAGTTATTTGCAAACTTTGCATGCTAAAAATGCACATAAGTTCCTGTAAAGAGTGCTACACATTCCACTTTTTTGCCAAATAAACAAAAAGCATGTCATCAATGTCTTCTCTTGCTGTATCAAAATCTCACCTAGCTTTCCTCAAAGATGGTCCCAATATAATGTGCTTAAGATAATATCACAATCAGTTTTTTTTTGCATAATAAATTTAATACTGTATCCTAAATTGGATAATTAAGCTATATATCATATGCTAAAGAACACTTCTGGAGTGTTAAGATTAAAAGAAACAAGAACCATACAGAACCGAAAACCTTGACCCCAACACCGTGATACAAACTGAACCGTTGGTTGTGAACCGTGCAACCCTTAGCTTTTTATGAAACATCTGAACAGAACCATGTAAACTAGATAAATGTTTGTGTATATTATTTGTGCAAGTAAAGACAAAAAAAAAAAAAAAAAAAAAAAATTATATATATATATATATATATATATATATATATATATAACATTTATTTCAAATTCACATGACATTTCCAGTTATTTCTGGCCATAGCCATATTCTTTAACATTGATGGGGCCGACAGATGCCCTTTCCCAGCGTAGATCTGAGGAACAAATGATTAGAGAGAACTAAAGCTTTGAATGACAATAACAAGTCATCGGAGTTAGTCCAAACCTGTAAGCAGTTGATCACTTCCACTTCTGATGCTACACGTTGTGTCACAGCAGCCACAAACCTGGTCAGAATAATCTGCAGACACCCACCTGACAAAACAAACCCTCAATTAAGGTAATGTAACTAATTCACGTGTACACTCATCTAGCAGGAAACATACCCATTAGCAGAGAAGGAACAAGCTTTCTGTTCAGGGCTTGGAGAAGTTGCTGCAGCCACCTTCAAAACACATGTGATGTAGACCTGCAGAGACAATCGTTTGTAAACCATGGATATCATCATACAAAGAGTTGCACAACTAGAGAACATGCATACCAGCCCACTGTCTGCTTGCTGGAACCTGAACGCCTCTAGCTGAAACCCTAGCTTATCAACTCGAGTCCTGGGCATAAAGCGAGAAGCAGAGACAATTGTTTGTAAACCATGGATATCATCATACAAAGAGTTGCACAACTACAGGACATGCATACCAGCCCACTGTGTGCTTGCTGGAACCTGAACGCCTCTAGCTGAAACCCTAGCTTATCAACTCGAGTCCTGGGCATAAAGCGAGAAGTGGAGCCTGTGAGCTTGGCATCAACCAGGCACCTGTGAATAGAACCCAGTTAGATGTCACGCAACCCTTCTGGAAGCTGGGAGACATGGGGAGCACCTGTAGCGGTTATAACCTAGGAACACGCAGGACTGTCTGTTATTTTTATACCTTTGCTGTGTAAATTTCACGTGTGATTCTGTGTGGAGTTGGAGTCAACGTATTGAGGTAATAAGTGTGGTAGCCTCTCACCGTTTATCCACTGGTCACTAGGGGGCGCCAGATTTTAGCATTCCTCCCAGCCATTGAACGGACTCATCACAAGGGTAAGTGCAATTTGCCAAATCCGTTCAATGGCTGGGAGGAATGCTAAAATCAGGCGCCCCCTAGTGCCCAGCGGATAAACAGAGAGAGGCTACCACACTTATTACCTCAATACGTTGTATCCAACTCCACATACAAATCACACGTGAAATTTACACAGCAAAGGCAAAGGTATAAAAACGTACAGGTGCAATCACTTTACATAAACCCCACACGAGAGATAAATCTACAACGACAGTGATAAGCAAAAGCAGCCTTCAAACATTAGTTCACTCCATTGGGGGTAGCAGTATACTAATACTAAAACCTAGGTGAGCAGCCCCAGTAACTATTCCCCTAAGCCAAAAGAAGTCCAAGCAGGCAAAACTTCACGATTGCATACATTTAGCAGAGTTTCATAAAAACAACAGTCAAGTCACTCACAACTCAGCTGGCGCTCGCAGCGCGCAAGGGAAAGCTCTGACGGCAAGATGGCAGTGGTCTGCGGTGGCGCCCACGAGTCCCGGCGTCAAACAATTTGCACTCCAGCTGATCAGCGGGGAAATCCAGTACCGTTGATCCGAGCTGCGAGACAGGGGAAAGGAAATGAGTTTTGAACACACGTCAGTGCCCACTCGTTCATCAGTTGAGTGATAAGAATTCCCACTTCCCTTAATCAAGATAGATGGAGTGCGGTGATTAACATAGACCTCTCGCTGCCTGAGACCAATCGCGATCGTTATCACTGCATGGAATCGTGCATGAACTCTTCATTAGGCGTGGATACACTCGGGTTTGTAGCGTTACGGCGTCGGCTTCGATTACGGGCTCCCTTTAGGCGGGGATTCACTCGAGCAGCGTTACAGTGGAAGGCTTGTCGTAGGCCTGCATGCTCATCTTCTTATTCAGTGGGTCTGCCAATCCCGTTGGACTGCTGGCTCATTAACAAGATTGGGAGCACCTGTAAACAAAGATTTGCAGACATGCATGCGCACCTGATCAACATTAAACCACCCCCACAGGTTGTCAAATCGATATTCTCCTCCCTTTACACACCTCTTACCCATTATTCTCAATAAAGGAGTATCTGGGGACAGAAGCAACATCAGGGACTGCAGTGGCCACGCAGCTGTCCACAAACACACGGATGGGAACGTGGTTGTACAAACGCATTGATGCTTCAAGATTTATCATGTCACCCAGGAAATACTGGTTAGAAGGTCTCTCAAATCTCCAGTCATCTGCAAAGAAAACAAAAGTCTTAACAAAGATGATTCACAAGCACACTACAAATCTGTAATCTGTATGGGCTACACCAACCAGTCATGAGCTTGAGGGAGAAGACAAAGACTTCATCTGCAACCTTAGTTGAGGCATATGGGATCCAAGTGGGCATTACAGCATTGCTGCTCACATTATGTGTTCTGTGGGAGTTAAACCAGCGGTCATCTCTTGCCCATAAACTGCAGTATTAGAACATCCAGTGAACATGAATTCATTGAATCCTCACCTTGGATAATGACACTCGATACCAACCACTGCACCACTACTCCTGACAATAGGAACACCATATGAAGCCTCTTGTGGGGTGTAGATAATGTTGAACCTATAGACAAGCTCATCCTCAGTCACCTAAACAGAAAGGTTAACAGAACAGTCACATGGATGACTCAGAATACCTATGATTGCCACAACAGAACCTCACCATTGATGTGCCGCTACATCCATGCAGTTCAGACTCAAAGATCAGCACTTGAACAGAAGAATCCTCTACAGTTGCAGTACAGCCTCCCAATGTGAAACCAGGAACAACAGTAGGTGTCCAGTCCCAAAGAAGTCCTTCTTCACTTCCACATATACGGAGCTCTCTCCACACTGAGGAGCTACACTGTTGGCAGGGACAGGATTAGGCAACTCAAAAGAAACATCTGGCTGCTGTGGTTCCTCGGGTAGACTTGGGAAGCTCCACGTCAGTTTTGCCACCGGACCCTGCAAAAGCTCCTTAAACTGAACACCCATGAGATCTTGAGAAGACTTTCCAGAGTCAGTCCTGACTGGTGTCTGGACAGGAAACTGAGCAGGAAACTTTTGTGGTGCAAATACAATGTTACTGGGAAGCAAAGACATCCTGGAATCAGCCTGTTGAGAAGCTTGAGCTAATTTTCTAGGCCTAAACTCACTTGGACTCTGATTCTGTGCTGCCCTTGTTCTCCATTGTGCTTCAGAAAATCCAAGTGCAAGAATAAACACCAATCCAAATCCAACCTGCCAAAACCCCATTATTGCTAAGCTTGTTTCAACGACTCATTAGGGTGCTGCCATCCACATTTATGCAGATGTATATCACAATGGCTCCACCTTCTCTTGTTATGAGCTTATTTTTTCTCTTCACCTGCCAATTAACTCAATCAATCTGTCACAGGTGACAGTCATAGATTCTTTACTGCGCAGAATAAAATGAATTAACATATAAGGGTGTGTAATTAGTAGCTAAACCAAATTATTGCTTTTTTCAAATAACAAAATGAAAGGATCAATCCTCTGAAACACAAACAACCTCAAGTCTTTTTGTTTGTGTCTTCCATTTTTTATCAATTCAGAAACATGGCCAGAGACATAATTGCACACTAGAGTATCCAGAACAATAAAAGTTTAGTATGTTTCAGGTTTGGATTATAACCAACATTCTTCCTTCACATCAACAGCAATCTTAACAGGCGTCTGAAATTAAGAACTTTAGATCAGAACCAAAGGATCAATGCAGAATCATGTCATTATTTGATGATAGATTCACTGATATGTTTCTTTCCCATTACAACTTTTATGTTAAGGTTTAGGATTTATGACCCACTACGTACTTTTGACCACTGTTGTACAAACATCAGGTCGATTGGGGTGAGCCTCGGTGACATAAGGGGCTTTCGCACTGGGTAGTTCTAGGAACTAGCCCCCAATGGTTCCCCTGGGAACGTTTTCATGGTTGCATTCGCACCGCCAGTAGAAACTAGAAGTGGCGTAAACCCCACTTGTCGTGACATATTTTGACAACGCCAGAGCACACAGCGCTCAAGCTCATTAGTTTACGATTTGTCGAATAGTCTTGTCTCATGTTATTAGATGGACCTGTTATAAATAAAATAAACAGTAATGCAAAGTAAAAAACACATATGTGGTTGATGTCCAGTATTGCTATAGTTTAGCAGAAACACTTTTCACTTGGTCCCCTCAGTTGCAATGGATTCTCTCCTCAGTGTAAATGTTGAGGTCCATCTATCACTATTTTATGATCCTAGAGTTTCTAAAGTAAATATATAGGCCATGATGTGTTTACATAGCCTTTTTAATAATGGCAAGTGCTGGTGTTTAGCATGCATTCAGCAAACACTTAGGTTACAGAGTTCCTATAGTGCTGGTTTAGACCCTGCTCTGAAGCAGAATCTAAAATCGTTCCTAGTTCTTTTGGGGTGAACACACCAAAACCCAGGTACTACCACCAATAGTTGTAACTTTGAAAAGGTTTTGGTGCAAAAGCCCCCATAAACAGGGTGGGTATATTAGCACCACTCAAAGTTTCAAGTCCTTGCTTGGTAAATTCTATTAAGTACAATAAGGTTTCAGCATAAACACTTGAACCACAATAGTTAATCTGGTAAGCACAAGTATATGATGCTATTGAAATGCCCTTTTGTGTTGGAATAGGCCAAGCCCAACAAATGGCCTGGTCGATGTGTGGGGACATTTCTTAATAGATAAGCTTTTTGTGGTACTTGTATGAACAAACCATGTAAACTGGATAATGTTTAAGTGTAGTATTTGTGCAAGTAAAGACAACTAACAACAAATATATTCACAACATTTATTTTTAAAAAACAAGTCTCATGGCATTTCTAGTTATTGTTGGCCATGGCCATATTCTTTAACATCGATGGGGCCGACAGATGCTCTTTCCCAGCGTAGATCTGTGGAAAGAATGATTAGTGAGAACAAAAGCCATGAATGACAAGTTACCAGTGTTAGTCCAAACCTGTAAGCAGTTGATCACTTCCACTTCTGATGCTACACATTGTGTCACAGCAGCCACAAACCTGGTCAGAATCATCTGCTGACACCCACCTGACAAAACAAACCCTCAATTAAGGTAATGCAACTAATTCAGGTGTACTCTCATCTAGCAGGAAACATACCCATTAGCAGAGAAGGAACAAGCTTTCTGTTCAGGGCTTGGAGAAGTTGCTGCAGCCACCTTCAAAACACATGTGATGTAGACCTGCAGAGACAATCGTTTGTAAACCATGGATATCATCATACAAAGTCGCACAACTACAGAACATGCATACCAGCCCACTGTCTGCTTGCTGGAACCTGAAGGCCTCTAGCTGAAACCCGAGCTTATCAACTTGAGTCCTGGGCATAAAGCGAGACGTGGAGCCTGTGAGCTTGGCATCAACCAGGCACCTGTGAACAGAACCCAGTTAGATGTCACGCAACCCTTCTGGAAGCTGGGATACATGAGGTAGCACCTCTTACCCATTATTCTCAATAAAGGAGTATCTGGGGACAGAAGCAACATCAGGGACTGCAGTAGCCACGCAGCTGTCCACAAACACACGGATGGGAACATGGTTGTACAAAAGCACGGATGCTTCAAGATTGATCATTCCACCCAGGAAGTACTGGTTAGAAGGTCTCTCAAATCTCCAGTCATCTGCAAAGAAAACAAGTCTTGGCCAAGATGATTCACAAGCATACTACAAATCTGTAATCTGTATGGGCTACACCAACCAGTCATGAGCTTGAGGGAGAAGACAAACACTTCCTCTGCAACCTTAGTTGAGGCATATGGGATCCAAGTGGGCATTAAGGCATTGCTGCTCACATTATGTGTTCTGTGGGAGTTAAAAAAAGCGGTCATCTCTTGTCCATAAACTGCAGGATTAGAACATCCAGTGAGCCTGAATTAATTGAACCCTCACCTTGGATAATGACACTCGATACCAACCACTGCACCACTACTCCTGACAATAGGAACACCATATGAAGCCTCTTGTGGGGTGTAGATAATGTTGAACCTATAGACAAGCTCATCCTCAGTCACCTAAACAGAAAGGTTAACAGAACAGTCACATGGATGGCTCAGAATACCTATGATTGTCACAACAGAACCTCACCATTAATGTGCTGCTACATCCATGCAGTTCAGACTCAAAGATCAGCACTTGAGCAGAAGAATCCTCTCCAGTTGCAGTGCAGCCTCCCAGTGTGAAACCAGGGGACAACAGTAGGTGTCCAGTCCCAAAGAAGTCCTTCTTCACTTCCACATATACGGAGCTCTCTCCACACTGAGCAGCTACACTGTTGGCAGGGACAGGATTAGACAACTCAAAGGGAACATCTGGCTGCTGTGGTTCCTCAGGTAGACTTGGGAAGCTCCACGTCAGTTTCGCCACTGGACCCTGCAACAGCTCCTTTAATTGAACACCCATGAGATCTTGAGAAGACTTTTCAAAGTCAGTCCTGACTGGTGTCTGGACAGGAAACGTTTGTGGTGCAAATCCAATGTTACTGGGAAGCACAGACATCCTGGAATCAGCCTGTTGAGAAGCTTGAGCTAATATTCTAGGCCTAAACTCACTTGGACTCTGATTCTGTGCTGCTCTTGCTCTCCATTGTGCTTCAGAAAATCCAAGTGCAAGAACAAACACCAATCCAAATCCAACCTGCCAAAACCCCATTATTGCTAAGCTTGTTTCAATGACTCATTAGGGCGCTACCATCCACATTTATGCAAATGTATATCACAATGGCTCCACCTCTCTTGTGATGAGCTTAATTTTTCTCTTCACCTGCCAATTAACTCAATCAATCTGTCACAGGTGAAAGTCATAGATTCTTTACTGCACAGAATAAAATGAATTAACATATAAGGGTGTGTAATTAGTAGCTAAACCAAATGATTGCTTATTTCAAATAACCAAATGAAAGGATCAATCCTCTGAAACACAAACAACCTCAAGTCTTTTTGTGTCTTCTATTTTTTTATTAATTCAGAAACATGGCCACAGACATAACTGCACACTAGAGTATCCAGAACAATAAAGTTTAGTATGTTTCAGGTTTAGATTATAACAAACGTTCTTCCCTCACATCAACGGCAATCTTAACAGGCGTCTGAAATGAAGAACTTCAGTTCAGGACCAAAGGATCAATGCAGAATCATGTCATTATTTGATGATAGATTCACTGATATGTTTCTTTCCCACTACAACTTTTATGTTAAGGTTTAGGATTTATGACCCACTACGTACTTTTGACCACTGTTGTACAAACATCAGGTCGATTGGGGTGAGCTTTGGTGACATAAGGGGCTTTCGCATTGGGTAGTTCTAGGAACTAGCCCCCAATGGTTCCCCTGGGAACGTTTTCCTGGTTCCATTCGCACCGCCAGTAGGAACTAGAAGTGGCGTAAGCCCCACTTGTTGTGACATATTTTGACAACGCCAGAGCACACAGTGCTCACAAGCTCAAGCTCATAGTTTACGATTTGTCGAATAGTCCTGTCTCATGTTATTAGATGGACCTGTTATAAAGTAGACAGTAATGCAAAGTTAAAAACACATATCATGTGGTTGATGTCCAGTTTTGCTATGGTTTAGCAGAAATACTTTTCACTTGGTCCCCTCAGTTGCAATGGATTCTCTCCTCAGCGTAAATGTTGAGGTCCATCTATCACTGTTTTTTGACCACTGTTGTACAAACATCAGGTCGATTGGGGTGAGCTTTGGTGACATAAGGGGCTTTCGCATTGGGTAGTTCTAGGAACTAGCCCCCAATGGTTCCCCTGGGAACGTTTTTTTTTGTTCCCCTGGGAACGTCTTTATGGTCCCCTTTATAGGGCACCATAAAGATTTTATCAAAGAATTTGCGGACTTCCTATCAGAATTAGTATTGGCTGCAGATAAAGTACTAATTGTTGGTGATTTTAATATACATGTAGATAATGAAAAAGATGCATTTGGATTGGCATTTAAAGACATTGTAAACTCAATTGGAGTTAGACAACACGTGTCAGGACCTACTCATCGTCGTAATCATACTCTAGATCTAATATTATCACATGGAATAGATGTTGATACCGTTAAAATTCTGCTGCAGAGCGATGACATCTCAGATCATTATCTAGTCTCATGTAAATTACATTTAGCCAAGGCTGCAAAGCCGACTCCGTGTTATAAATACGTTAGACCTATAACTTCTGCCACTAAAGATTGCTTTATCAATAATCTTCCTAATCAGTTTCATCATCTCAGCATCCCGGATAGCTTAGAAGAACTTGATATTGCAACAGAAACGTTTAACTCTCTCTTTTCCAGCACTTTAGACGCAGTTGCTCCGTTGCGCTTAAAGAAGATTAAAGAAAATAGCCCAACGCCGTGGTACAGCGAGCACACCCGGGCCCTTAAGAGAGCAGCCAGAAAAATGGAGCGCAACTGGAAGAAAACTAAACTAGAGGTATTTCGGATTTCATGGAAAGAGAGCTCGATTGCTTACAGAGAGGCTTTAAAAGCTGCTAGATCTGCTTATTTTTCAAACCTATTAGAAGAAAATAAACATAATCCAAGGTATTTATTTGAAACAGTGGCTAAACTAACGAAAAAGAAAGCTTCAAGCTCAGAAGTGTCCAAGCAACACAGCAGTGATGACTTTATGAACTTCTTCACTTATAAGATTGATAATATCAGGGACAAAATTATAACTATGCAACCGTCTACCACAGTATCGCATCAGGAAGTGCATTGTAGTCTCCCTGAGGAAAAATTTGATTCATTTGTTGCTATAGGAGAGGAAGAATTCTGCAAACTCGTTAATTCATCTAAATCGACAACTTGTATGTTAGATCCTATACCGACTAAGCTACTGAAAGAGATGTTTCCAGAGGTCATATATCCTCTTCTTAATATCATTAATTCATCTTTGTCTCTAGGATACGTACCAAAAACCTTTAAACTGGCTATGATAAAACCGCTTGTTAAAAAAACACAACTTGATCCTACAGAATTAGTCAATTACAGGCCGATCTCGAATCTGCCTTTTCTGTCAAAGATATTAGAAAAAGCAGTATCTTCACAACTGTGTTCCTTTCTAGAAAGAAATGATATCTGCGAGGATTTTCAGTCCGGATTTAGACCGTACCATAGCACTGAGACCGCTCTCATTAGAGTCACAAATGATTTGCTCTTATCATCCGATCGTGGTTGTATCTCTCTATTAGTGTTACTCGATCTTAGTGCTGCATTTGACACAATTGACCACAACATTCTTTTAAATAGACTAGAAAACTATGTGGGCATTAGTGGAATTGCACTAGCATGGTTTAAATCATACTTATCTGACCGTTATCAGTTTGTAGCAGTAAATGAAGAGATGTCTTATCGATCACAAGTTCAGTATGGCGTACCACAAGGCTCAGTACTAGGACCGCTGCTGTTCACTCTGTACATGCTACCATTAGGAGATATCATTAGGAAACATGGAGTTAGCTTTCACTGTTATGCCGATGATACTCAGCTGTATATTTCTTCAAAACCCAACGAAACTTACCAATTCACAAAATTAACGGAATGCATAGCTGATATAAAAAATTGGATGACTAGTAATTTCCTACTACTAAATTCTGAAAAGACAGAGATTCTAATTATTGGACAAAAAACTTCCACACGTAATAACCCAGAATACTGTCTAACACTTGATGGCTGCTCTGTCAAGTCTTCGTCGTCGGTTAGGAACCTGGGTGTGCTCTTTGATACCAACCTTTCTTTTGAAAGCCACGTGTCTAGTATCTGTAAAACTGCATTTTTCCATCTTAAAAATATATCTAAAATACGCCATATGCTCTCATTGGGAAATGCGGAACAATTAGTCCATGCGTTCATGACCTCAAGGCTAGATTATTGTAATGCTCTACTGGGTGGTTGCCCTGCACGCTTAATAAATAAACTACAGCTAGTTCAAAACGCCGCAGCTCGAGTTCTTACCAGAACCAGGAAATATGACCATATTAGCCCGGTTCTGTCAACACTGCATTGGCTCCCTATTAAACATCGTATAAATTTTAAAATATTGTTGATTACCTACAAAGCACTAAATGGTTTAGCTCCCCAGTACTTGAGCGAGCTCTTAACGTATTATAGTCCTTCACGTCCATTGCGATCTCAAAATTCCGGTCAGTTGATAATACCTAGAATATCTAAATCGACTGCAGGCGGTAGATCCTTTTCCTATTTAGCACCAAAACTTTGGAACAGTCTTCCTACCATTGTCCGGGAAGCAGACACACTCTGTCAGTTCAAAGCTAGACTAAAAACACATCTCTTTGACCTAGCATACACATAACGCACTATAGACTTCTATAAATTCAATGTTAGGCTGCATAGATTAGGTCAGCCGGAACTGGGAACACTTCCGTTAAATCTTGATGTACTCGCTACATCATAAGAAGAATGGCATCTACGCTAATATTAGTGTCTTTGTTTATCCCGAGGTTTTCCCGCAGCCTGCCGGATCCAGGCCGTGTCCAGATCTGACGAAGGAGATCCGCCTGGACCCGATGACAATGCAGTGCTGAAGTATCCACTATCCTCTCCCTATGGAGGATCCCTTTCCCACTCTACAGATAAAGCGTTGTGAATTCCGGCTCGCGTACCCCGAAGTGATAAAATAAAACAAAATTCTGTATCAAAATTTATAGGCAAGAAAAGTAGTTTGTTTAGGCTGGGTTGTATGAATTATAAACCTGCGCACATATTTTAAAAAGCACATAACTATAGAATCAATTCTGAATGAGCATGTGAACGCCGTCAGCGTTAATCACAGGTTCGCGTTTAAAAGTCTGATCATTTCGACGGAGGTGAATCAATCAAAGTTAACTTTAGCTGGAAATAACATTATTCAAGAACCGCTATAATGCCAAAACAATCTGTTACCTTAAATTATATGTTTATCTCTGTAAAGCTGCTTTGAAACAATCCATTGTTAAAAGCGCTATATAAATGAAGATGACTTGACTTGACTGTTTTATGATCCTAGAGTTTCTAAAGTAAATATATAGGCTATGATGAGTTTACACAGCCTTTTTATTAATGGCAAGTGCTGTGGTTTAGCAGGCATTCAGCCAATCAGTAAACATTTAGGTTACAGAGTTCCTATAGTGCTGGTTTAGACCCTGCTCTGAAGTAGAATCTAAAATCGTTCCTAGTTATTTTGGGGTGAACACACCAAAATCCAGGTACTACCGCCAACAGTTGGAACTTTGAAAAGGTTCTGGTGCGAACGCCCCCATAAACAGGGTGGGTATATTAGCACCATTCAAAGTTTCAAGTCCTTACTTGGTGAATTCTATTAAGTACAATAAGGTTTCAGCATAAACACTTGAACCACAATAGTTACTCTGGTAAGCACACATATATGATGCTATTGAAATGCCCTTTTGTGTTGGAATAGGCCAAGCCCAACAAATGGCCTGGTCGATGTGTGGGGACATTTCTTAAGAGATAAGCTTTTTGTGGTACATGTATGAACAAACCATGTAAACTGGATAATGTTTAAGTGTAGTATTTGTGCAAGTAAAGACAACTAACAACAAATATATTCACAACATTTATTTTTAAAAAAAAAGTCTCATGGCATTTCTAGTTATTGTTGGCCATGGCCATATTTAACATCGATGGGGCCGACAGATGCTCTTTCCCAGCGTAGATCTGTGGAAAGAATGATTAGTGAGAACAAAAGCCATGAATGACAACAAGTTACCAGTGTTAGTCCAAACCTGTAAGCAGTTGATCACTTCCACTTCTGATGCTACATGTTGTGTCACAGCAGCCACAAACCTGGTCAGAATCATCTGCAGACACCCACCTGACAAAACAAACCCACAATTAAGGTAATGCAACTAATTCACGTGTACACTCATCTAGCCAGAAACATACCCATTAGCAGAGAAAGAACAAGCTTTCTGTTCAGGGCTTGGAGAAGTTGCTGCAGCCACCTTCAAAACACATGTGATGTAGACCTGCAGAGACAATTGTTTGTAAACCATGGATATCATACAAAGAGTTGCACAACTAGAGAACATGCATACCAGCCCACTGTCTGCTTGCTGGAACCTGAAGGCCTCTAGCTGAAACCCGAGCTTATCAACTTGAGTCCTGGGCATAAAGCGAGACGTGGAGCCTGTGAGCTTGGCATCAACCAGGCACCTGTGAACAGAACCCAGTTAGATGTCACGCAACCCTTCTGGAAGCTGGGATACATGGAGGTAGCACCTCTTACCCATTATTCTCAATAAAGGAGTATCTGGGGACAGAAGCAACATCAGGGACTGCAGTAGCCACACAGCTGTCCACAAACACATGGATGGGAACATGGTTGTACAAAAGCACGGATGCTTCAAGATTTATCATTTCACCCAGGAAGTACTGGTTAGAAGGTCTCTCAAATCTCCAGTCATCTGCAAAGAAAACAAGTCTTGGCAAAGATGATTCACAAGCATACTACAAATCTGTAATCTGTATGGGCTACACCAACCAGTCATGAGCTTGAGGGAGAAGACAAACACTTCCTCTGCAATCTTAGTTGAGGCATATGGGATCCAAGTGGGCATTAAGGCATCGCTTCTCACATTATGTGTTCTGTGGGAGTTAAACAAACACTCATCTCTTGTCCATAAACTGCAGGATTAGAACATCCAGTGAACAGGAATTCATTGAATCCTCACCTTGGATAATGACACTCGATACCAACCACTGCACCACTACTCCTAACAATAGGAACACCATATGAAGCCTCTTGTGGGGTGTAGATAATGTTGAACCTATAGACAAGCTCATCCTCAGTCACCTAAACAGAAAGGTTAACAGAACAGTCACATGGATGGTTCAGAATACCTACGATTGTCACAACAGAACCTTACCATTGATGTGCCACTACATCCATGCAGTTCAGACTCAAAGATCAGCACTTGAGCAGAAGAATCCTCTCCAGTTGCAGTACAGCCTCCCAGTGTGAAACCAGGGGACAAGAGTAGGTGTCCAGTCCCAAAGAAGTCCTTCTTCACTTCCACATATACAGAGCTCTCTCCACACTGAGCAGCTACACTGTTGGCAGGGACAGGATTAGGCAACTGAAAAGGAACATCTGGCTGCTGTGGTTCCTCAGGTAGACTTGGGAAGCTCCACGTCAGTTTCGCAACTGGACCCTGCAACAGCTCCTTTAATTGAACACCCATGAGATCTTGAGAAGACTTTCCAGAGTCAGTCCTGACTGGTGTCTGGACAGGAAATTTTTGTGGTGCAAATCCAATGTTACTGGGAACCAAAGACATCCTGGAATCAGCCTGTTGAGAAGTTTGAGCTAATTTTGTAGGCCTAAACTCACTTGGACTCTGATTCTGTGCTGCTCTTGCTCTCCATTGTGCTTCAGAAAATCCAAGTGCAAGAATAAACACAAATCCAACCTGCCAAAACCCCATTATTGCTAAGCTTGTTTCAATGACTCATTAGGGTGCTGCCATCCACATTTATGCAGATGTAAATCACAATGGCTCCACCTCTCTCGTGATGAGCTTAATTTTTCTCTTCACCTGCCAATTAACTCAATCAATCTGTCACAGGTGAAAGTCATAGATTCTTTACTACGCAAAATAGAATGAATTAACATATTAGGGTGTGTTATTAGTAGCTAAACCAAATGATTGCTTATTTCAAATAACAAAATGAAAGGATCAATCCTCTGAAAAAAGTCTTTTTGTGTCTTCCATTTTTTTTAAATTCAGAAACATGGCCACAGACATAATTGCACACAAGAGTATCCAGAATAATAAAGTTTTGTATGTTTCAGGTCACACCCACTGTTCAGGATTTTGTAGTAAGTTTAGGAGGAACACCTTGATGCTCCGTGCAATACGATAATCGAGACACTGGCGTCAAATAGCGATATTTTTATTGATAAAATAAGGCGCTCTAATTAGATATCCCTGCTCCCAGTGTCGATTCTCTATGTAACAGACAAAAATCTAACATGAAGTATCTTGATTTAATTTTTTCACAGTAAATCATCAGATCCCGACACACTCCTCTCATGCGCAAACACTCATCACTTTACTGAACACCAAACAATCAGGCCTATAAATAGACCAAAGTTATAGGTTTTTTGGTCTGTGTAATTCTGTATTCGCAACCACAAAAGCTTACAGTAAAAACAAAAATAGTTTGGTTTTCAATCTTGCTTTCGTGTTTACCATGAATTTTTCAAAATCTATCTACCAATTACTTTCAATCTTGTACAGAGATGTCCATATGAGCTCATGAAAGAAGAGCTTTAGGTTTTGAATAAACATGTGTAAATGATATATCCACAAATATAATATGCTGGCAAAGGTGTTTGCAACATTTGCTTTTTGTGATATTTTGAATGCAGGGCTTCATTTTTCAAAAGATGTGAGGAATTTTGTATTTAATGTGTGCAACTCTTGGATTTGTGTGTAAAGTTTTGAAGAAAAAGAGAAAAGAGGCAAGGCAGTTGAAAATAACTGTAACATTACTGGAAGACTGTTTGTTCATAACTTTGAGAAAACCATGCCAGAACGTTAGCCAAAGTTATGAAACGTTTCCTGTTAGCGGGGCCCATAAAACGCTCATATCTGCAGGAATGTGTGCAGCTTTACACTGTAAGTGTTTGCTGTGTGTGGACTTCTGGACGGTTGGGAAAACGAAACCAGGGAGACGGCGTTCAGGAAGCTGAGGAATCCTGCTCTTAAACTTCGCTCATTTGCATTGAAATCTGCTCAGACTGTGAACTTCCTTCAGCTGTGATTGATTCCTCAGAAACATGCGTGATTCCCCGCGCTTCTGTCCCGAGCTGCTTTCCCGAGCGCTCCGGTTGTCCCGACACCAAACGATTCTTAACAGCGTTTCCCGGAGACACCAACATTTATCAGAGATTTAGCCTATACTGCTTTGATTGGACAAACTATTAAATAATCATAATCCACTTTAAACTGAAACCCACATCAGCCAGAGATGTTGAAATATTAACTCAATGTCACACTATCATGATATTCATATTAGGCCTACTCCTTTAGCAGACACTTACATCCAAAGTGAGTGACCTCATCCAAATGAGGAGTATGAGAGTAGCCTATGTTTGTTTCCCATGAGAAAGATAGAGAAAGTGAAAATGAAAAAACCCAAACCACATCATCAAACTCTGTGTCAGTGACGACGTGTTCACAGATGAGTGTGTGGGGGAAACCTGCACCCTGATGAATGAAACACCTCAAATACACTCATACTGTGTAATGATAATAAACATTGAAAGCATAAATCCGATGAGGGAAATTGGAAATTGATGTGACTTTTCAGCAGTCAGTTCAAAACTGTGTTTATTTGGCAGATGTCCTCCATAGTGACTTCGTTATTTATATTTGATCAGTCTGCATGTTGCCTGGGAACATGGGATCATGAAAACACCACACCACACCACAGCAGAAGACACCAGCAAAACCATTTCTAAGCATAACCCGGGCCGTAATGGATCCTCGTGTGACGTCTGGAGAGTCTGAGGCTTCACAAACCCCGCAGACGCTAGTAAAGGTTGCATGGATGCTGTGAGAAGGTTGTAAAGTGTTGTGGGAAGCCAGTGTGGGCAGCGAGAGCGTTTGGCTGGAGGCTCAGGGTGTGCCTGTCTGTGGTCACCGGCACAAGAAGAGAGAGAGAGAGAGAGAGAGAGAGAGAGAGAGAGAGAGAGAGAGAGAGAGAGAGAGAGAGAGAGAGAGAGAGAGAGAGATTCATGTGTTAAATTAATATGTGATATAAATGTGTGTGTGAGAGTGAAATTTTGTCCTCACTGTGAGAGCGTCTGTCCGGCGTCCAAGTCCAAAAAACATTTTCTCTTCATATGAATATTTCTTCAGCCGGAGACTGTTTTTTTTGGAAGTGACTGGAATGAGAATCAGCAGGAAAAGATGAAAAAAAAAAAAAACCCAACAGAACAGGCTAATATTATTCTTCTTGTTTTTGTTCTTGACTGGGAGGAAACTTTTTGTTGAGCGAGTGAGAAGGGATCTAACCCTTGTTAGTAGCCTACAACTGTAACATAAACAGCCTGATATAAGATGGGTTGTGTTTTCTTTTTTTTTCTTTTGTAAAAAAAAAAAAAAAAAACTGTTAAAGTCATGTAGCCTTTATATATTTCCTGTATAATATTTGGTAGATAAAAATAATCAAACTAAAATTTGTTTGTCAAAAGTGAGCATGCTTTTGCAGGCGCGTGTCCGTCCCACTGCGCATGCGTGTCATCCTCGGCTCGCGACCGACCAGTCGCGGGTGCGCGCAGAGCGATCTCTGGAGACTATTCATCAACGCTCTGCAACTTTGACATTATTCTGTGTTTTTGGTAAGTTTGATGTTTATTACTTCAAAAGGATAAAATAAACTGCTCGCGTGAATTACATTTTAAAAGGCTTTAACAAGGTGAATATGCATGTTTGGTTATTTTATTATCTACAAATATCGCGTTTAATTATTGTAAGTAAACAAGCGAAATGTTATTTGTTTTCATAATACCGAGAATGCAGAACATCAATGATTCGTGGTTCATATTATTGTGTTTGTGAACTGTTGTTTTCCTACAACAGACAGACAATAGTTGTCGAATATATCATAAATGTCGTCACAAAACAACTTCCATTTACAGCAATGAGAATGAGATTATTTTGCATTTGCAGTAAGGATATTTTTTGGTGTAAATGAACTTTATTGTTATTAAAATAATGTCAGCATACATATCGCACTAGTATGGACTTAATTTTCTATATGCCAAATGTAATTTTGTATTTCTTTCTTTTGATTTTGGGGTGAAAACAGTTGAATTGTCATTTGTCAAACATCACTATACAGTGAGGATCTGTTACATTCAGATCAAGACAAAAATAGTAGAAAACAGCACACTTCATCACAAGAAAATTGAGACCATCACAGAAAGCGTAATATAGATAAAGATTAATGCATGTTTGAAAGAAACAGACAAACACACACACACAGATTGTTTCCTTTAGTTCCCACTCGCTTCCTCAGTCTGATGGGCTGAACGTGGGTGTGTGTGTTTGTTTGTAGAGAGAGACTCACACAGGTGTAATTAAACACAACAACAGTCTGGACGGATGTGTGTGTGTGTGTGTGTGTGTTAAAGCATGTGAACAAGCATGTCTGTGAGGACAAAATAGAGCCAGATGCTGCTGTTTCTCTACACTGTGTAAATTAAAAGGGCGACAGGAAATATCTTGCTGACAACCAAGTTTGTGGCTCATTAGAGTCACTTTATCCTTTAACTCCAGTGTCACAGGAGTGCTTTTCCATTTAAAATAACTTTCATTAGAAGTGTTTGTGATTTTCAGCGAGCTTAATATACAATAGCCTATCAATCCTCACTTCATCTAGTGATTTTATTTGACAAAAATGAAAAATCATGAAGATAAAAACCAACTATTTATGAAGACAATCAAGTTCTGCATTTAGGAAATGGTATTATCATTTGAGAATCATTGTGACCAACATTTTCATAATGATTAAGCTCTTTTCTCTACATGTTTTGTTTACTATTACTATTTGTTAATTTTTTTTTGTCTTACAGTATTGATTTATGAAACTGCTGCATAAATGAAGATCATTATTGCTTAACAGAATAAAGATGCTTGTTTAACAAAAGACACAATATCACTCTAGCGACGTCTAGTTTTTTTACTCTCTCTTTCTCTTTCTCAGGACGCGTGTCACGGTGTGAACAGAAAATACTGACTGACGGGCGGCTAAATGGATTGAGACAGTCTGGCGAGAGAAAGAATAAGAGAAGTGTGAGAGAAAGAGAAAGAGAGAGAGAGAGAGAGAGGGAGAGAGAGTGAGGAATAATAATCCCGCTAATCCAGGCCAATCCCAGCCGCTCAAACTCAGACGACTCACAGACAAAACACAGCGGATCACACGCACGCCTGATGCGCTTTAGACTGGGTGTTTTGGGGGATTCTGGGACACCGAACGGCCTGCGGTGGGATTCATAAACACTAACACATCGGATCAGGGCGACAGTGGAAGACAGTGTGCCGGGACTGAAGGAAAAGCACAGCGCTGCAAGTCACAAATCTAACGGAAAGCCAAATCTTTGGAGAAACAGGGATCAGTGCATGTGTGGATGTTCAAAAAGAGACATAAGAGGTGATGAAGGAGCGAAACGGATGTTTGGAAGAAGTCTCTAAAAGCAGTGTGCTGTTTTTTAAAGACATTTTTTGCAAGAAAGCAATTTTTTTTCACTATCAGAGAGAGTGCAGGGTTTTTGTGTTCACTGGAAGGTGTTTAAACTCTTGGTAAATCCTATTAGGCTTCTTTACCAGGTTATTTTTAAACTCCGGGTCGGGATGGGCAGCGGCTCACGGACTGATGGCGCTCGTACAGTACAGGATGAATGCGTGTCTCTATATGAACTCTTGATGAATTTTTAGATGGTATTTATTAGTAGATGTGCTGTCATCACGATCTAGATGGCACTCGTATCAGAACAGCTTAGAGTTAGTCAAAACTGACTTTTTTTGCAGAGTATTATAATCAAACAGAGTTGTTGTGTTTTTGTTGCACATCTAGAAGTTTGAATCTGAAAAAAAAAAAAAACACTTTTAATTAACCTATGCTGTTTTGTTTAATTAATGCATTTAAGCTTACAGCATTAGGACATTTATTTGAGCATTTTCTGACATTTTTTGTCAAATTATTTTTTTCTGGATCTCATTAATAATTATTTCACATTCATTTAGTGTTTTTTTTATCTGGATTTATTCAGGTATTTGATTGATTCCTTCAACTATCACTGGAATTTGTTTGTATTTTTTAGATTTTTTTTTTTTTAAATTATTTTTATCTGTCTAGGGATTACTTGATATTAATTTAGCATTGTTTCAGTTGCATTTATCTGGGTGTTAGAACTAGAATTAGGCATTTTTTTTTGTATTTTTCTGATACATTTTTTCTCTTTGGAACTTTAAAAAAAATTATTCAACATTATTTTAGCATTTATTGAGCTTCGTTTATCAGGGTATTTTATTGCTTCATCAAACTAGTGTTAATTATATATTTTTTTATATGCTCTTCAACCATTTTCTCTCTCTTGATCTGTTTTAAGGATTATTCAACATTAATTTGGCATTTATTGAATCATTTATCGTTTTTATCTGGGTATTTTATAGCTTCATAAAACGATTTCTCTCTCCGAATCCGTTTTGGGGATTATTTGTTGACATTAGTTTAGCCTCTATTATGATCCATTTATCTGTAAATGTTTGATTGGACATTTCTTTTAGACACCATCTATCTTTCCACCACCTTTTGGGGAATTAATTTAATACTTATGCTGCATCAACGTCTGTTGGACTTACTGTACATCATCATCAACAGGTTGCTATATTTTTGACAGCCATTTTGGATCTTCTTTAAGGATCATATAACTTCAATATTTCTCGTCATGAGTCTGGGAAAGCTGCCGGCGATCAAAGGCCTGGTGTCCACGTCTCATGCCAAACGGCGGTTTAAAAGCGACCTGTCGGTGGACATGATCAGCCCGCCGCTCGCCGACTTCCGCCACACGATGCACGTGGGCCGCGGCGGAGACGTCTTCGGTGACACTTCGTTCCTGAGCAACTACGGCGGATCGGCTAACAACGATGGTTACCCAGATTCACCCTCTGGCTCCAGAACGACACGTTTTTTGTCTCGAACTCTACAGCACGTAAGGAAACCCCCCATGCCCCGGCTGAGGGGAGGGTCACGTGACTTCTCGTCCCCCCCGCCGCCCATCTCGCCCATCATTAAAAACGCCATCTCGCTGCCTCAGCTGAACATGACCAACGATGGCCTGATGAGGTCGCTGCTGCCCACCTCCACCAGCTCGTCGGACGAGCCGCTCTGCTCATACGGTACGAACACAGGCACCAAACGTATCAAACACCACTGTAGTTTTGTCTAGTGATGCATTCGAATCATAGACTGTAAAAAAATATAGACGTAGGGTCTGTGACGTCACCTGTAGGTTTCTGAAGAGCATTTTTGAACCCCAAAGTGGGCGGAGCTGGCCGTCGCCATCTTGGCAGCGTCACTCTCGGATAACCGAAAGGGTCAAAGAGGCGGATTAGCTGAGTAAACGTGACGCTAACAGACAGCAGACAAACGGCTAGTAGTGACATCACCGGCAATCCACCTGTCACTCTAGTGGCCACGCCCTTAATTATGCAGAACTTTAAGGCTTAATATAATTTAAATAAAAAAAAGTTAAAAAAAATTCACCCCCTCACAGTTGTCATGCAGGGCAAAATTTGCTTTATAGAACAAAACCAATTTTTGCACCAGGCTGTCAACAGATTTTTTTTCTGCTGTAAAGTTGGCCATTTTAACATGGGTTTTTACATAACTTTAGAAATTTTAACATAACCTTCTTCTGCAGCCTGTCTCTAGCAGCCAGTCGATGAATTGCAGTTTAAGTCACACTTCCGTGTTGGTTTTAAGAGAGGGGCAGACAGGTTGGTCCGCTTGGTCCGGACCAAACTAATATGTGAAATGAGTGTCCGTATTCTTAGTATTCATGAAACAATAGACGAAAAATATCAAATGTCTTAATGTTGTTTCAACCCAAATTTGGGTCAAACATGAACAAACCCTACCATTGGGTTACATTTTTAACTCGCTTCAGGTTGAAAGAAATGCTGGGTTTTTCCTACCCAAATTTGGTTCAAATATAGAGAAATCCACCCATTGGGTTAAAAATGTAACCCAGTGGGTGGATTTCTCCATATTTGACCCAAGTTTGTGTCAAAAAAACTTAGCATTTTTTTAGTGTACTTTCACCAAGAATCTGAAATGCGCATCTGATGAACACTATCCCATGAGGCCATGGGGCCACAATGCAGTGGCTGTGTCTGAAAGAGACAATGTCTTATCAGGCAATGACTTTGCAGGCAGCGCTTGCCCACAAAGGTACCTCACGAAACTGCGAAAGGCTGCGTAACGGTTTAATGATCTACAGCAGCGTAAAGAGAGCTTTAGTGATAACTAAGCAAATATTTAATTAGCCATCCATCCATCTTCTTCCGCTTATCCGGGGCAGGGTCGCAGGGGCAGCAGTCTAAGCAGAGACGCCCACACTTCCTCCAGTTCTTCCTGGGGAATACCATGCGTTCCCAGGCCAGCTGGGAGACATAATCCCTTCAGCGTGTCCTAGGCAAGGGGGTAATCCAGCACCAGGAAAGCGGACCTCCCATGGGGGCAGCCATTGGTTAGCAATCCTTCACCTGCTGTTAGAATTCTATTGACTCATTTTGGGGTCACTTTGTTTCTAAAGAAACACGAAAATATATAAAAGGCTCCATTACCTTGTGTCTTACGTTATGTAGAAGCCGTTTTTGTAAAAATAGGCTATTGATTGCGTCATAACTCTCCTTTTCACAGTAGAGAAATTACCATATAGACAGGAGGAGAAGCTCGTGGGCAATCGGGGGGACGTGGATGCATAAAATCTGATAAAGTTGAGGGAGAAGCCCATAGTGAGTCATAAAGTTGCTACTGCTGCTAGCTCTTGGGCAGCTCCTACTCACGCTCTCCGTCTCTGCAATATTCGGAAGGGAATGATTCAGATTTGTTTCGGCACAGCTACTAGAAGACGTACAACTGTCAGACTGGTTGCTCACGTTACATCTACGTAATCAAGCTCAGTTCGAGGCTGCGCAGTCGCTCAGCCATCAGGAAGTGAGTGCCTCTAATTGACTTCACTTTTCTCCATTGAAGTCTATGGGGTCGCTGTGTCAATTTTCTTTTACTGTCAATGGTCCAAGGTCTTCCTTGGGCTCTCTTCCCGGTGGGACACGCCCAGAACACCTTCCCAGGAAGGTGTCCAGGAGGCATCCGGAACAGATGCCCGAGCCACCTCAGCTGACCCCTCTCGATGTGGAGGAGCAGCGGCTCTACTCTGAGCTCCTGCCGAGTGACCAAGCTTCTCTCCCTATCTCTAAGGGATCACCCAGCCACCCTGCGGAGAAAGCTCATTTCGGCCGCCTGTATCCGGGATCTTGTCCTTTCGGTCATGACCCAAAGCTCATGACCATATGTGAGAGTAGGAACTTAGATTGACCGGTAAATCGAGAGCTTCGCCTTACAGCTCATTCTTCACCACAACAGACCGGTACATTGACCGCATTACTGCAGAAGTTGCACCGATCCATCTGTCAATCTCCCGTTCCATCCTTCCCTTCACTCGTGAACAAGACCCCAAAAGACTTGAACTCCTTCTCTTGAGGCAGGAACTCACCACTTACCTGAAGTGGGCAAGACACCCTTTTCCGACTGAGAACCATGGCCTCGGATTTGGAGGTGCTGATTCTCATCCCAGCCGCTTCACACTCGGCTGCAACCCGTCTCAGTGCATTTAATCAGCCTTCTACAATACTAATTTCTCCCTAGAAATTACATCAAAAGTGGAAAAACATTCATTAACACACAAGCTGACCAACAACTGACCGCAACTTTTAGATATCCAACTACTTTTGTTGCTCAATTGTCAGGGTAGGGATTCAGACAGGACTTGTCCTACAATATTATGGCAGATTTTCATCCGGTTTACATTCATACTATATAGAACATACTTTTTTTGTGTTCCTTGTCAATAGCTACTCGGACAGTATGCGATTTCGGGCACAGCTATAGACCATTTGGGTGTTTGCTAACATCGACAATGTGTTTTGTGGACAGACAAACATGGTGGCAAAAAAATAACTATGGAAGCCAATAAAAGATTGCTTCAAAGTTGTAGTTCAAATGCTTCAAAGTTTTAGTCATAGTTTTGGTCCTTTTGTAAACGAGTCTGCACTGAACGCTGCAGTGGAAATTAACAAAAACTGCATTTATAACCATTAAATCCTGTACAGTCTTGAAAGTGAGGTCAGTCTTCTGCACTGCATGTCTACAGTTAAGCTGTTTTTAACATGACGTGTTTTTCTTAAAGAATGACAGCTAAAAACATGATATGATTAGAAAACAGCGATACGATCTGTAATTACCAAAGAAAGGGAAAGAGTGAATGACCTTTACCAGGAATGATTGTAGTTTGAGTGCACACCTGCTCACACACACAGGCATGCACGAACGCACACACACACCCACACAGAGAGAGTGGGACTGAAGAAAAGTGCAGTGGTGTTTTCAATGGAGTGTGTTTCATTGCTCAGGAATTCTGGAATTTCCCTCATTGTGGGAAATCCAAAATCCTCGAATACTGACATAAAGACAACTAAATATAACACACACACAACACAAAGATCTCATACTGCCACCCTCTGGACATATTACATATTGCGACAATATTATAAGAGTTGTTACATTTCCATTTATTGTAGACATAATCGAGTGTCATCGATCTTGTGACTCATTGTACAGCTGGTCAAATTTTCATCAGGTTTTGTTTATTTAGCTCCAGTGATGCTATTATGAAATTTTTACATTTATGCATTTTGCAGGCACTTTTACCCAAAGTGACTTAAACTGCATCCAAGATGTAGATTTAAAAGGATGTTTATTCTAAAATTTATGTTTGTCTTTTCAATACAACTTTTCACTCTTTTATGTTAAGAATACGTGTAATGAATAAATAAAAAAATTAATTAAAAAAAGACACTTTATTGAACCCCCTATATATATGCATACTAATTTTGAGTACTAGAATACAGAATGAGGTTTAATCGTAAAACCATATTCTGGACAAATGTGGGCAAAATAGTTTTGATTTATTTTTAAAAAATACTTCCCTTGATCTGAGCGGTACAAGACTTGGCTACTTTTCCTAAGTTTGCCTCCTAAACACACACAATTTTTTTTATTTACTCAATTCTACAATGTTAAGTGGGTGGGGAAAAAAAAACTCCTTAATCTTGTATTTGGGTCAAAAATGGGCACCTATAGAAATGAATGGGAAAAACTGTAATTTAGAGCATTCTAAAATAAGCCAAAATAAGACACCAGGTGACAGCAAAGTCACTTCATCTTTAGGTTTTAGCTCTAAGAACTTATTGGAATGATATTTTAATGTAGTTAAAAAATAAAAATAAATAAAACATAAAAATAAGCATATTTTACATAGAAAATATGGTACTTTTTGAAGTAAATAAAGTAAAAAATACCCCCAAAATAAAAATAAAAACACCATAAATGGATAGGCAAAACTTTATCGAAGACAGTGATATAACATTTATAATAAATAAAAATTAGGATCACACCTGAGTCCTCTGTGCCCACATTTGTCCACAATTATAGGATTAAGGGCTATAAAGGGAATACGGTTTGAGGGCTACATAAGGCATTATGTTATGACAAATAAACACAAAGCAAAACAATCTTTCCTAAAATACGCTTCTTTGAGGCAAAATGTTCTTGAGGCAAAATATGGAGGGTGGAAAATGTATGAAAGCCATAAGAGGATATGTATTATATTTTTCCACCATTTTTTCAACAAAAGCTGTTGTCTTGTGATAAGAAAAATAATAATGAACGGACTTTAAGAGTTTCCTTAATATGAGCTGAGTGCTGTTCATAACCTATTTGAGGTTCGAAAAAATATAGGATAGGACTTGATTGGATGGAGAAAGTGTCTCAATATGAAGGTGTTTGTAAAAGAAGAGGGACTGGTGATGTCAAAAAACAATGCACACATTCGGATGTGATAAATAATTCACTATATAACCATGTGAATTAAGAAAGTAAATAGTCAATACTTGATTATCTTAGTGCATATCATCACGCTTAACTAATGTGAAAGATCTGGTGACACATATTGTTTTTCCTCTCCTCCCCTGCAGGACATCGTTCGGGTTTCATCACGCTGCCTCGTTCATCACGACTGGACCAAAGCTTTGCAGAAACGTCTGAACTGCTCAGTGAAGACAGTCGACAGAGTTCCCTACCGGAGAACAGTGACGTCTCCATGACACGATCTGATTCGCTCTCGTCCTTCACGGTGGACCTCGGCCCCTCCCTCATGAGCGAGGTTCTGGAGTTGATTGACAGCTCTTGCTGCCTCATTACGAGCCGTCAGGAGGAAGAGGAGGAGCCGAGCTCTGTGTTTGAGATGGATCATAATGGGCCGGAGACTAACACTTTAATCAGGCGTCCGATCGCAGCAGACGCCGGGATTGAGCCCAAGAAGTTCCAGCAGGCTGCTAGCATGCTAACACGCCACTTTGGAGGAGGAAGATCTGAAGAGGAGTGGCAGAGAGCTTCATCTTTCAGACACACAAGGACACCGTACAGCTTCACTGAGGCGGATGAAGAAATCAAAGTTTGAACATCAGATTATGCACAGTTAAGATATTTAAAACCAGTTTGATTTCAAAGACAATTTAGTTTTTTAAAAAAGGATCTTTTCTTAAAATTCTTAAATCTATCCAAATTTTAAAATTGGGAAATAAGGATCCATTCTCACATTTTAAAGGACCTGAAAGAGACATGCTATACAGTCTGTTCATGAATGGAGAGTATTACCCTAAATACGAGCATCATTCTGATGAACCAACATTCAGCTGTACATGTCTTTCTTTGTCATGCAATTAAACTTGGAATCAAGTGTATTTGATGAATCTCTCCTTACATATTTTATAATGTATAAGTACATTCTTCACTTTAAGCAGGTGAGTGAACATTATTTTGTAGGGAAGACATTTTTCTAAAGGGCGTTTTATATTCAAATTACCATATTTAATTTCAGTAGTTGGTCTAAGGATAAAGATAAAATTAGTATAGAAGTGGCATTTGTGAATTCATCTTATGAGTGTGTGTGAGCAACTCAGTCAACTCAATGACTCGCTAATAACATAAAAGACATTAATTTATCCCCACATACCGTTGAAACCCTGCAGAAGCAAGTCATTTACAGTCATTGTTGGCATTGCAGTATTTCCACAACGTGAACGTAGTATTAAGATAAAAAGTACAGAAAATGAATGGGGTAAAAGAAATCAATGGGAAAAATGAATGGTATATTCAGTCAATTCTGGTATTACCTTAAATGAGTCCACCCCCAAAGATTACTGTTCTAAAAACAATCCTCGTCTAAAAATGAAAAGTGGGAGTTGTTGCTGTAATTTATTTAGCAAAATCATCAGTATTACTCAGAGGTCTAGTTTTAAATATAATTATTTTGAAATGATGGCAGAAAGTGATGAATCCCGCTTGACATTTGTGCTAGCTACTGTATACAGGCCACCAGGGCACCAAAAAGACTTTATCAAAGAATCTCTTAAGAGGGCCGAACGCTTGCCATATCAATTATCTGGAGCTCAGATGAGTTTAGAAAAATAACTCACTAATTGAGAAGAGGCCAAGCTACTCACTACAAGTGATACTTTTTAAAATAAACATCCCCCTATTCTCCTTTCCAAAGGTAGTTGAGGTCCCTATAATCTTTCACAGTGGTGAAGTGACCTTCAAAGCTCAACCAGTGACTTCAAAATCAGAGCCCTTAAATGTAAAAGAGGACTACCATACTCTTACAGCCTGAAAGGATGCACTCACTACCAAGTCTGGTGCCGGGCCTTCAAATGGGTTCCAAAACACCCATCATTGGCCCAGGCTAAGGCCTGATGTTTTTAGCACCTGTGGAGGAAGAAGTGCACAGGGGAGAGGAAAGGAAGTGAAGGATCATCAGAGGGAAGGATAATTCCTTTTACTCTGGTTGCACCTTCTCCGTGGCCTATTCCTCTGAAGACCCATGCCCTTCTCATTCTTCCCGATGTCCGCCAGGGTCACCCACAGGTGCCTGTCTTTCGCCACCATTGCGGTCTGCTTGGTGTCTGCGGAGAGCCGGATCTGTGGTGTGGTGTAGCTCGGACACCGCATCAGGGGAAAGACCCTGACTCCTGGGGAAACCCAATCCAACTCCTTCAGCAGATCTTGAAGAACTGCAGGGTATTCAGTGAAACACCGGCCTGACTTGCTGCCATGTATGCCCTGCCATTCAAGCGCGAGGCGATCTACAGTGGCTTGGTAGGCAGGGCCGGTGCTTTCAATGACGATGCCTGCCCATCTGCAAGGTAGTTTGCGAACGTTTCATCGATTGGGGGCATCGCCACGTATCCATGTTCCTGCATCCCGACATTTGCATAATGTGCATGCCTATGTTTGTGGATGCGGGCTGAATACGGTTTCTACCATACCCTTGTGATGTCAGTATAGTGATCAGGAAGGAATGGAAGGCTCACAGGAGCTGCAGAGTTATGGGCGGAAAGGAACCGCTCGTCTAACCTGCCCCGAGCGGTCTCTTCCCTACCGCGCTTCCAAGACAGCTGAAGCTTGCTTGAAGCATTCTCCATAACCCCCAACACCTCTTCATACACGGGGCAGGAAGGTCACGAGGATGACTTGTCCACGCTCGACCACCATCTCCTGCTCTTCCTGGCATGGTGCTGTCTGCTGTGCCAGAGAATGCATTGGATGCTGCATCCTAGCCCAGCAGAGCTAGGACTCACTGCTTTCTCAAAATCTTCCGCCAGCTCCATCTGTGACCCTCAGGACCTAGATCTTCTCTCCGCCTCGGTGTGAAAGGGACCCAAGCCACTGGGCACAGATGCTTGTGCCTCTTCCTCGAGAAGATGGGCAAACTAGAGTGGAGCATCAATAAAGGGAAACGCCAACAGTGCACTCAAACAGCTCCCTCGAAAACTGAGCAACTGTGCTCTCCAGACAATAAACGCACAAGTCATGTGTGTCTCTGGGTGTCAGAAACTTGAAACGTTTCTCATACATTATTTTACCTGTTCGACAGAGTGCTTCAAACACAAACAGTCCCTGAAGACCAAAAGAGGATGACATGTTATCTAGGTGAATAGTTTAATGGAGATTACTGTAAGTGTTTTTTGCACTTTAATTTGACCATTTTTGTTTGGCAGATGTAGCTGGCAGTCATTGACCTTTAACAATTTTTTTTTTTTTTTTTTTACAGTGTAGATGAGGCTCAGGTGTAGTTCAGTTGTGGGGTTTCTGGTTCACTTAAGGCTGAGAATTGGTTCCAACACTAAAACCTGTTCAGGCCCAATGCAGCAGTAGCACCTTAATGCAGCACACGAGACCTACGGGGAGGAGTCGGATCAAGATCTAAGGAGGGGAGATAGGTAGGATTAGGGATTAGGGATCAGGGGGCAGAGTTGGGTAGGTTAAGGTGTATGTAAGGTGGGAGGAGTTGGATCCTCCCCATGGATTTCATGTTCTGCAGTGAGAACCATCTCCAATGCAGGGCTAGTTATGGATTAGCAATTGGCTGAGACTCTGGCTAGTTAAAGCCCATGTGTGGCCCTTTTCTTTAATCCAGATCTAGGCCACTCCAGGACCGTCATTATTTGCTGCATGTGGTAATTTGGTGTTTGTAATAGCACTTTTCTAGGTACTCAGTGCTTTTACATATGGAAGGACACATCTCCTCAACCACCACCAATGTGCAGCATCCACCTGGATGCAACGACAGCCATATTGGGCCAGAAAGCCCACCATACACCAGCTCACTGGTGGAGAGGAGACAAGACAGTGATAGAGCAAATCAGTATATGGTCTGATTAGGAGGTCATAATGAACAGTGGGCAAATTTGGCCAGGAATTGGCCCTTAATTCAAACAATCTTACAAAACCAAATTGTTTTAAAAAAAAGCTACAATGGCAACAGGGGATACCTGTAAGAGTATGTTTGCTTAGCGTAGTGTCAACCTTAATGAATGAGTGATCAAAAAAAAAAAAAGATGTTTGAAATAACTGGCTTCTGTGGTTACATTTTTCTTAACACTGCCTGTAGCAGAGTATATAATATTTAATTACATAATCCGAGTATTCATTTCCATTGGAATCCATTAATTTAAATGCAGACATTTCTAACTTCAGATACTTACACGTATCAAGTGGTAAACCATACCAGGTTGATAGGCGAATTGTTTGCATTTCTTGCAGTTAACAATCTGTCCATTAAAACCTGCTATTTCACCACTTTTGAGTTTTCTACAACTAATAAAATTGGTCAACTAAACCTCACCGACTAAGTTTATCAATTTGTAGGGGCAACCCTAATTATAGATGTACATCATTCTGATGAAAATACCCAAGATGGTTTAAACAGATAGTAGCAATCAGGTTTATTTTCTTCATGTTTGTTGAACTACACTTCAGTCATGTTGTAAGTCACAGGACAAATAACTCATGAACACCAACTTCCTGCTTCAAACAAATGTCACAGATTAGCAACAAAAGGAGGCAAACAGAACTGATTGTATAAGAGCAGTTTTATTTAAGTCATGTCCAACCAGTTCTGAAACAATCATGGACAGGGAGATGTATAGGTGGTCTCGAACGAATCACCTGAGAGAGGAACATGAAAGTTAACTGGGAATTCAGCCAGATCAAAGCATGATTAGGATGAAAGCTTACTTGTCTGATAGTAGTCATAAATGTTGATGACTGCTGGTTTGAGATAGTTCACTTTAAGAACCTGTTTCAGCTGCAGAGTGTAACTCATGGGGATGCCTTTGGGAACCTGCAAGACCGAAAGGATGAACAGCAGCATATACTGTATACAGAACATGAGATGGCATTAAGTAATATGCTCAGGGGGAGTCTCACCTCTTTCAGATACACCAAGATATGATCATCTTCAGAATCAACCCGCTCCACTAGCGGGGCAAACGATTGGGGTGAAGAACCAAGCTGAGAGGAAAAGACCATTTACATACAGAATCACAACTGAAAGAGCGCCAAACATCTTGAGACTTTCTAAATCATCTTAAACATACGAACCAGTGAGGTATCTGCCTTGAACCCTGACAGGAGCTTAATGTCCACGATAACCATGTTTGTGCTTGCTTTTACACCATTGTACCTGAATGAGGGTGATGGGGGAATACAGAGGTTTAGTCAACAGGATCAAGAACAGCTTTCACTTGTAAGGTCATAAAAATCAGCTGGTTTCAGGCCACAAATTGAAAGGTTCTTACTTCACCGTGAAGTCCAACATGAGATTGGCTTCAAGCAGTTGGCAGTCTCCAGTCACCTTTGCGGCAACACTAAGTTTTTTGGAGTCTTTAGCAGGTGTCGGGATGTTGTAGAAACATGCAACCTACCGTATGAGTGCAGAACAAACAAAAGGGCAGTAGGATATGGATGTGTACAAAAGAAACCGAAAGAGAGGAAGAAAATACAGACCTGCAGAGACACACAAGTGGATCCTGATGCTTTAACACTATATTTGCCAGGAACGTTCTTCAGCCACTTCTCTTGATACAGCAGCCTGTTGTCCCGATTCACTTTGAAGCTGTAAGAGTCTTCAACAGAGGACTGTACGGTAACAGTGCTGGAGCCGTCCAAGCTGAACACTTGAGCAGCGTAAACAGACAGGGCATGAAGAGCCACCACTGTGTCCTAAAAACAAGCACCAGATTAAAAACCTCCTCATAAATAATGGCACTCATGTTTGGTAGTCAGAGGCACCTGGGTGGATGAGAAGCCTCCATAGGGATTCTGCTGGGCCACAAGCCAGTTGACAATGCGGTTAGCATAGCCCAGATTAGCCGTTGTGAGAGGCTGAACAGCGAGAACCGCTAGCAGCACGTAAGAGCTGATCTCCACCGCCAGAGTATCACCAGATGTCGTCTGAGACCAATGGAGTTTAGTGCCTTAGGATGAGATGGAGGGGAGAAAGTTGATGCTAAAGAACCATCAAGAGACTGATAGATATATATATATATATATATATATATATATATCCATCTCACCATCAGAAATTGCATTGTTGTCCAAGCAAGCTAAAAGCTGTGCTCGAGTGGTGGTCTCTCCAGCAAGACTGAAGGTGTAGGCCAGAAGAGCTGTGGTGTAAGTGTTTCCCAGGTTCCCAACAACAGGCCTCAAGCATGATAGAGCGTTGGTAATGGCAGGATCCTGAAAGCAAAAGATCAGACAACAGCTAGAAAAAGGTCATCTGCATGGAGCTCAAACAAATACTGGAGAAGTTTACCATGGTGGGGACACCTAGTTCAAGCAGCGATGCAATAGTGTAGGCGGTCATGGTCACCTCATCACCAACTCCACCCTAAAACACCCCATAGACTGATTTTAGAAGAACCATCTCACACCAAGTCAATTGGTTGGAGCATATTTTAAGAAACATGTAATGCACCTTCATGTCAATGTGATGCAGAGTTCCCTGCTGCATGAAACAACCGTCTGAACCCTGTTTGCTGATCAACCAATCCTTTGCACTCTGCAGGACATGTGGATCAATGAAGATAAATTGCCTCGCTAGACCAAAAGACCTCATGACAAAGGCGGTCAACCTGGCCAAGGAAGAGAAGTCACAAACTGAACTTAGAAAAAAAATTGGTGCCACAAATTATACACAAAAGAACAGTGTGAAACTCACCATGTATTTGATTCATCATTACCAAATGTGCTGTATGAACCATCGTGGTGTCTGTAGTTCAGTTGTCTTTGGTATCCTAATAAGTCCAAATGCCACATGTACAGTGGTCAGGAGTTAAAGTCTGGCACTCCAATTGAAAGGACTAAACCTCCTTGGAATTTAGTCTCCTACATATGTAAAGTGAATTGTCAACCATACCTTTCTGAAGGAAGCCTGTGGCAGTCTCTCGGATGGCTGCGGTGAGCTGATCCGTGACTTCCAGATACAACAGGATGTAAATATTGGGAGCAAGAACAATCATGTTCTGTTCTCCACAGCCATACGGCATTTTTAATAACCTATCCAGATTCTTCAGCGCACGACCCATTATGTCCCCTACAAGAGGTAAAGCATAAAACCATATCATAGTGATTAACCAACCTTCACATGCAAGTTGCTACTCAATGAAATGCTTTACCAAGGACTGAAACTGAACATCTGGCTGATCCTTGAACCACATTTTTTGGAAATGTCAGAGTCACATCTTCAGAAAGAACTTTTCCTGCAGACAGAACGGATCAGGATTGAGTGCTAGGCTAATGTTTGGCTGTACAGGAAGAATGTGTTTGGGTATCAACGAGTACAAACCCTTTGGACACAGTAGCCAACTCTGGGTGTTTGTCCGTTCAACTCCTTCAGGCTATAAACGCAATAACATCACATCAGTAAAGCAGCATGAGATCCATGGTCAAACCCCAGAAGGCTGTTAACACTTACCAGGACAAGTAGACTTCGAGTGAGTACGTCAATGCGTCCTCTCGTCGGCACAGTCACGACCTCAGTGCCACATCGGGTCCGGGATGGTTCAGCTGAAGCATTGACAGTCACATTGACAGCTCCTGCAGTAACAGACAGGAAGTGAGCAACATCTTATATACACACCAATTTAGAGATGATCCAAAACTGACCAAGAACTGAAGCTGATAGAACCCATTTGAAGGTTTTTCTCCCATTAGCACAAAGACAAGATGAATATGGTTCAGTATATGGTTTCAGAGTGAAGGCTGTGGATGAATCTGGCGTTACTTTAACCTGTCAATGAAACAGCACATGGATCAAAGATACATGACCTTCTCTATACAGAGCCATTATATAAATAAACCATAACTGACCATGATGCACTTGGACAGATAGCTGAAGACCGTGGCCTTCAGCTCAAAAGACTCTCCACGGACGATGGAGTACGGCAGGGAGAGCTCCAGGAAGAAGGGCTGGAAGACCGTCAGCAGAGCAGGAGGAGCCAGACCAAAACCTTCTGAGGACAGGCAGAACGCCTCCGTCTCCCATGTAGTGATGGTGTCAGGAACCGTGAGGGGAAGTTGTGTGGATCCAGTGTCTCTAAAGGACAGCACGAGAGAAATAAGGGGAACACGAGAAATAAAATATGTAGGCAAGTAGCTTTAGAAGGAACAAGATGCTTCACTAACCCCACTTGAACAAGCTGCCAGAGCCATGTTTCTGGAAAATAAGTCCTGACAGTCACTTCTGAAGTAGAAAGTGCTGGAGGGGGAACTTCCTCTTCTGGAGGAGCCATTTCAGGAGGAGCCATTGGCATAGGCCTTTCAGCCATAGCCATGGGCACAGGACCACCACGAAACCTCATCACTGGAGAGACAAGCAACTTTACAAACACTTACCCTGCACTTTCTTAGTCTCTGCAGAATAACCAGGGTCCATGCGCTTAATTTATAAAGAGATTAAAAACGCCACAATTTGCTGATCCACAAAGAACATGGAATAACCCTTCATAACTCAAGGTAAGTCATGCAGAATTTCCCATCCGCATAGACCTACCTTCTGGGACTCTGGGATACAGCGGGCATGGAGGGGCTCGTACAGGGAGATTTGTTGCAATCTTCATTCCCATACTCTGTCATAACAACAAGCCAAAACAGATTTAAAGTCTTTGACTCCGTATTATTCGGTGACTACATGGTCATGAACGATTTTCTACCTTGAAGGTTGTGTAGGCTTGATTTGTAGGAGCAGTGGAGGGATTTATCTGAATTGCTGGACGGGGTCGAAAGCCTAGACACTCTGGTTCATCCTGAACTTTGTTTGGGTAACCTGCTAGCGACCGCACTGGGAGCAAGTCAAACACCTATGACCATAAAACTGTTGTCACGTTTCTAGAAAATGGTTTAAATGCATTAATGTTTGGCCTGTTATGGTCAGTTTATACAGGTGAAAAATTAGACTATCGTGCAAAAATGAACTCCAGTAATTCTAATTAAAAGATGAAAAAAAATTATACTTTGAGGTCCAACATCTCTGCATTTAAAATTAGTTTAATTGATTTCATGTATATATACACACACTTTTCTGAGATTTTGAATTTGGGGTTCATAAGCTGGTAATAATTCTAACTTTTGCAAAAGATTAACTTTTTTTAGTTTCACCTGTAAATGTTAGGTGTTAATGTACACTATGCTATAATGCAGCTGCTTTTTTTTTTTAGTTTTGTCCAATTGATCCATAGGCATTACTCAAATTCTCAAGTTGAACCTGAATGTACAGACCAACAAGAATTTAAATCAACTGCACATGGATACCATTTTTGCACTCAGACGTCTTCCTGGCTCCATGATCCGGATGCTCTGATCTACGGCACTGATGCCACACAGAGATCCTGCTTGAGCAGAGACCGTCAGAACATTTTCCTCAGCTGGAACTGCCGTAGCAGGAGAGAACTGTAGAGACACCTGGAACAAGAACCAACACCCTGTAGGACACGTCACTATTACCCACTTTAAGTCAAAATATGGTTTTATACCTATATAAAAATTATACCTGGTTTTGGAGACATGTTTCGGTGTCAAACAACGCACTACCAACCACTACATTCTCACTGGGCAGAATGCAGTAAACCAGAATCTGCACTACTGGAGCCATATCGACACTGACAGACAGCTGGAACGACACTGAGCCGCTAGTTACCGAATCACAAGCCCTTGCTTTGACCGTCTCAAATCCATGGAGGACGATCAATCCTCTGGACAAAACCTGACAACACAAACAGGTGCATAAAAACAGCAACAAGGTTTATTTAAAAGAGACAAAACCTCTGATTCTCACCATATAGATGATGTCAGTGCTGTAGTCACCAGCCTCTCCAACAAAAGAATACTTCACGGTCACTGGAACCACAGCACCACATTTGAGCGGCTGCTCAAGCTTCACTATAGTCAGTTCACTAGATGGGTTGCTGGAATCAGGTTGGAGAAGCTGAACAACCCTTGAATCTGAAGTGAAGTATGGCGATTTGTAACGATTAACAACCCCTGGAGTCACACTCACCTGGCAACAAATGGAATGGGTTTAATGCAAAAGAGATTGGGAGAAGTCTACATTTCACAAGAAAGAACAAATCGTACCACCAGATTGAGAGCAGCTTTAGGAAGTTTAGCAGTGTTGAGAGAGAACTCAGCCAGTCCATCCTGGTTTGTGGTCAGATTCTGCAGCAGTTTGTTGGGCCAGCTGTTACCATTTAGGAGATGGACCACTTTGTTTGTGATTGGAGTACCATCAAAATGAGACACAGAAATCTGTTGGAAATGATCAAGGTTAGGATAGGGAACAAATGTGAAGGCTGACGGGGAAAAAAAAAAAAAAAACCTTGCCTTTCCATTAATCGTTGATCCAGGATCAAAATGATCTGGGAGGTCCACAAACATGACTTTGCCGACTTCAAATGTAATGGACACGGTTGCAGATTTTGACATCATTACATCTGGGGAAACAAACAAACTGAATTAACAAGTCAACTTCCTCCATACGTGTGCTGTTGGTTTAGATAAGCCAATAGCTCACCTGTTCCCTCCTCAGTGACGTTCACATTTACAAGAAGAGTATCTTTCATTTTATTTTCATATTTGGTGTTGAAAAACACTGAGGTATCGACGGTAAGGGAGGCACAGCCTGTGGCATTCATCTGGTAGCAGAACAAAGAGTCACATTTAAGTCAAGTTCAAGCAGAAGAAAAACCCTCCACTGTAAGACAGGAGTCACACACCTCTGCGGTTTGATTCAGACACCAACGGGTCAACTCAGGAGCAACAATGTATGGGAACGGCTCACGACATACTTCCACCAGGGCTTGACCAGGTACAGGTTGCCCATATGTATATCTTGGAAAGGTCACAAGGAAAAAAAATTAAGCGAGACCACAACACAAGAAATGTGGCAGCAAGAAAAAAAGAAAAAAAAAAAGTCACTCACTTGGCACAAGCCTCAACTTTCAGTCCCACATCTGCAACGCTGTACATCTGTGGTGTGTTTACAGTCACGTCAAACTTGGGTAAAACTAAATCAGAAACAAAATGCTTTAAGATTAAGACCTTAGATCTGATGTTGTACTGTTGCACATAATATACAAAGACTTACCATATTTTTTCACCTCAAAAACCTGGGAGATCATTTGGTCGCCAACAAAAGCCTTTAGCGTGTACATCCCTAACTGAGCCTCTGGGTTTAACTCATGAGAAAGCTGCAATATCCACTCCGTTGAGGAAATGTTTGTCCACTGACCAATCCGGTTTTTCTGATTGTCCTATAATAATAAAAAAAATTTAACAGCTCAAAGGAAAAAACCACTAACAATACAAAAAGCTGTATTGGCTCCATTCAAAGACTTGCACCGGAGCAAATTCTCACCTCCACCACCACCAGATTGTACTGCAAGACACAAAGCATAAACATTAATGCAGCCAAGTCTTTGAAGAAAAGAGCAAAACTGCACAAATAACCTGAAATAAATTTGCATTTTGTTCATGGTGAGCTCTTACCATCTGATCAAGAGGCACAAATTTGGCATCCATGGTGACAACTCTGAAATTCACTGCAAACACAGCAAAACTTACAAAGTGCATTATGCAATTAAAGATCAGAACTTGTAGCATAATGAACTTTCTCCACCTCTCATTTTCAACCAAGGGACATTCACAGCTCACCCGTTTGTCCTGGATTGTAGATGGGTTTGTCTGTTTGGATGAAGGTCAAAGGCAAGTAACGTCTGAACATGACTTTCCTCTCCTCAGTCGCTCTGAAGACCTTCCCTTGAACTTCTACCTTCAGCATCTGAACAGACTCTTTATCCACTCGAGGAGCCTGTAGGAAAACTTGGTTAAACCAGACAAAAAAATTAAGATATAAAAACTAGCATCTACTGACAGACCTGGAAACTAAAGCAGCTGTGAAATGGCTTTGAAGAAACTTGCTGCACAAGTTGAGTCATCCCATGTTCATCATCAAGCAGAGAAACTGTCATTGTGAGACGCTCTTGGGGTTTCAGAAGACTTGCACACAATTTGGCATCAGATCCAGTTTCAATCACTGCAGGGAACGTCACCATGAATAACCTGTGTAAACATCATGAAGTTTAGGTTCAGAGACTAAAGGAAATCAGGTCAGAACATTTTCGTGTTGATGAACATTCACAGACAGTGGCTGCCACAGGGGTCTCGTGACCAAATTCTGCTTTCTCGGACTTGTTCCTTCAAAGACTCAGTCTTGACTCGGCATAGGCGGTCTCGTCCCCATCACTAAGGACTGCTCTAAACAATTCCCAATCTAGCTTAGTCTGTAAGCCTAACTGTTGATTATTAACTGGGGTGACATTAAATCATGAATATCAAAACTGATGTCAGGAAAAAAAGAATCTCGACTCGGATTTGCTTCCTCAAAGACTTGGTTTTGATTCAGACTCGACTGTGAACCAACGGACTCAGTCTCAGCATAAGCAGTCTCGTCCCCATCACTAGCATCACCAACACCAACTTTAATTGCCAAAGGTTTAATAATCCAGCTTCTTAAATTTCATTTTAAGGATAAGACATGCTTGAATCAAGATAATTTGGTATTCTAACATAAAACCTAGAGCTGCATGAGATTAACCGTTAAGAGACTGAAGTATGTGGGATTGATTGTCTTAAAAAAAAAAAAAACACCACACACACAACACTGGACTGTCCTGGTAAAGAGAAGACCATTTTGTTAATGAACAAGAAACTAATTTCAACAGTGACTTGTAACAAGCTAAAATAAATTAAAACCATTCATTTGACCACACGAGGGCCAAAGTACTATATGACTAATGAACTTTTAACATATGGTTAAAGCTCTGGTGCGTAATTTACTCAATTTAAAACGGCATCAGCATAAACACTAGACCACTTCTGCTCTCTTCAAAGCCCATGGTACTTACGGCCTTTTCTGTCCATCAACGGCAAAGAGGAAAAGGGCTAAAATGAGCCCTCTCCAAACACAAATCTCCCTCACAGCCATAAAGAGCAATCATCCAAGACTACACAAAAATCAAGAGTCTCTTTCACAAACCCTGCACCACTTCTGTTAAGATCCACACTGTTCTACAGCTTAACTCTAAATCAGCTGCACTGATACCAGCGTTATTTAAACGCTCTTAATAATTCAGAACAGGTTGAATTAACACTCTCAGGCAATCAGGACGTCTTTAGGGCGGAGCCCCGGTAATTAATCAGGGTTGCCAACACACGCTCTTACTCTGTCCACTAAAAGCTCATGCCATTGCCAAGCTCATTAATATGGGGTTAGATTTGTTGCATTATTCCAAATAAATAGATTGAGATGCACATATACATGTAAACAGTTTAACAAATAAATAAAATGAGATTTGAAAATAAAATACAAATATTTACAAATGTGTTTTATGTCATAAACACAATTCTGCCAGCCATTTATTTGAGAACTGCTTTTTGTGCATCTGTAAATTGCTGCACACATTTGAGAATCACTTCTTGTGCATTTATAAATCCCCTTGCACATCTGTGGACCTCTTGACATGCAGACAAATCCATAAATAAGTGGACTCCACCCACAGTTAACTCAAGCCAATCAGGCAACGGCCACATTGAGCTGACCAATTGTAGCACTTTCTCGCTACAACCAATCACGGCAGGGCTTTACAGTCCCATGCTGAGCGCAGACACAACCTAGGATTCCAGGGTTTACAAACACTGAAGGGGTCTATGTAGAGGGCACTTCGTTCAGATTGAGCTGTCTGTTAGCCAGTACGAGGACGCCGACGCACTGAATCGTTCTTTGTTTAAATAGTTCAAAGTTACTATTACTATTATTTAATATTACCTTGGCAAACTATAGGCTACATCATTAAAAAGACTCAAGTTTCAGTGACCACTATTCTATTCTGAGAAACTTATACTGACAGTTATGTCTTAATTTGTGTCAGGATTTATGTAATGTTATATTATGTTACGTCTGTCAAGCCGCTCACATTCAGAGAAAAAAAAAAAACCTCCTGTGCTGTCGTCATGACAGCGGTAGACAAAACAACGTCCAACGGGCTTTTAGGTCAAAAATGTGCAGATTTGGAGAAATGTTGATAGATTCTTATAGGTTTACGTCAGATTTCTAAAGAGAGGATTAATATTTACTCCGGAGACCTGGGTTCGAGGCCCGCTCGGAGCAGGTTGAGTAGGACCCGGGTGGAGGGGTTACATTGGTGCCGTGACCCGGATGAGAGTGATGGCCAGCTAGTAGTTGCTGTGCAAGTAAACCTCACTCCTCTGATCTCAATATGCGCTCTAGCAACAGATGCTAGAGGCTGCAGTCTTTGGCCTCCTTGTTAGAGCGCCCGACTCTCATGCCGGAGACCCGGGTTGTTCCATAAAACAAGATTAGAATACAAGCCAGGCTTATTTTGGTTAGTCAGACTTATTGTCGGTTGATTCTGTTTCATAAAGCAAACAAGAATCAACAAACTTAAAATTGTTCAAACTCAGTTACTCTGGCAACTCATGCTGTGAAACTAACCTGGTACAAGGCAGGCTAACTGTCAGGCTAAGCCTAAGTTGTTACACTGTTCCTCTAACACTGACCAACAGGACCACAATAATATTACCACTGACTCTCTCTCTCTCATACCATTACTTTATTAGTTTATTAACCCCTATCAGTCCAAAAATAAATATACAGTAGGAAATCTACTTGGCTACAATGATAAATGAGACAATATAGACCTACAAACGTGTTCAATTATTGTACAAAAAATGTTTATGTTAAAATTGTTATATACAGTGGGGCCAAAAAGTAAATTTAGTCAGCCACTGATTGTGCAAGTTCTCCTTCTTAGAATAATGAGAGAGGTCTGTAATTTTCATCATAGGTACACTTCAACTATAAGAGACAAAATGAGAAGAAAAAAAAAAACAAGGAAATCACATTGTAGGATTTTTAAAGAATTTATTTGTAAATTATGGTGGAAAATAAGTATTTGGTCATCCACAAACCAGCCAGATTTCTGGCTCTCACAGACCTGTAACTTCTTCTTTAATAAGCTCTTCTGTCCTCCACTCGTTACCTGTATTATTGGCATCTGTTTGAACCCGTTATCTGTATAAAAGACACCTGTCCACAGCCTCAAACAGTCACACTCCAAACTCAACCATGGCCAAAACCAAAGAGCTGTCGAAGGACACCAGGAAGAAAATTGTAGACCTGCACCAGGCTGGGAAGAGTGAATCTACAATAGACAAGCAGCTTGGTGTGAAAAATCAACTGTGGGAGCAATTGTAAGAAAATGGACGACATACAAGTAGTGATGGCCAAATTAAGCGTTTTGAAGCCTTATTGCTTTCTGATACAATAGGCTTTATGCCGAGCGCCACGTGACCAAACTGGAAAACGGGTCTAATTGCATCCGCTTGTCAGAGAAAGTGTTAACAGCCGTAAGAACTTACTACGATATCTATGGATTTTTAAGGTAATCAGCTAACCTACTAAGTTCACTTTGTTATTGGTGTTTTATGCTATTTAAATATCTAAACGTTATTGTGAAGAGAAATTTAAAAACTTTTAAATATCAATCTGCACATGCGAGGGACATTTGTTATGCTCATTTTTGCTTGCTCCTTTTAGTTATCTTTAGTCAATTTCATGAAGCACATACAAAAGACCTGAATCGGAAGCGATGTGATCTGTTTTCCGGCTTGGTCACGTGACGCTCGGCATAAAGCCAATTGTGTCGAAAATGGTTCATTACTCGAAGCTTCATTCAGATAGAAATTGCAGCACCATCTCCTGGTGAAGTAAATGTAATGCAACAAAGCTGATAACCATAAAATGCAAGTAGGCGTGTATATTAACGCCCCGTTTATGACGAGTTTACGTAAGCGATCGAAGCTGAAACAGTGTTAGTAATGTGAAACTCATGTTGGTGAATTTTACAGATACTGATGAATTTCATGTGTTCACTTTGACAATAAAACAATAAGCATGATGTGCGTGTGTAATTATTTCTTTAGAGAAGGACAGAAGATCAGACCAGCTTAAAAAAAGTTGGAAACCATCACAGAAATTCTAATGGTTTCGATTAAAATACCAATAGGAACCATTTGCTTTTACCATTTAAACCACTACAGTAGAGACCTACAGAGACCACTATAATTCTCATTAAATCCAATAGAATTTCTGTAATGGTTTCCATGACTATAGAAACCATTTTAACTGATTCTTTCCTGTGGGAAGCGACTTGTTAACTGGTGGGACTTAAACTGATATTTTTGTATGTTGAAAAAGATGTGCTTGTGTAACTGGTTGTACTTGAATAATGTCAAATAGAGTTTTTTTTTTTTTGTAAGTTTCTGTCTTTCTCCATATCATTCATACATATGTAAAAATATTTATATGCAGAAATGTCAAAGAACTAATCCTATTCGGGAAAATAAGTTTAAAGTGTTCCCAAACTTGCGAATGACTTCTCTTTATCGCTGGCTCCATCACAACAACACTAAAATAAACTCAATCACCTCTCAATAATAACGCCAATCCAAACACCGACTACTAACCCATGGTGTTGCCATGGTTTGGCTTCACTTTTATAAGATATACAGCCGCCATGTATCAAAGCTGTCAACACTAGATCGGGCTGTCAAAGCAGTCAGGTGGTTCACTACAGGAGTGAACCAGTGTGTTTGCTTCAGACGTCATTTTCACGTGACTAGTGACGTAATGATACAAGCTCCGAAGCAGTGGTTCATTGCGAGGACCGTTCGAGTTTGAAGCAAGCTTCGGAGCGTCGGTGTCAGACGTAACATCACTACATACAAGACCACTGATAATCTCCCTCGATCTGGGGCTCCACGCAAGATCTCATCCCGTCGGGTCAAAATGATCATGAAAACGGTGAGCAAAAATCCCAGAACTACACGGAGGGACCTGATGAATGACCTGCAGAGAGCTGGGACCAAAGTAACAAAGGCTAACATCAGTAACACACTACACCGAGAGGGACTCAAATCCTGCAGTGCCAGGCGTGTCCCCCTGCTTAAGCCAGTACACGTCCAGGCCCGTCTGAAGTTTGCCAGAGAGCATATGGATAATCCAGAAGAGGATTGGGAGAATGTCATGTGGTCAGATGAAACCAAAATAGAACTTTTTGGTAAAAACTCAACTCGTCGTGTTTGGAGGAAGAAGAATGCAGAGTTGCATCCCAAGAACACCATACCTACTGTGAAGCATGGGGGAGGAAACATCATGCTTTGGTGCTGTTTTTCTGCAAAGGGGACAGGAAAACTGATCCGTGTTGAGGGAAGAATGTACGGGGCCATGTATCGTGAGATTTTAAGCCAAAACCTCCTTCCATCAGTGAGAGCCTTGAAGATGAAACGTGGCTGGATCTTCCAGCATGACAATGATCCCAAACACACCACCCGGGCAATGAAGGAGTGGCTCCGTAAAAAGCATTTCAAGGTCCTGGAGTGGCCTAGCCAGTCTCCAGACCTCAACCCCATAAAAAATTTGTGGAGGGAGTTGAAAGTCCGAAACATCACCACTCTAGAGGAGATCTGCATGGAGGAATGGGCCAAAGTACCAGCTACACTTACAGGAAAGACTTACAGGAAACGTTTGATCTCTGTCATTGCCAACAAAAGTAATAGTACAAAGTATTGAGTTGAACTTTTGTTATTGACCAAATACTTATTTTCCACCATAATTTACAAATAAATTCTTTAAAAATCCTACAATGTGATATCCTGGATTTTTTTCTCATTTTGTTTCTTATAGTTGAAGTGTACCTATGATGAAAATGACAGACCTCTCTCATCATTCTAAGTAGGAGAACTTGCACAATCAGTGGCTGACTAAATACATTTTTGCCCCACTGTATATAAGATTGTTAAAGGAGCTGTATGTAAGAAATTTATTTAAATTAATCATAAAATGGCCCTGATATGTCACTAGACATTAAGAAATCATGTTCATTTCAAATACTTATATCACTGACAACAGTAGTCCGGCCAGGATATTGTCATTTAAAAAGTGAAGTTGCAGCCCTCAACTGATGTTGATGTTGTCATGTTGTGTTTTGGTCTGATGCGCCACCCTCCACCTATCTACCAATCACGGACTCAGTAGTGTTGCTCATTCGGGTCGCCAGCTCTGCTAGTTACCACAACTGCAGCTACAAACGTGTCGGAATCGGATAAAAAAAAAGTCTAACATTGCGAATCAGATAAACTGATAAACTCATAAACTCGTTATGAATCAGAAATACTTCGTGACAAAGTCCGAAATAAAACAAGGATCTGTATAGGAGATGCCTTTGAAAGATGGAGACGGCTGAAAACGGAGAAGAATTTCTGGGCAGGTAAGATTCATCTATGTTTGGCTAACTTGTACTTGATGTAAATGGACATTTCAAATATTCATGACAGTCGAACAAAGTTATGCATGTTCGTGCAAAGTAACGTTACGTTAGCTCATATGGAGGAGGTGGGTCATCGAATTGGAAGCACTATAGGCGCAATTCCACGGTAAAATAACTTTTTCTAACGTCCATAACACCAATGAAAAGCACATTGTAGCCTATGATGTGAATAATGTGTCCCACTTGGAACGTTTTGTAGCCTACTTGTTTATCATGCAAGTTCTACAGTCAAAAATAATAGAATGACATGTAATCTTTCACATCACATATTTTAGCGTTATGGACGTGTACTGCAGAGTAAGTTAAAAAATACAGCTGGTCGCTTTCACTTATAGCGTCAGCTAAATGAATAGCTGTATCTTTGATATCGGTTACACACTGTGACAGAGGCTTGTGCTTGTACTTACGTTAATGACAGATACCTACCGTTAGTATACTAACAGCTACTGTTCTAACAATATACTGTCACATACGAGCGTACATCTTTACTATTATATTTGGCTAATCGCCATTAGTACATTTTTGCGATATATAATTACTTTGCAAAACATCTCTCATTTGAAGCATAAACATAATTAACAGAAAAAAAAACTTAGCCTACTGTGTAGGACTCGACACTTGCCATTGGAAGCTTCTGTAGCAGCCTACGTTCCTGCTGGATCCTGCAGCCTATCTGGCAACCTCGAGTCAGGGAGGAGGGAGAGGGGATACACCGCTCTACAGTAATTTGAAGGTGATTGCAGTACCTTGCAGTAATACTGCTCCTTTAAATAATAAGATTGTTTTAAAGATTTATGAATACATTTCTCTCTGGTTTTGCTTGGCAGCTGTAGTACATTTGTATAGTTATTAGAAGAACATTACAATCTAACAAATAAAAAGCTTATTAAAGCTGAAGTTAAATTCACAAAATTAAAAAATAATAATAATCACAAAAAACAACAACAACAAACAAACAAACAGTATTCGGCCAAGGTAGGTTGCAGGAAGGCAGACGAGGATATATTTCCAAACCAAATGTTTATTAGTAATTAAACACAGAATGGCAGAAAAGATAGAGATAGAGACTAGAGATCGAACACAAGGAATTTCCTGTAGGTTTAAAATTCTAAATAAGGCACGTCTAATGTCCAACAACAAATATTTTAGCATATATATTTTATGTACTTTATTATGTCTATCAATTCAAACACATTTAACATAATTATACAAATGAACAGTTCCTTTAAAGACATATTTCCCCCCCAATTCCCTATTTTTACTTCTACTTTTTCCTTTAGTGATAATACCCACCAACACATAAACACATCATTAGAACAATAACCAATAAGTACATAGTTAGACACTTTTATATGAAAAAGGGAAAAAAGACAAAAAAATATATATAATTATTAATAAAAATTAAACATTCACATATTTATATCAATCTCTTATAATGACACATAATTCCTAAAAATTAATTCACGTAATATTATAGATAATCTTAAGTTAACAAGCAGAGCCGGACAGTAACGGAGTACATTTACTTGAGTACAGTACTTAAGTACAATTTTGAGGGATCTGTACTTTACTCGAGTATCATTTTTGGGGAGTACTCATGACTTTACTCAAGTACATTTGAGAGGCAAATATTGTACTCTTTACTCCACTACATTTCTATCCATAACCGTGAGTACCCGTTACTACTTCTAAAAAAAAAAAAAAATGGAAAAAAGAAAAATCTCAGAAACTCTCAATTTGTTGTTTCCCTCTCAAACGTGATTGGATTGTGCAGGCGCCACTGATTGGGACAGCCTATCAGCAATCACCTTCAGCTTTCTGCCAAAGTCAACTCCATGGTCAGATTTAGAAAAGAGACGAAACCATGGACGAAACAATGGATGAAGACGCAGCAGGTCCATCCCGTGAATGTGCCAACCCGTGGCCCCACCTCGCCAGACTATTTCAATTTTCGGAATTTTCTTAAATTTTCTTAAATGTTAAATAAAGCAACATGGTAAAAAGATGAAAATGACTTGATTTTACTTTCAATTCCTTTTACATTCTCCAAGGTATTAACATTAACATTGTTCATAACTCCATGTAGGACGTTTCTGTACATAAATTCTAAGCACTGTGGCAGTAGTAATGCAATATTTAGAAAATGTACTCTTGTACTCTTGATACTCAAGTACTTTCAAAAACAAGTACTTCAGTACTTTTACTTAAGTAGACATCTGACTGTAGTACTTTTACTTGTACTTGAGTAAAATTTAGCAAGGGGTATCTGTACTTTTACTCAAGTAATGAAGCTGTGTACTCTGTCCGCCTCTGTTAACAAGTAGAAAATGAGTCAAACATTTAGATATCAAACTAATTCTGTCTTTTTTTGCAAAACATTCGTCTGCAGCTGAACACCATATACAAACATCAGCAGGATTCTAAAAAAAAATCCAAGATGGCGGCATGTATGGTCTGATGTGTGTTTGTCCCCTTTATTTATACTAATTTACACTCATTTCTACTCATTTCGTTTGCTTTTATACTCATATATGGAGTAAAAAAATTTAGCAGATTCTATGATTGAGCTCTTTGGTTTTTTAGATGAAATAGTTTTTATTGGATTATGGACTACTTTCCTGCAGAAAAGCTTCCATCTCCAGGCTCTACTTGGATCCTGAGTCTCTGTCAGCCTCTCTTGGCCCTGGCAGCCCAGCAACCATCTCCAGGCTCTGCTTGGATATTGAGGCCCTCCTAGCCTCTCCAGGACCTAGCGGCCCAGCTACCATCTCTAGGCTCCAGGCCCTAGCAGCCTAGCTATGTCTCTAGGCGCTGTTTGGATCCTGTGGCCCTGCTAGCCCTTCCAGGCTTCACTTGGATCTGAGGATCTGCTAGCTTCTCTAGGCCCTAGCAGCCTAGCTAACATCTCCAGGTTCTGCGTGGATCCTGAGGCCCTGTCAGGTCCTTCGGGTTTTGCTAACATCTTCTGCTAACATGGCTCTTCTTTTAATGCTGCTTTGTTCATTGTTTGTGCAAAAGCTAAGATCAAGTGATTTATACTGGGTGAGTACATCTTACAACATTTGTGGCTCTTTGGACATAGCCTATAGATTCAACTGCTCAGCCTTTGTGCATTCCCCTCAAATGCCAAAAGAGTTGGCAGAGGACTTAAATTTAGCCTGGTCTCTACCCAGAGATATTCTTCAGCTTCAAAATCTTTTGATTTTAAATGACTATTTTGCATTTGATGACAGACATTACTGGGACTCTCATTTTAAAAACTCTACAGATTTTTCATGTACTGATGGTAAACAGAGATGGTTAATATTTGTATAGCTGCTTTTATCTAGCAATGTGCAGCCAAATCAAGGCCCTGAGTTGCAGAGTATTCCATTGCCATCTGGTGTGAAATCCATGCCTGGTTTGAGTGTAATTCACCTTAATGTTCGCAGTTTGTTACCCAAAATGGATCTGCTTAGAATTTGGGTGAATTTAACAGATGCTGATATTGTAAACCTGGCTGACAAAATCAATCACTGATATGGACATTGGAATGGGTGATTATAACGTGTTTCGTGCTGACAGATTAAGGAAGGGTGGTGGGGTTGCTATGTATGTCAAATCAAAATTTAATGTGAAGCTAGTCCATTCAGAATCAATCGGTAAGCAGCTGGAATTTTTGGCAGTGAAGGTGGAGTTGGCAAGGGCCTTTATGTTACTGTTGTTGGGTGTTATAGGCCGCCTCCTGCCTTGAGTACTGCATTGCAGACTCTTATTCAACTCTTATCCAGATTGGACTACTCTAAAATTATTTTAGCTGGTGATCTAAACTGGGACTGGCTGAAACCTTGTTCAGATGAATTTAAGTCATTTTGTGACAAAAAAGTACAAATTAACAATAGCACAAATAAATACAACTCTACAAAAATCCAGGTGGGCCTACAGAAATGTAAATCAAAATTAAAATGACACTGCATGGTTTTCTTTTTATAAATAAATGATAGATTAATACAGATGAAAGTTACAAAAGTTATTGGAATTGTTGCATGGTAGTGTTGTGGAAATTCGTAATATGTCTACAATCTACTTAATCTGTCTTCTTAACCACGGACGATTTAAATAACTTGCAGTTGTTAAAAATAATAACTACAGTATCCCAAGGTAATTTCCTGAATACTTACAATACTTCCCTGAAGTAAGGTGACGGCGTCCCGTCAAGAAGCATCTATCACTACCTCAATCACATATGTTTTATTGATGTCTTTCTGCACAGCATATACCCGACACGACCAAAGTTGCTCTTTGTAGAAATGACGTTTTATTCACGGCCGGGAGATCACGGGCCACAACAACCAAGTGAGTCTCCTGAATAGAAAGATACATGTACATTTATATCATACAGTTGAGTATAAATCATCACTCAAGTCTTCACTGTGATTTGTTCTGGCGATTGGTTTGTAATGATCTGTTAGTTCTACTGTGTTAAGCACTTTTTGGTTATGGCTTTTGACCTGAGCATCCTTAGTCTGCATTTCTCTGTACATTTAATGTTGAAAATACTCATTACATAAATTATTTATATCACAGTAACAATAACAGACCTATCTTGAGAAGAAATGATTTGTGTGTCTCTAAAGAGCAGGGCACACATGCAATTTCCAGTCTAATCTTTTTAAATAAACACTTGATGCCATTTAGCTTTTAGAAAATCTGTACTGAGAAGGACTGTTCTTTAAAAAATGTGAAAAGTAAAACTGTTTTAATTTAAAAACAAATTTTTTTTAATGATTAATCAATGCAACAATCCAGGGTAAAAATAGCGATTTGTTTGAAAATCAGACATTTAATAAATATCATAAAGGTTCTGTATAGAAAGGGATTTTAGCATTATGGAACACTTTTACTTTTACTTTCTGTTGTGTCATGTGACTTCGAGGAATTGTATACTTGTGTCTATATAAAGGCCTGCAGAGAGCTTTCACTTGCTATCTGGAAACCAAAGAGGAGGACGGACACACACCGGGAGACATCAGCACTCAGGTTTGACTTAAAATGCTTAATTTGATAGATTTATCACAATAAAACACTTTTTAAATTATTTATAATGATTGCCAAAGCCACCTGACAGCAGATATATTTAATGTTTTCAGATGACTCTGCTATTTCAGTGTCCTCCACGCTGCTGAAACTAATCATTGTGTTGTCATAGATTACTTTGTACATTGGCGTGACACCGATTTTCTTCAACTAAATGTAAAAACAGGACATGCTCATTGACTCCAGGCTGAAGCTCTCAGTTCCCCAGAGTACGATCATTGCAGTTCATCAATCATGGCAGTTTGACAATAAGAGGAAATGTAATTGTGATGCAGAGATGGTTTATGAAAAGGACAACAATTGTTCTTCATGTTGATAAAAACCTTTTGATACTCTGACAAATTATACACTGAGTGTTTATTAACATTTTCTGTAACACAATGTTATGGAAATATCAGTGGCAAGGTAAAAATGCTCTTTTTAAAATTATTACGGTATTTTATAATTATTTTAGGTATCCAGCCAAGTAGTCTTACTAACCTTTATAATAACCATGTGGTACAGAAAGCTAAATCCATCTTATCAGTGGAAAGAATTATACCGTCAGCCTGTTCTCACGTAAATGCGTCTCTATTACATGCATTGTGTATTGTCGTGTAATTTATATGCGAAAATGAGTTTTTACGTGCATATGAGACGCAGTTTTCGCGTGTATTTGATACGCAGGTCATTTGGGTGTAATACGCACGCACCCCACACCACTAATTCTACCCAAACGTATAATACACACGCACCCCACACCACTACTAAACCTACCCTAACCAACCTATGCGTATCCTATGCACGTAAAAACTCACTTTAGCGTATAAATTACCCGGCAATACACATGCGTGCTATAAAGACACATTTAGTGTGATCGGGTTGATATACTGTAGATACATTCCCACTACAATTTCCATTGTATAGATGGCTTCTGTGCGTAAGATGCTATGCCTATCGAGGGTGAGCTCCATTAATACTAACACTTTATTTTCTATTCTATATCTATTTAAAAAAACTGTTAAAATATAAAATAACATTTTTATACATCCATTTTATGGACTAAACTGGGAATGGTCACAGCACTTGCATATTGTTGTCATATTGTTAGTTTAATTCTATTGCTCTCCTCATTTGTCAGTCGCTTTGGATCAAAAAGTGCTGAATGATTAAATGTAAATGTAAATGATTAATTAGTGAATGTTGACATTATAGGATTGAACAATCAGCAGAAGTGAACATCTAAATCTGCTGGCCATGCAGAAACAATCACCTATGTCCTGAACCATTGACTCATCACACGGTGACATCATGGGTAGGAAAAACACAATATTCAATGCATCCAATCATTCACAAAAAATAATCAATAATGATCAGATAAGTGCTGATATTCTGACGAATTTAAAAGTTTTCTGTGTTTATGTTAGATCACGCATTTCCCAATGTGACCGCTGTGTTCTTTGGGAATCCTTCATCAGTCCAGTTTGGACATGAAAACATTCTACTGGGAGAAAAACAGACTAATACAGAAAATGCAGAAATGTCCAGAATTGTTCCTTTGCAGAGGAAGATATCAGAACGTCACGTCTCTGTGATCAACATGACTGGTTTACATGAGACTGAACTTTACCTGGACTGTGTGGATACTCTCATTGGTCAACTAGTGAAAGAAAATGAAATCCATGCCTTCATCTTTGTTGTGCGACTGGGCCAGTTAACCAATGATGATCAGATGGTTCTGGAATGGCTTCAGAGAGTGTTTGGTGACAAAGTTCTTCAGTTTGTGATGATTCTCTTCACAAACTGTGAGACAGAAGAAGAGCCTGACATTATAATAGATGATCTGAAGAAAAACCCTGTTCTGGAGCAGCTGCTGGAGAAATGTGGAGGAAGATTTCACACCTGCAACAAGATGATGAACAACCAATCAGAGATGAGAGACCTGATGAACAAGATTGAGCTTCTGTTTAATGAGAATCAACAGCAGTGTTACACACTAGAGATAAAAAATACAGCATTAAGACAGATAGAAGAGCTGAAAAAGAGTGAATGTGAAAGTGGTGAGAATGTTTTTTAAACTATTTTAACTAAACGTCCTAGACATTTGTGGATGGAGATAGGGCTTCAAGATACATCAACAAGAAATGTTTGGAAAAAAAGGTGCTCCCTCAACCAAGGAGTGTCATTTTGAAAATGCCATTTGGTAATAATAATTTAAATTTATTTCAGTTGTTTTATTACAACTTATTGAAGCAGTAGTTACAAATACAGATAGTATAGTGAACAAAGTCAAAACAAATCCCAACCACCTTATATCAGATCTATGGGACGATCTTATATAAATCTGTGGTGTAGTGATTTATTCCACCCATCTAAGTGGAATTGGGTGCTCTATCCGGATCTAATTGAAGTATGACAGGAAAACTGCTATAATATATAATGCTAGAAAAAAAACAAAATCTACTACATGTAATTTATATTTATTTTTATTTCATAAGATAAACCTTCAATCAATAAAGAAACAAGGGAGCACACCGCAACAGAGACAAGAGACCCACACAAGGTAAGAGCTGGTTTGTGCACATTTATTAGCCGACTCGTATTTGCTGCTTGATAGTTACATCCTCCAATTCAAACTTAAGTTGTTTTAATGATAAAACGACAAAGATGTAGCTAGTCGACTGTTAGCATAGTTCATTTAAGCTATTAGCCTATTGGAAATACTAAACCATAAAAAAATATAAATTAGGCCCTCCAACGAGCTGCAGCAACACCAGCAAATATTGCATGAACTTTTATGAGATCAGAATGCAAAATAAATACCCTTTAATATAAAGGACCTTATACACACACACACACACACACACACATATACATATATATATATATATATATATACATACATATACAGACACAGTGCTTAGCATAAGTGAACAACACACCCATGCTAAAGTTGACTAAAAATATAAATAGGAATAAAAAACATAATCTTTTGGAAATTGATCTAAATGCCTTCATTAAAAAAATTAGGAAAAATCCAAAAGGTAAGGCCAAGGCAACTTTATCAGGATGCACAGTACCCTGGATCCATGAAATAACTGGCCTTTAAAAATAAAAATCTGCCTGCCTCTATGGGGATTTAACATAGGGTTGTCCTGACTTATGCACCCTGTATTTTAAGGAAGAACATTTATTTATTTATGATACATCATTCATTCACAAAGAAAATTGGTGTCATTAAAGGTTGGATTTTTCCTAAAAAAATTTTTAACTAAGGTATTTAGATCAATTTTCAAAAGATGATTTTTTTTTTCCAAAAAATAATTTGTTTTAATTTATTATCAATCTTTTAAATTTTTTTTTACAGTTTTGCTCTACCTGGTGGTGATTTTGCGAAAGAGTGTCACATGGGACTGTTGTATTTAACGCTGCAGTCTTGTGGCGGTGGTAATAGGCATTTTGGTTGACTGTATGTAATTTAACAAATTATTGTTTTTAAAGTACGATATAATATAAAAAATAATCAGACAAATAAATAAATATACAGCAAACTGAAACACTTAAAAGAGAATAATCAGTGCAAACATAATCAGGCTGATAAACAAATAGCCTTAACATCAACAAAATAAATATGCATTATACAAAGCAAAATCCCCAGTGTTAAATTAACACTGAGAAGTGTGAATTATATAAACTCTGAGCAGAGTGTTAAATGAACACTGAAGCAGTGTTAAAGTTAATGAGATCAGTGAATAATTGAGTGATGGTTGAGCATTATTGAAGACACCTGATGTTAACAAGCAGAATCTCTGAAGGAGAAAAACAAAATTTTCAAGTCACCATTATGGTGATCAGTGTTTGGTTTAGCTGGGCTCTTGACCCTTAAATCATTAACTTTAGTTTTTGTTTGGCTGCTGTATGTGACTTATAACAGTCAGATGAACAAATCCAGAAAGACTTTCATTCATCTTTGGAACACAGATTAAGATATTTTTTATTAAATCTGAGAGCTGTCTCACTCCTTCATAGGCTTGTATCTATGTAATTTCATTCTGCCGGCCCAGAAAAGTTAGTAAAGACATCGTTAAAAAAGTCCAAGTGACTACAGTGGCTCAATCTTAAGTTTATCAAGTGACGAGAATAGTTTTTGTGCGCAAACCCCGCAACAACCATGGAACCTAACAATCTCAAAGTTTGCTACAAATCAGTCCTACATGAAAAGTTTGTTAAGTGTTCACAATATGAATAAACTGATACACTTGTTCTAATTGAGGAATAATAATAATAAAAGTAACAAAATTTAGAAAGAAATAAAAATAATAATGTAACATAATAGTATTTTTTTTTCTCACAGGGAACTACAGAAGAGCTTAGAACACACAGAGAGAAACCAGATCAACAAGAAAAGGAAATGCTCACATGCTCAAAAAAGCTCTTTGACAGACTGAATCTTAAAGGCAGGAATGATCATAAACTGAGAGCTACAGATGTTGTTCAGTTAACTGAACATTCCTTACAGTCCCATGAATCTTGTGCTGAAGAGGAGCTGATTCAGACTTTTATACAAAAAATACTGATGATGGACTACAGAGCAAGATATATTCATGCTAATAAGGCCAATGAATGTGGACAAATACAACAAAGAGATAATGACTCATCTAAATATGAGTGTGACATTTTCGAAGAAATGTTTTTGTCTAATGAAGGATCAAATCATTCTGAGCGAATTCACCCGATGGATGTTCAGATGGCCGTGTTTCATTGTGCTGATAGTTTCCTGAAGCAGCTGATGGTCACTAAACTGTCCCAGTGTCAGTATGCTCTGCCTTTGCTTGTTCCTGATCCATTCACAAAACAAATTGAGTTTCCTCTCTGGACATTCAGACAAATCAACAAGAGCTGGAAGATGAGAAACACCAACAATGAGATCATCAGCCAAACCCATCCGGTCTACAAGGCACAAACTCCAATGGTGTCTTTCTTCAGGTTTGGCTCTGTGTCTTCATCCAAGTCCCAGCTGATGAACGGTCTGATCAATGAGAAACACAACACGTTCTTCCACAGGAACTGCCCAGGCAGCAGCAGAACCAGAGTCCTGATGGATGGAGTGGTGGAGATCGCCTGGTTCTGCCCCTCTGGGAAAAACACAGATAAATTCACTGACTGTGTTGCGTTCTGTAATCTACACGGTGATGCAGGAGACCATGAGAAACAGCTGCAGATCCTCACTGAAATGGCCTCAGTCAATGTTGTTCTTCTACCACAACTTCAGAGGGATGACAGAAGCATAATAAAAGTTCAAAAACTCTACAAGGACTCAAAGCCACTAATTTGTCTTTTTACCGAGGATGTTTCAACTCTCATTGAGACACGGAAAGGAAAATACAAGATTGGTCTGAAAGACAGAAATCAATCGGATGTATCTGAAGAACTCAGAAGAGCAATAAATATTTGTCTCTCATCTTCAGAATCATCTTCCACTTTCAGACTTGAAGATTTGTCCAAACACCCAGACATTAGAGTAGATGAGGAAGATGATGAAGACTGCAGGAGAGGAAGAGAAGCAGCACAGCAGATGATGAGTTTACTGGAGAAAAAAAAACTGACAGAAATCAAAGAATTGTGTCTGCCCTGTCAGGGGAAACTGTGGCATCAGTGGAGTCAGAAGAACAAAGAACTACATCGACCTAAAGCAGATGAGATTGAAAAGGAAATAAGTAAAAAACAGACAGAAATGAAGAAAATTCGCCAACAACAGCATAAGCATGGCATCAGCGAGTTTATGAAGTCTTTTATTAAAGAAATGAACTCAAATGCTGCAAATAAGAACATATTTTTTCTCAAATGGCTCAGAATCCTCCTGGATGAATATACATCAGCTGACCTTTCTAATCTGCATCACAAATATGATGAAACGTGGTCAAATGTATTAAAACTGAAAGAGAACAATGATAAATATGAACACCTCACAACTGAACAAGCAGAACTTGAGAGAATATCTGAAGATCTTCAAGCCGCAGCCTTTGGTTTGGAGCACATCATGAGGGAGATCGGTCAAATCTATGAATCATGTTCATCTGTGAAGAAAAACAAGAAAGATCTGCAGTTTCACTTCTCTTTTCTCCCGAGTCTTGCAGCAGAGATGATGATCTCTGGATTTCCACTGGAGCTCATGGATGGAGATGCTGCTCATGTTCCTGTGATCTGGATCTCTGCTGTTCTAGATAAACTCATCCAGAAACTGGGAGACCAGAGAGTCTTTGTGCTTTCAGTTTTAGGGATTCAGAGCTCTGGGAAATCCACCATGCTGAATGCCATGTTTGGACTCCAGTTTGCCGTCAGTGCTGGCAGGTGCACCAGAGGAGCTTTCATGCAACTGGTCAGAGTCTCAGACGAGATGAAAACACAGATGAACTTTGATTATATTCTGGTTGTTGATACTGAGGGTCTTCGTGCTCTAGAACTGGCTGGACGATCAATACAGCATCATGACAATGAATTAGCCACATTTGTTGTTGGTCTTGGAAATCTGACCTTGATCAATATCTTTGGAGAAAACCCATCTGAGATGCAGGACATTCTTCAGATTGTTGTTCAGGCCTTCCTGAGGATGAAGAAGGTCAGACTGAATCCCAGCTGTGTGTTTGTGCATCAGAATGTCTCAGATGTCTCGGCTGGAGAGAAAAACATGGAGGGAAGGAGGCGACTGCTGCAGAAACTGGATGAGATGACAAAACTTGCTGCTGAAGAGGAAGTCTGTGATGCAGAAAGTTTTAGTGATGTCATTAAATTTGATATACGGAATAATGTGAAGTATTTCGCTCAGCTCTGGGAGGGCAGCCCACCGATGGCACCACCAAACCCAAACTACTGTGAGAATGTTCAAGAACTAAAGAAATCTATCCTTTCTCATGCTTCAAGATCAGAAGGAATGATGCTGAAAGACTTTAAAGATCGTATTAAAGATCTCTGGGAAGCTTTACTGAAGGAACGCTTCGTCTTCAGCTTCAGAAATTCTCTGGAGATCTCAGCCTACAGAAAACTGGAGACAAAATATAGCAAGTGGTCCTGGAGTCTTCGCAGTGCCATGATGGAAATTGAGTACAAACTACACAATAAAATAGAAAATGAAGCAATTAATGAGGTTGAGGAAACTGATCTTCAAAGAGACCTGGAGGAGACAAGTATAGAGGTGGAGAAATCAATGTCAGAATTATTTGACAAAGACACAGATGCAGATATACTGATTCAGTGGAAAACATCATTTGAAATCAAAATCAAAGATGTCGAAGAAAACATTGTAAGAGAAACTAAAAGAAAATTAAATGAGATTCTCCAGCAGCGAGACCTGAAGAAAATGATTGATGATCAGAGAACAAATCATGAAAACACTCTCTTTGAGAAGAGCAAAGAACTTGCCTTTCAACTCAAAGACAAAGCAAATGATGAAGAAAGACTGAAGAAAGAGTTTGATTTGTTTTGGAAACAGTGTGTAAAGAAGATCATTACAGACACTCCTCTAATCAGAGACATTGACATTATGAGAGACGTGAGAGAGATCCTCAGTGACGTCTATGAAAGTGCTCCTGTAGACCACAGAAAAGAGGGAAGCGAATACAACAATATTTTAACTGTATCAAGTTATTCTGAATATGTTATTTTCAAAAGGTCCACAAAAGGTGGATTTGAAGGGGCTGTAAAGGGTGCTTACAAAACAGTTATAGAAACATTTGGATTTTCTCAAACTCTGTCTCCAGCTGATAAAGCCCAGATAGGATCATTAGTCTCAGATGTTTCTCAGCAGACAGACAGAATGATTCAGTCATTTAACATTTCAAAGATGGGATATAACATCAGCTGCATTCAACAGCTCATAGATTACATCAAAGCAAGAGTAATTGAACATCAGGAAGGACCAGTAAAATATGTGTTCAAGAATGACTTCTTTATGGATTTGGTTTTTTCCATTTGTAACAGAGCAAACAAATTGATAACTGACCAACACAAAATGTTCAGGGAAGCCAATGATCCTGAAATGTATGTTGAGAAGAAGAGAGAAGAGTACTATAGTATTTTCCAGAAATACTGTCACGGAGCAACATCAGCTGCCATTTTTGGAGAGATCATCTGTCAGAAACTGAAGGAGCCCATTGAGCAGAGTGTCTACAAGAAGACTGCCAGAGATCTTACAAGTGAAATGAAAACAAACTGTGAATCACTGAATGGAAACAGATCAAATCTGGAGAAACACATCCTGAAAACACTGGCAGAGAATGAGGATTTTGACAAATACATCGACTACTTTAAAACTCCCAGAGATCACTTCAAGAGTTTCATCAGAGATGAAGTCAGTCAGTACATCTGTGATAGGTTCAGTGTCAGTGTTTTACCCAAGATGGAGGAGAACATTGAACTCCTGCAGCAGAAGATCATGAAAGCAGCTCATGAATCTACTGAACATGTTCAAGTGAACACAGGAGATGTTGGATTATGGTTGAAGAGTTTCACACAGCAGCTCTCAGATGAGCTGGTCTTCTCTGAAAAAGACCTCAGTGGAGTTAAACATGATAATGTTGATGATTTCAAACTCCTAGAAGATGTGATAAGAAAAGAACTTACTGCTATAATGTCTGCCATCAGCAGTAACTTCAGCAAAACTACATTTCCAGTAAAGCTGGACTATAAGTTCAGGCCAGATGAGATTCTGATTGGTCACTTCTGTCAGTGCTGTTGGGTTCATTGTCCGTTCTGTAAAGCCGTCTGCACCAACACCATAGAAAACCATGATGGAGATCACAGTGTTCCTTTTCACCGTATTACTGGAATAAAAGGGTTTGCGTACAGGAATACAACAAACTTGTCTGTTAGCATCTGCACATCAGCAGTAGCAAGCAATCGATCTTTTTATCCCAGTTCATCAGATGATTTAGTCCTCTGGAGAGATTACAGAACAGCAGGAGAAGTTTATGCTAACTGGAGCATCACCCCTGATCTCTCTGAGCTGCCCTACTGGAAGTGGTTTGTGTGCAGATTCCAGAAAGATCTAGAAACGCACTACAATAAAACATTTGAGGGGAGTGGTCAGATCCCAGATGAATGGAGAGAATACTCAAAAAATGAAGCTTTGGACAGTTTGGATAAATACATTTAACTGAACAAAATTCAACAAGTAAAGAAAGTATCTTTGATTCACAGGACATAATATGAAAGGAATTTCTGTTCCTCACATCAGTGACTCTGAAATCGCCAAATCACAGAATACATCAAAGAGAAGAGTTTAAGCAAGTAAGGTATAAGAGGCACAACTTTTACCACTCACAAGATGCATGGAAATAATCAATCCAGCAAGATTTTCAGAAAGAACTTTTAAATATATGCCAAAACATATAACCATTTCGGCTTGAGAGCCTTCTTCAAGTGATCTGTTAAAGCTTGTATCTGTACCAGTAGCAATGAACTTATCTTTACTTTAAAACAATAGAAGGTGAAACAAATTACCAAATTTTTGAGAAAAAGATAAAAGTTCTGCAATCAAGCATGACGACTTAAATTATATTTTGAGTGTTTGTTGCAAACTGAGTGTTTAGTATTAATTTTATTTTTCATCTCTCATTCTGTCAACACTTATTTTAAAGTGCACCATTATGCTTCTTCATGTAGTATACCTTTCATGTAGTTCATGTAGTGTATAATATAGCTGTTTGTGAATGTAAAATGTCCACAAAAAGTTTTAAAGATCAAAGTGCATGATAAATAAAGTTATTGTCTCCCAAAAGAAAGGAGCAATTCTGACCTGATGAAACGAGTCATCAATAATTCCAGTCTCACTTCCATTACGTTCCGACGTAACAATGTAACAAATTTGCATAATTCCCAAATACACAGTAAAACTTAATATCCTGATGTTGAATTGCAAGGGTTTAACATGGCTAGTGGAAACAGCACCCTCTGGCTGGTGAAAATACTAGAGTTAAACCTCAATAACACTGAGAGTATAATTAGTTCCCTATCTATCAGTCAGTCATGTTAGATGTTACGTCAGAACTGAACTGATGAATTAGGATCTGAGAGCCCAATCCCCTTTGAGTGGTAACAGAACTAGCCAATGCACATTGTCGAGTTAGATTTGCATCGCAAGCCGCTCCCCCACTTCCAGGTATATAAGGCAGTGTGCAAATGCCAGAGATGGGAGTAAGTCACAGATGTTCAAGTCTCAAGTCCCTACCATTAAGCAGAGGTGGAAAGTCCAGGGTTCAGAAAGTAAAAGTCCTGCCATATTTTTATTCCACCCATTAACTCACACAGCAAAAACTCCAGTGTTAAATGAACTTTCCTAGAAGTTAATTTGGCTCGAGACTCAAGAGTGTTAAAATGTTACAATGAGTGTTAAATTAACACTCAATAGTGTTAAAGTTAACCCTCTGGGGTCGGCAATCACGCCAGCGTGATTTGCTCGATTTTTTTCACATAGCAGCAACATAGACTTAAAATACTCCGTCATTTATGGTCATACAGAAAAAAGAAACATGAAAAAAGAATCTGTGAGATGTCTATTTTTGTATGTGTCCACTTACAATAAAAACAAACCATTGTGCTTTTGTAAAATAAAGAAAATAAACGGGGTATGCGTTCTGTCTCTCCGTCTCGGTGAACTTTTTTTTTCTTGAGCACGTCTATAAACTGAAACAACTCAGCGAATACACGTCTCACATTTATGAGCCATGTATCTTTATAAACATGTAAGTGTGTACTTTTAAATTATCTGATTCAAAACAAAAACAAATATTCTCTGTTTAAGTAATTTGTATAAAACCAACAAGATTTCCAGTTTCTCAAACGCTTGCTCATTATTTTTAATTCGACCACGCCCACGCGCGCAAAAGAGATTGATATGCAAATATCCACGTGAAGGAACGCGAACGCCCTCATTACCTCAAAAACAATGCACCAAACTTCATCAGTCCAATGCTTTTCGCCGAGGTTGGAAAACTCGCTGTGATTTTACATTGGATTTAACTTACCTCAGAAGAAGAAGAAGATCGCGATTTGAAGACAAGAAAGATGTAAGGTAAGAAATGTAGCCTATTATGAATAATATTAGTTAGTGTTATTGTTGAATTGCATTTAAGCTGTTGCTAGACTAAAATGTATGAAATCGACAGAAACATGTTGAAATATGAACTATAGACAGGCAGGCATACCTTTCAATGCGAAATTTATATTCATGTACGACACAAGGTTGTTCTTATGTTTGATAATAAAACACAGCATGATATAGTTGGCTAGTAGCCTAGTGTTTACTCTACTATGGTGAATATTATAATGTTTAGATCCGGGTTTACTGTTAAATACAGTGTTTGTGGATATCTGCTCAAACGTAACGTTAGATATGTATAATGTTAACAATAATGTTTCATAGTTGCTCGATCCAGTAAATTTTCTCTGCGCGCGCTCTGAGTTTGAAAAGCAAAACGCACCAAACATTAGGTTTCATGGTTTACGTCAGAACGTCATAACGATTGTAAACATTTGAAGTAACATATCAATACATTTTTCTCTAGTGTAGTGTTACCAGGCCGCCTGCTATAGACTACAGGCTATAGACTAATAATAACAATTATTTTATGCAGCCATACACGTTGGCTATATGCATTGCACAACACACCTGGTGTTCATTATATATGTGTGTGTGTATTTTATAAATTGTAAAAAGATGTTTTAACCGGAAAAATCTCAAATGTATTTCCAAAATTGTGCAGCCTTTCTCTTGATATCAGCATTCACAGTTGTTTTTTTGTTTGCTGTTGTTTTGTTTTTTTTACAGGGACCACTGAGCCACTGAGTCCTGCTGACATTCACATGAGTCTCTGTACATGAACATGGTAAATGGAACATGGACAGGAATGTACTATGTTTCAGGAATGTCACAAAGGTCTCTGTTGAACAGAGTGTGTGTGATCTAAAGATCAGTGTGTTCAATAATGTGCTTTTTTGTCATTTGTTGTGTATCTTTGGATTATGTTGTGTTGTAAATAAATCTAAACAATCAAAAAGCCATTCTTTTTTAAGGCTCTCCTCATTCTTTGTGCAAGGCTCCTAATGATAGGGCCTGATAGCACCTTAATAGGGCCATTATGGGAGGGGTCTTTGTCTTCCTCAGGTGTGAAAAGCATACATAATAATGAGAGATTCACAGTGGTTTACGCCTTCTCGCATAAACCTTTCTTACACAAAACACGTCATACACATTCTAAAAGACTTTATTGACTTATCTGAATGAGTAGTCAGGATGATTTTCACATAGTTTTGAAGCAAATATTCTAGGCTACGTGATACAATTTTCAAAAGTCTTGTGAAGAAATAATTAGTAAGGGTTTTATGATCTTATTTCAGTGATATTTGTTTTTGTTTTTTCACAAACCACACATAAACGTCATTATCTCAAAACTAAAAACTTTTACATACATGCTGCTGACATATTACTGTAGCAGAGTTTGTGCTGAATCCAGTGTAATCAGACTTTAGCCATGAAAATGTCACAAGTATCAGAAATAAACACAAATGTCAGAGCATGTCAGAACACCTCCAGGACCCAGAAAACACATCAGACCCCAGAGGGTTAATGAGCTAATTAAGTGATTGAGTTATGATTAACCATTATTGAAGACACCTGATGTTGAAAAGCAGAATCAACAAAGGAGAAAAATCACATTTTAGTCACTATTATGGTGAATGGTATTTGCTTTAGTTGGGCTCTTGATCCTTTAACTATTAATGTTAGATTCAGTTTGGCTGCTATATTTGAATTATAATTGCCAGATGAACAAAGGGACACGTTCATTTGGTAATGTTGGTTATGTTTTAACATAATCATCATCCATCCATCCATCTTCTTCCGCTTATCCGGGGCCGGGTCGTGGGGGCCGCAGTCTAAGCAGAGATGCCCAGACTTCCCTCTCCCTAGACACTTCCTCCAGCTCTTCCGGGGGGACACCGAGGCGTTCCCAGGCCAGCCGGGAGACATAGTCTCTCCAGCGTGTCCTAGGTCTTCCCCGGGGTCTCCTCCCAGTGGGACGTGCCCGGAACACCTCCCCGGGAAGGCGTACAGGAGGCATCCGGAACAGATGCAAGAGCCACCTCAGTTGACCCCTCTCGATGTGGAGGAGCAGCGGCTCTACTCTGAGCTCCTCCCGAGTGACCGAGCTTCTCACCCTATCTCTAAGGGATCGCCCAGCCACCCTGCGGAGAAAGCTCATTTCGGCCGCCTGTATCCGGGATCTTGTCCTTTCGGTCATGAACCAAAGCTCATGACCATAGGTGATAGTAGGAACGTAGATTGACCGGTAAATCGAGAGCTTTGCCTTACGGCTCAGCTCCTTCTTCACCACAACAGACCGGTACATCGACCGCATTACTGCAGAAGCTGCACCGATCCGTCTGTCAATCTCCCATTACATCCTTCCCTCACTCGTGAACAAAACCCCAAGATACTTAAACTCCTGCACTTGAGGAAGGATCTCTCCACCAACCTGAAGTGAGCAAGCCACCCTTTTCCGACTGAGGACCATGGCCTCGGATTTGGAGGTGCTGATTTTCATCCCAGCCGCTTCACACTCGGCTGCAAACCGTCCCAGTGCATGCTGAAGGTCCTGGTGTGAAGGGGCCAACACAACAACATAATTTGCAAAAAGCAGAGACGAAACCGTGTGGTCCCCAAACCTGACACCCTCCGGCCCCTGGCTGCGCCTAGAAATTCTGTCCATAAAAACTATGAACAGAACCGGCGACAAAGGGCAGCCCTGCCGGAGTCCAACATGCACCGGGAAGAAGTCTGACTTACTACCGGCAATGCGAACCAAGCTCCTGCTTCGGTCATACAGGGACCGGACAGCCCTTAGCAAAGGACCCCGGACCCCATACTCCCGGAGCACCCTCCACAGGCCGCCGCGAGGGACAGAGTCGAATGCCCTCTCCAAATCCACAAAGCACATGTGGACTGGTTGGGCAAACTCCCATGAACCCCCCAGCACCCTGTAGAGAGTATAGAGCTGGTCCAGTGTTCCACGGCAAATGACATAATCATCATTTGACCTGAATCACTGAACTCATTTAGAGCCTAATCTCTGACATAATTGTATACTGGTCATTACAGAATAAAAGATATTCTACAGCATAAGATCCATATTATTCAATATAATCCATTTCTTAAAAGTTGTTCTAATAAAAAAATAAAAAAAATCTTTGTTTAAGGCACACACAGACATCAAGATTCAGTGTATGAATCTCAACAATGGTGACAAAAGAATATTCAATTAGGAAAATGAAATTACTAAGACCATTAAAATCATAATTTATTCATACTGCAATGCATGATGGGAGCCATGAATGAGTTTTGATTGGTGGCACCCAGAATGCACTGCAACATGATTCATTATTGTCACCATTGTTGAGAATCACAGGCTGATTCTTGATGTCTGTGTGTCCAAATAAAATATTTTTTCAAAGTCTTTTGATCAGACCAACTTTTAAGAAATCTTTTGGATTAAATTGAAAAAAACTGAAAATGGTATACTGTAGAATCACAGGCTGCTGTAATTATCAAGGTAAACCTGGCTCTCTAAATGGGTTCAGTGATTCAGGTCAAATGATGATTATGTCAAAACATAACCAACACCACCTGATCAGCTTTTCCTGTTGTTTATCTGGCAGTTATAACTCAATTATAGCAGCCAAACTAAATCTAACGTTAATAGTTTAAGGGTCAAGAGCCCAACTAAAGCAAATACTGAACACCATAATGGTGACTAAAATTATGTAATATAATGGTCAAACATTACTCAATCAATCACTTAATTAGCTCATTAACTTTAACACTATTAAGTGTTAATCTAATACTCATTTTAACACTTTAACACTCTTGAGTCTGGGGCCAAATTAACTCTTAGGAAAGTTAATTTAAAACTGGAGTGTTTGTTGTGTAAGTTCATGGGTGGGATAAAAATATGGCAGGACTTTTACTTTCTGACCCCTGGACTTTTTACCTCTGCTTGATGGTAGGGACTTGAGACTTGAACATCTGTGACTTACTCCCATCTCTGGCAAATGCCCCCATTAAGTTTCGCTTCGGAGCCGAGGGAACATTTGTCTTCACTCTGCTCTCAAACAAAGTTCAGGGTGTCTACAGAACAAGAGGGGAGCTGTTCATGTGTTGATGTGATTTAACAATCGGTCCCAGGGCCAAAGTGTGGAAATCATTAAAGCAGGTTTTGGTTTAGGTTTCTTCGGAACAGGAATGATGATGGCACTTTTGAGGCAAGTCGGCACTACTGCTTGACTGAGTGAAATATAAAAAAAATGTCTGCAAAAATATAATTTAGTTGTTCTGCACAATCCTTTACAACACTTCCAGGGGTGCTGTCCGGCCCTGCAGCTTTGCATGTATTAACTCTGGCAAGGGCCTTTTGCCTAGTCACTGGGATTGAAGCATCTGTGCCTAAATGGTGCTATTGACCTCAAAGCCTGCGTAGAAGTCATTTAGTTCATCTGGAAAAGAGGAGTTATCTCCTTAAGTCTGGCCGTAGGGAATACTGTTTGTGACCTGAGAGTGACCGGGAGAGTGTGTTTGGCATTTTAGTGAAACTGCCGTTTTCTTACATTTTTGTAACAGCCATAATTGACCATTCGCAAAAGCCATGCCCCCTAGTTATTATTACTATGCCAGTCAAAGAAATGGTCAAACACGACAGATTGCCATGACAGGAAGAGGTATACCCGTGCGTGTCATGCTGAATGCGATTTCCGTGTTAAAAAAGTAACTACGTAAGAGACGGAAAGATGCAGATAATCATACATTATTTGAGGTAATTTCTATTCGAAATTTCTATTTCTAAAATATTGATATATGAACTGATGTTGTCAAGTAAGCTTTATGATTTCCCCGTTGTGAGCGTGCACTGCTCTAAACTGTAGCTACGGGGGCTGCACTGCTAGTTGACTGCTGCTCATTGTCCCCCCGAGAATATCATGTTAACAAGAACACTTTAGAAAACATAATTCCTTTGTGGATCCTCTTGATCTGCTTTCTCCATGTTGTGCAATTCTCTCGATGTGTTTTCGGCTTTGGAAACGGAAAGAACACAACTCCGCCAGACAATCTATCGAGGTATCTATCGGGGTACTCCAGACAATCTAACGCCCATAGGCGCACCGCTTCACCATCTTGCTTGGAGTCAATGTTTGACAGACCTGCTCACATAGTAACAATGGCCGTTTTGGGGCCAACAAAAGGTCAATTGTTATGGACTCCCCCCTCAGTATAGTGTGTGGGTCTATTATTCCCCAATAGCATCATCGACACAGTAAAAAAATCGATACAGCATAGTATCGCGATATTTTCTGTGACAATACTGTATCGATACACGGGCGCCAAGTATCGATCTTTTTTTGCATATTTAATGCAAATGCAGTTTTACTTTCCGGTTTTCTTCATTGGTTTCTCTATTTTTCACTGCTTGAGAACATAGGTTGAATCCGAAATCACCCCCTAAACCCTCATTCACTAAGTTAGGTCTATTCCCTAAGTTAGTCCACTAATACTGTTCACTTGAAGGAGTGAATGAAAACGAGTGAGCGAATTCAGACAGCCGTTGAGCGTAAGCTGTAGGCTACACGTAAATGCAGTGCAATGTGGGGCAGAGACACGATCTGACACGCGTCCCATTTTCTCACAAATGTTCATTTAAGACTTTATTTAAATCATTTTAGACAGCTCTTATGAGGACATTTGACAAAACGGACATTTTGGCATAATTTGTGTGTGTAATGATTTGTTCAAGCCTGAAAGAGGACTCGATACTGATGCGCGTCTGTTCTGTGGGCAAGTGATGAAACCGGTGTTGCGACTGAACACGCAACACCGGTAACATCGACTATCGTAGCAAGCCTGGAGCTCAACATTCATGTGAAAGGTCTCCTATTCAGAGAATAATTACGTCCTGTCCTGTGTCCTGAATGTTCAAGAACAAGTTTTCAAGTTTTTGTACTTTTTTTTTTGCACAGTTAATGTGTAGAAGATAATGTTTACATAATTAAATGTGACATTTAATTAAAGTGAGTTGAGCAGTCTTATTTTCCTCATTTTTTTGTACTGTTTTTGAATAATATGGGGAACATGAATCTTAATATATTGCAGAATCGAATCGCAATACTTGCTTGTATCGCAATGTATTGAGAATTGCAATAATATTGAATCGTGGCCCAAATATCGTGATACTATCGAATCGTCACATTTTTGCCTATTCCCACCCCTACGACATAGTGTCTTGGTCCCTGTTATAAGTGAACATAGGTTACAGTCGTAACCTGAGACATTTGTACGGTAATCATTTTCTAAGCAGTAGTAAGGCTTTCTTTTAAATTGCATGTTTTTTATTTATTTCTGCTTCTTACTGCAGATTTTTTTTCAGAACTTACAATCAATGAAGAAAGAATTGAAGACACTTCAAAATCAAAGACTGGAGAAAAACATGGCGTGAGTGCACATTTTTTTTTTATATTGCTGCATTGATAAAACCAACTACTACCCTATTTCATAATTTACCATTTTGTAATTGTCAAGGTAAATGTGTTACTGGACACGAAATGTTTCTCAGGTCTGAATAATAAATCATAAGTAAACAGTGTTAAAGGGTTAGTTCACCCAAAAATGAAAATTAAGTCATTAATTACTCACCCCCATGCTGTACCAACCCCGTAAGACCTTCGTTCGTCTTCGGAACACAAATGAAGATATTTATGATTAAATCTGAGAGGTTCATGACTGCTACATAGGCTCCCTAAGGGAATGATACTTGACGGCCCAGAGAGTCATTAAAGAAAATGTTTAAATATTCCATGTCGCAACAGTGGCTCAACTATAAGTTTATCAAGCAACGAGAATACTTTTTGTGTGAAAAAACAAACAAAAATAACGACTTTATTCGACTATTCCTTTTCTTCCTTGTAGGCCTGAAACGAGACTTCAAGAGATTTTTACGATGCGCACGCGCGAGAACTGAACTGAAGTAGTTGAAGGAGATCGCAATTCTCGCGCATGCGTCGTGGAAATCTCTTGAAGTCTCGTTTCAGGCCTACAAGAAAGAAAAGGAATTCACACTTGGTTCGATTGCCTGTTCCGAACCCGAGTTCGATTGCTCCCCCCCTCCCCCTGCCCCCGATGGACTGTGTTCACATTATATTATTTCTATCCGAGCCGCGGTACGCTTGCGTCATCAGGCTGCAGCTGGCGTAATGGTGTTGCTTGGTAACCGCGAATGAAAAGGCGCCCAAAATGGAGACTTGCTCGGTTGACATTTGTTCTTCTATTTTTTAACCTCTGGTTTTGTTTTCAACATAGACATACAGAAACACACTTGCGTCTGTCTACCGCAAAAATTCAGAAAACGTTTTAAAGACAGCGGGCTGTCCGCCGAAGACAATTTTTGCGGAGGCAAGCAGAAATGATCTCTCTGCTTGCAGTGCGTCAATCCCGCTTTTCATCAAGGTATATATACACACACACACATACACACACGCACGCACGAAAGAGAAAGTGATGCGCGTGCGACAGCCGACTGTCCTGACGACCACATACATCAATAACGGTTCACTTCCGCGGTTTGGTTCGATAGCGTTCATATCAGCAGCGAACCGTACCCGAATTCACATGAACCGTACCCCAGACTACCTTTTTAAGCGGACCCGAGTACGGTTCGCGGGTGCGCACCCGAGTTCGGAAGACAGTGTTCACATCATCCAAACGAACCGAACTCTGACGTCATTCGAACCCGGGTGCGCACCAAAAGTGCTAGTGTGAAAGCCCCCTTAAAGACAGCTCATCATTTCCATTAGCATTTTCCAGAGCTAAACTCTGCAGGACAGTGGCCCTCCAGGATCAACGTTCCCCACCCCTGCGATAGTACAATGTAATTCTGTACCCAACCCTAGTGTGCATGCGTCTCATGTTTGTTACTGCCCTGCCCTACTTCCTATGTCCTCCCTGACCCAGCCCGCTGACTCTCCTGATCTAGCAGCCAGTCTGGTGTTTCTGCATTTACATCTCCCAGTGTCAAGCATCTTGTTCCTTAAGCCACTGCCTTGACACCATTTTTGCCTTGGCACCTGAAGCTTACTCATCCCCAACCAGCCGGTTCTCCTGTTGTGTGCCCTGCCCTTTTGTTTGGACTGTGTTCCCGCCTCACCAATCTTGTGCTGTGTCTTCTTTTGTTAATAAATATCATTCTAATTCTGGGTGGTACCTCTAAGAATCTTGGCAGTTAAAGGCGCAGTACAGCCTGTGTGTACATGATTAGGATTTTAACACCATCACCTCATTTTGAGCCAGGAAAACCCTGTGTACACACACAGAGAAACTTCAACACACAGGTATTAACTTTCTTTCTTTCTATATATATATATATATGGTAGTTTACTTGTAAAAGAAAACTGTCTGTCCGTTTAGTGTTGTGAACCATAAACATTTCGAAACAAATATACTTAATATAAAAAATGTAAGGGATATTACTACAATGTGTTGCAATAATTACATTTTATACCCAGAAAGTTGTTTTTGAATGTTCCTGGAGGGCCACAACCCTGCAGAGTTTAGCTTCAACCCTAATTAAACACACCTGATCAGCTAGTCAAGTCCTTCAGGCTTATTTAAAAACTGCATGTGTGTGTGTTGAAGCAGTGTTGGAACTAAACTCTGTAGGGCTGTGGTCCTCCAGGAACTGAGTTTGACACCTGTGGGCTACACCAAATTCAAAATATTTGACTGTAAATTGATGCTGAAATTGATGCTGTTAAAGGAATTTACTGAGCGCTCTCTCCTCTCATATGTGTATTTGGTGTTTCAGATAATGTCAATAATTCAAATGATGGTGAAATTCCTGCTTTTTACTTTATTAATCGCTAAACAAGGCCTGAAATCCGAATCGTTTATGTTTTCTCTCATGTGTTTATCAATGTGCAAACTGCAGCACAGAAGCAAATTATATTAATGATTATTGTTCGGATTGTTTTGGTTCTTCGAGTTGCTGTCATTGCAAAATGTCCATAAACTCAAACTTGCATCTTATTTAAACAGGATTAGATTGGATCTTTGTAAGTGTATGTGATACTTAAAGTCTGTCCCAGCCACTGCTACTTTCTGACAAGAGTACCTTATTGAACAAGGGAGAATAATCATTTAAGATGATAACTTAAATTAATTTGAAAAAAAATAATAATTTAAGTTAATTGTAATTAATTCTAATGGCTGTGCCATTAGAAAAATGTTCTTGACACATAAGAAACTTTAATGCTGTCACGTAACAAATCTGATTCACAGGTAAAATAAACAAATTGCTAAATACAACATTTAAATAAAAATGTAAAGCCTGTACAAATACTAGAAATCGTGTATGTGAAAATAAATGGGAATCATGTAACAAACGGACCCCTGGAGGCCACATGAAGACAATCTCAGACATGCTTGCAAAATCCTATTGTAATTAATACAGTACAACTTATCAACTTCAATGGATTAAAATAACAGCAAAAACAGGGATATTATGAAATGTTCCAATTTAGTATAATTTTTTTCTATTTGAATATTTTTAACAAGTTATTCATGTGAAGCACTGTAAAACACTGTAAAAAAATGTCCTTTAAATGAATGGTTAAATACTACCAAAAAAGTTGCCAGTAATTCACTGTTAATTTGTACAGTTCTTTACTGTACTCCTTACTGTACTGTCCTTAATTAAAACACAAGTTAACTCATTTCATTTGCAGAAACCGACTGTCTTAAATTACTGCCATTTCATTTAACTTCCATTTTTACTGTGAACTTATTTTATTATTATTTGAACCCACTAAATAAAATGACAAAATGTAAAAGTAACTGAGTTTAACAAAGAAAAAATAACCATAACTTGAAACAATTCTAATTTAAATCTCTTGCAGATAACTGCTGGCTAAGAAAGGATGAAAATAGTAATAACTTTTAGCTACATAATTTATTCAGGTCACCATGCATGCTGGGAGTTTTTTAGTACGCTGGCACCTAGCATGTATTTTACGACACCATTAGTAGATAGTCATCATTGTTGAGATCCATATGCTGATTCTTGATAAATGTTTTATGCACCAGATGTTCTTCAAAATAACTGATTACCAAAACATTGCTGGATCTCATACTGTAGAATCACAGAGATACTACAATTAAAAGACCCATAAAATCAGAATTAGAAAAATCCATGATGATTACGGCATCATCAGAGTATAGCCAAAAACACTTGATTAACTTTCTCTTGGCTATTTCTTGCCAGAACAAATGTGCTTTACAAACTCAGTTACAGCAGCCAAAAAGAAATTAATGTTAAAAAGTGCCAAGAGTCCAACTAAAGCACACTGATCACCTTAATGGTGACTTCAAACTAAACTACTGTTTCAATAAAACATCAACATATAAACCTCTGTTATTCTAAACAAGAAATTTTGTACATCAAAATGAAAGAATGTCAAACTGGTTTGTAAACTGGTTTTACACTTAGTGTGAAAGGTTGTGGCTGTCATTTGTAGTTAGCACAAATGTCTGCATGTCTACACTTGCTTCACATGCCCCACCTTTAAAACCATTTTTAAGACAAGTGTCACTTGTCTTATTCACTTCTTTGCTGCATTTTTTTCCAGCCAACAGCCTACAATTCACTATTCACTATTCAGAGCACAAAATAAAATAAAATTCACGTTTATTTGTATAGCGCTTTTCACATCATATAATTTCAAAGCAGCTTTACAGGAAGTGCAAGCATCTGTTATCAGAGGTAACCGTCTAAGAATTTCAGAAATGTACTTGTGCAAAATCACATTTAGTTAAAACTTTATAATTATAAACATTGCAATAATGTAATGCAGATACAATGAGCTCGTTGAAGTAATGAATACTTGCTTGTAAACAAATGATTATGATTTAGAAAATATAGCATTGGAACATTACCCGAATAGACAAAGTCACACTAATATACAAGTATTACAAAACAACTATTTCTGCGTTTCTCCGTCTTCTCACTTCTTGTATTTTTATTAGAAGCAATTGATTTTTCAAAGCTGAAAAGAATGTAAATGAATTAAATTGTCCACAGAGCAAAAACAGCCCCAAAAGGAAGCTCAGATGGCGGTGTGAACTACAGCACTGAATAAGGACACTGACCACATCAGTGGACTTCAGAATGGCCGACGGCGAAGGCAGATGTGAGTGCACAAAGTTCATGAAACATTCACTTTGTTTTCTTAATGTGATCTTGGCCAAATTCAGCAACAGAATATTGTTGTCAGTCTGGGTTTGAAGTGCTAAATACACATTTACACAGTTTGGTTATTAATGAGAATGACAACTGCATTTAATAACTGATCAGGGGTATCGGACAGGGGGAAATTGTGTGTATGAGTTTCAGGGGCCAACAGAATATAAAATAATATTTATATTGTAAATAAAAAAAGAATGTTTCGTAGTTCACCATTAACATTTGTAAAATTGTCCCTTTCTGGTCATCATTTATTCCTTTTTCTTAAACCTATGACTAAATTATTTGTAAATTTTAATATAATTTACCAGCTAAATTGAAAATGATATAGCTTTTGCTTATTTGATAGCAATATACACAATACTGTTTTGATGTAAGAATGCAACTCCTCCATCGCACAATCAATGGATCAAAAGTGTGATGCAGAATATTAAGCTGGAAATTATATGCAAAATTTAGGATCTTTGAGCCACGCATATTGTTTATCACTCTAATGATAAGAGACCCTGACTTCTGTTCATTTTAGTTACCTTTTCAATTATACAATTATATTGTCATTGTATTAGTATTTTTTTTTAAATAATGTGTAAAGAAAACAAAAGAATACTCTAATGTTATATACAAACAGGATAATAAACATAGAAACCTAATCGTTTTAACAACCAAGGAGACTAACCAGTGAACTAAGGCAAACAGAAAATGAACAGAGACAGGGCCACAATCAGTAAACAAGATATTATATTTGTTGTAATGATTTCGTCTCTGCAGCGGGTGTTCGGAAGACCGGGGAAAGATGTCTCGATAGGAGCAATAGCAGGGATGGATGCCTTAAAAGTATTTAAATGAAAAAAAAAAAAAAAAAAAGTTTATAGATTTAAATTGCCTGTACTGCTTTTTCATGTGTGTGTGTGTGTGTGTGTGTGTGCTTTATGTTTTGCAGCTGGCAGTAGTTCAGATTTGAATCTCCCAGACAGTAAGTCAATTAAAAGATTCGACAGTAATATAAAAGTATATTATAGTTTTTAGTTTTGATGAACTATGACTGTTCATCATTTGTTTATTATACGAACAAAAAACGTTGTAAATAAGAACATTTGAAATTCACCAGAGCGACAACACAAATAGGCACTGGAGCGTTTGCCAAATCGGTTTCACCAATGATATTATTATAGTATCGACTAAGGGTGCTGTTGCTTTCGTTTAAGGGTTCTTATATTTAAATTTGACTTTGTGATGTTTTTTTACTATTTTAAAAATTAACAAAAAAATTAGTTGTGATCAAACTTACTTTGCATGCCCCCTGTAGTACCGTTGCGGACCCCCGGTTGAAGACCCTCGTTTTAAATTGATCTACAAACATTTTTATTTATTTTTTATTTACACCTACAAATGCGACTACTTTATTTTTTGAGTGCAGATGTAATATTATCATGAGAAATAATAATTTTAAAAAACCTGCGTTTTACAATAATTATGTTTATAATTGACATTCAATACCCTATGAGGTCTAAGACCGTGATTTTCAACCTGGGGCTGCCGCCGACTATAGGACTAACACTTATTTACAGTAGATTTACACATTGTGCTGTACAAGTCAATGACTTACTTTCAATGAACGCATGTGAATAGTACAGTAAGTTCAAAGTTAAGAAATCTCTGAATATTAATACAACTATATATATTCTCATCCCAATCCCAAACAGTACAGATACACACACAAAAAAAACTCAAAAAACTTTTTTTTCACTCACGTGTGTGCAAATTTAGTGTCTTACATGTGACAAAGGTACAGTGATATTTATGCATGAATATTTGCCGCATACTGAAACTTATCCAAATTCAAGACACTGGATCTGAATTGAGGTGGAAAAACATTTTGGATTGCATGTGAGATAGTGATGGCATTTCAGGCTATTTGAACATTTAGAGGCATGATCATTAAATAAGTTACTGCTATGGGCTGAAAAGCAATGTAATCAATATAACCCATACCTGTTATTTGATAAACACATTAATGAAATTGAATTTAAGCATGTATATGTATTGTAAATTGTGACTACATAATGCATTTAGCATTACTAAATTCTGCACTTTTATATACAGCACAGTATACCGAGTTACATTCTGTTGAAATTTTAATTGTAATGTTTTTTTTTGTTTGTTTTTTTTGCTCTGTAGCTGTTGTTCAGACTTTTCACACAAGACCCCCGAGTCCCATGAGTAAGTATTTAAATAAAACTCTGAATTGTTTGTAAGATTTATTTTGCTTGTACTGCTTTTTCATAACACAGTGTGTGTTTCAGAGAGTGATCTGAGGATTGTTCTTCTGGGGAAGAGCTTGGCAGAAAATAGTCGCGTGGGAAAACTCATATTAGGGAATGAAAAGTTTGACAGTAAAGCTCCATCAGATCAAGTGCAGACCGAAAGAAAAATGCACAAGACAGTCATCAACGCTCCTCACCTTCTCCAGCCACATCTCTCAGACAATCAGATCATAGAGACAGTGAGAAAGTGTCTGTATCTGTCTGATCCAGGACCTCACGTGATCGTTCTGGTCCTTCAACAAGATCAACGTTCAACAAAAGATCAAGAGCATGTGGAGAAGGTGCTCAACTCTTTCTCTAACAAAGTTTATGAATACACCATGGTGCTCACGACACAAGAGTCAGACAGTGTTGAGCCGGCCGAAGTCAATGGCGTTATAAAGGAGATGATAAAAAAATGTTTTAACAGACATTACAAACTTACAAAAAACAGCCCTTCTGCTGACCTTAAAGAGAATTTAGAGAAATTTGCACAAATGAACAGTGGACACTATCTGATTTGTGATGAATTTGAAGGTTCAGAGAATTCCACGGAGCAACAGGACAGAGAAAGAGGTGAGTCTGGAAATATTTTATAAAATTGTGATCTACTGATTCCTAATAAATAGAAGTAAATTACAAAAGTAGATTAAAAAACATCACACACTTCACACATCCTGTCCAATGATCTCCTGAAAACTGAAGGTTATAATGAATGTGCACAAATAAGTAAAATAAATGAATCAGATAAGAATCTGAATTTCAGATGGTCATCCTTGATCTTTTTCTGTGGTGCATTTTATTGTAGAGATTAAAGTTTGTTTTTGTTTTTTTTACTTCAGGTCATAAGAAGTCACCTTTGACCGTTGCACTATTTGGAAACTCTGCATCAATCCAGTTTCGACATGACAACATTTTACTTGGAGAAGAAGAGTACCGTTTTAAAACTACAGACACATCCAGGATCATTCCTTTACCGAGGGAAATAGCAGAACACTACATCTCTGTGATCAACATGACTGCCAGACATGAGACTGAACTTAACAAGGACTGTGTGGATCATCTCATTGATCAACTAGTGAATGAAAATGAAATCCATGCCTTCATCTTTGTTGTGCGACAGGGTCAGTTAACAGATGCTGATAAGAAGAGTCTGGAATGGCTTCAGAGAGCGTTTGGTGACAAAGTTCTTCAGTTTGTGATGATTCTCTTCACCTATGAGACAGAAGAAAAGTCTAAAACTATAAAAGACCCTGTTCTGGAGCAGCTGCTGGAGAAATGTGGAGGAAGATTTCACACCTGCAACAAGATGATGAACAACCAATCAGAGATGAGAGAACTGATGAACAAGATTGAGCTTCTGTTTAATGAGAATAAACAGCAGCGCTACACTGAAATAAGGCGAAACTTTGAAAAGAGTGAAAAAGAAAGTGGTAAGAAATCAGTTTTGTTTTCTGTATATACGTACATTGTTGTCACTTGAATATAATATGGTAGTACCAAAGTGAGTTGTGATTCAAGCGCAGGAATAACCACTTCAGAGAACCAAATATTTCAGTTTTCCACTTTCATTTGTTTTAATAGATAGAATCACAATCATGAAAGAGAACACGCAGCGAATCACCACAACCATGGGGAAAGATACACACAAGGTATGTGCTGGCTGAAATATAACTACAGAATATCAGCACTAAGTCAAAATGAAACATTTTTAACATCTATGTAGGATACAAGCTGAAGTAATGGTGAGATTAGAAAATGGATTTAGATTTAGCTCTCAATTAAACACTTACGTTAAGTTTTATCATACATTTACAAAATTAAAGATGACATTGTGTCATGCATTTTATAAAATTAAGTTACTTAAACAATAAATCCACACGTTGTGATGTTGCTGATTTAAAATGAATCACTGTAAAAGTGGACGTACAGGTGATGTACACATAAGTTTCCGGAGTGATATACACACAAATTTGGAGGAATTTAGCTTTGTTAAAAACTCCCTTCTATTTAGAAGCGCATATTTTATTGAACATCATTATTTTATTGAACACCTAATTTAACTGCAGTGTTTACATGACCGTAGGACGCATGGGCTGCATATATTAAAGTGAAGTGCACTACTTTTGCGCAAACTTGTATATGCATGTGCTTATTAAACAGGATTTTCAGTGTCTCAGAGCAGTTCAATTTGCAGTAGGGCTTGGCAATATGGCCAAAGATCTTTTCATAATAACGTTTGTAGTTTATATTTTTAAATTTCAATATTTATTAATATTCGATATTAATATTGATTCGATATCATTTCATACCATTTAATGGAGAAATAAAAACATTCCACATGTTGTAGAGACGTGGTGGACTAATTTTACTTTGGGAACTGTAGTGGAGCCATTGGATATATTTCTTTTCGATAGCCTCAATTTTTTACCAAATGTGGTATAACATAGCACCATATGTTTTTTCAATATTTACAAAATATAAAATGTGGCTTGTTATCTTAATTAAAACTGATTTATTGATTAATTGTCAAGATCATAAGTTGCATTCCTGCATCAGTGAACAATGTCCTTCATTACAAAGTGCTAAATAAATGGCTGTTTCTTTCACAGGTAATAGCTTTAGAAGAAGAAACAAGATTGGAACAAGACAATGCAAAAGAAATTGATGGAAAAACAAAGCATCTCTTGAATAGACTTCATCTTAAAGGCAGGCATCATAAACTGAGAACTGCAGATTTTCTTCAATTAACAGCACATTCATTAAAATCCACTGAATCTTGTGCTGAAGAGGAGCTGATTCAGACTTTCATGCAAAAACTACTGATGATGAACTACAGAGCAAGATACATTCATGTTGAGAAAAACAACGAACAGCATCACACAAAACAAAGAGACAATGACTCACATGCAGATATGGGTGATATCTTTAAAGCAATGTCTTTTTCTAACGAAGGAATCAATCAATCTGATCGCATTCACCCGATGGATGTTCAGATGGCCGTGTTTCATTGTGCTGATGGTTTCCTGAAGCAGTTGATGGTCACTAAACTGTCCCAATGTCAGTACGCTCTGCCTCTGCTTGTTCCTGATCCTGACACACAACAGATTGAGTTTCCTCTTTGGACATTCAGACAAATCAACAAGAGCTGGAAGGTGAAAAACACCAACAATGAAATCATCAGTCAAACCCATCCGGTCTGCAAGGCACAAACTCCAATGGTGTTTTGCTTCAGGTTTGGCTCTGTGTCTTCATCCAAGTCTCAGCTGATGAACGGTCTGATCAATGAGAAACACAACACGTTCTTCCACAGGAACTGCCCAGGCAGCAGCAGAACCAGAGTCCTGATGGATGGAGTGGTGGAGATCGCCTGGTTCTGCCCCTCTGGGAAAAACACAGATAAATTCACTGACTGTGTTGCGTTCTGTAATCTACACGGTGATGCAGGAGACCATGAGAAACAGCTGGAGATCCTCACTGAAATGGCCTCAGTCAATGTTGTTCTTCTACCTAAACTTCAAAACAAAGACAAAAGTGCAACAATAATCCAAAACCTGTACAGGAACAGAAAGCCATTTATTTGTCTTTTTACTGAGGATGAATCTCCTGTAACCGAGCCGATAAAAGGAAAATACAAGATTGGGTTGAAAGACAGAAATCAGTCAGAAGTATCTGAAGAACTCAGAAGAACTATAAATGATTGTCTCTCAGAATCATCTTCCACTTTCAGACTTGAAGATTTGTCCAAACAAATCAGAGTAGATGAAGAAGATGATGATGACTGCAGGAGAGGAAGAGAAGCAGCACAGCAGATGATGAGTTTACTGGAGAAGAAAGATCTGACAGAAAACAAAGACTCATTTCTGCCTCATCAGGGGAAACTGTGGCATCAGTGGAGTCAGAAGAACAAAGAACTACATCGACCTCGAGCATATGAGACAGAAATGGACATCAGTAGAAAGAAAATCGAGATGAAGAATATCCGTCACCGGCAGCATGAATCTGACATCACAACTTTTATACAGTTGTTTTTTAAACAAATCCAATGTCATGCTGAGAACAAGATGTATTTTCTGAAATGGCTTGAAATCTTCCTAACCTCAAAACATTTTTTCGTTCCTTACAAATACGATAAATCTGAACAACTCAAGGTTGAACAAACTGACCTTGAGAGAATATCTGAGGAACTTCAAGCCACAGCCTTTGGTTTGGAGCACATCATGAGGGAGATCGGTCAGATCTATGAATCATGTTCATCTGTGAAGAAGAACAAGAAAGATCTGCAATTTGACTTTTCTTCTCTCCCGAGTCTTGCAGCAAAGATGATGATCTCTGGATTTCCACTGGAGCTGATGGATGGAGATGCTGCTCATGTTCCTGTGATCTGGATCTCTGCTGTTCTAGATAAACTCATCCAGAAACTGGGAGACCAGAGAGTCTTTGTGCTTTCAGTTTTAGGGATTCAGAGCTCTGGGAAATCCACCATGCTGAATGCCATGTTTGGACTCCAGTTTGCCGTCAGTGCTGGCAGGTGCACCAGAGGAGCTTTCATGCAACTGGTCAGAGTCTCAGACGAGATGAAAACACAGATGAACTTTGATTATATTCTGGTTGTTGATACTGAGGGTCTTCGTGCTCTAGAACTGACTGGAAGTTCAACCAGACATCATGACAATGAATTGGCCACATTTGTTGTTGGTCTTGGAAATCTGACCTTGATCAACATCTTTGGAGAAAACCCATCTGAGATGCAGGACATACTTCAGATTGTTGTTCAGGCCTTCCTGAGGATGAAGGTGGTCAAACTGAATCCCAGCTGTGTGTTTGTGCATCAGAACGTCTCAGACGTCACAGCTGGAGAGAAAAATGAGGAGGGAAGGAGACGACTGCTGCAGACACTGGATAAGATGACAAAACTTGCTGCAAAAGATGAAGTCTGTGATGCAGAATGTTTCAGTGATGTCATTAAATTTGATGTTCAGAATGATGTGAAGTATTTTGCTCATCTTTGGGAGGGAAACCCACCCATGGCACCACCAAACCCAAACTACTGTGAGAATATTCAAGAACTAAAGAAAACTATTATGTCTCATGCCTCAAAGTCACATGGAACGATGCTGATAGACCTAAAAGATCGTATTAAAGATCTCTGGGAGGCTTTACTGAATGAACGATTCGTCTTCAGCTTCAGAAATTCTCTGGAGATTTCAGCCTACAGAAAACTGGAGACAAAATACAGCAAGTGGTCCTGGAGTCTTCGCAGTGCCATGATGGAAATTGAGAACAAACTACACAACAAAATAGAAAATGAAGCAATTCATGAGGTTGAGGAAACTGATCTTCAAAAAGAACTGAAGAAGACAAGTGAAGAAGTGGAGAAATCAATGTCAGAATTCTTTGAGAAAGACACAGATGCAGATATACTGGTTCAATGGAAATCATCATTTGAGATCAAAATCAAAGAGATTCAGGAAAACATTGTGAGAGAAACAAAGAAGAAATTAAACGAGATTCTTCAGCAGCGAGACCTGAAGAAAATGATTGATGCTCAGAAGACACATCATGAAAACACTCTCTTTGAAAAGAGCAAAGAACTTGCCTTAAAACTCAAAGACAAAACAAATGATGAAGAAACACTAAAGAAAGAATTTGATTCATTCTGGAAACACAGTGTGAAGAAGATCATCAGAGACACTCATCCAATAAAAGACAATGACATAATGAGAGATGTGAAACACTTCCTCAGTGACATCTATGAAAGTGCTCCTGTAGGCCACTGGATGGAGAGCAAGGATATTTTTTCTGTGCCAAGTTATACTCAATATGTTCTTTTCAAAAAGGAGTTCAAAGAGTCTGTTCAAATCAACTCTAGATACACTCAAACATTGTCTCCAGAAGATAACATAAGAAATTTCATCACAGATGTTGCTCAGCAGACAGACAAAATGATTCAGTCATTTAACATTTCAAAGATGGGCTACAACATCAGCTGCATTCAACAAATCACAGATTACATCAAGATGAGAGTAACAGAACATCAGAAAATATCTGTGGAGTATGAGTTCAAGAATGAATTCTTCATGTATTTAGTTCATTCCATCTGTAACAGAGCAGAGCAGATGATCTCTGACCAACACAAAATGTTCAGAGACGCAAATGATCCAGAAATCTATGTTGAGAAAAAGAGAGCAGAGTACTATAGTATTTTCCAGAAATACTGTCATGGAGCAACATCAGCTGCTATTTTTGGAGAGATCATCTGTCAGAAACTGAAAGAGCCCATTGAGCAGAGTGTCTACAAGAAGACTGCCAGAGATCTGACAGATGAAATAATGAAAAACTGTTCATCACTGAATGGAAACAGATCAAAACTGGAGAAACACATCCTGAAGACACTGGCAGAAGAGGAGGATTGTCAAAAATACATGAACTACATTTATAATCCCAGAGATCACTTCAAGAGTTTCATCAGAAATAAAGTCAGTCAGTACATCACTGATAAGTTCAAAGGCAGTGTTTTACACAAAATGAAGGAGAATATTAAACTCTTGCAGGAGAAGATAATAAAAGCAGCACATGAATCTACTGAACATGTTCAAGTGAACAGAGGAGATGTTGGTTTGTGGTTGAAGAGTTTCACACAGCAGCTCTCAGATGTGCTGATCTTCTCTGAAAAAGACCTCAGTGGAGTGAAACATAGTGGTGCTGATAATTGCAACCTCCTAGAAGATGTGATAAGAGAAGAACTTCCTCCTATAATGTCTGATATCTACGGTAAATTCAACACAGAGGCATTTCTAGTAAAGCTGGACTATACGTTCAGGCCAGATGAGATTCTGATTGATCACTTCTGTCAGTGCTGTTGGGTTCAATGTCCGTTCTGTAAAACAGTCTGCACCAACACCATAGAAAACCATCATGGAGATCACAGTGTTCCTTTCCATCGTAGTATTGGACTGAGTGGAATTCATTACGACAATACATGCAACTTGTCTACTCATATCTGCACATCAGCAGTAGGAAACAGCAATCTATATTTTTATCCGATTGGATCAGAAGATAAAATCCCCTGGAAAGATTACAGAACAGCAGGAAGAGTTTATGCAGACTGGAGCATCACATCTGATCTCTCTGAACTGCCCTACTGGAAGTGGTTTGTGTGCAGATTCCAGAAAGATCTGGAAAAATACTACATGAAAACATTTGAGGGGAGTGGTAAGATACCAGATGAATGGAAAATATACTCAAAACAGGATGCTTTAGAGAGTTTGGATAAATACATTTAATTAAACAAGTACAAGTTTCTTTTAGTTCTTTGATTTACAGAACACTTTTATCACTTCACTGAAATCATCTAAACATCTTTGATACCTTGGGACACTTTAGAGAGAAGAGTTTAAAGGCACACTATGCTGGAATTCCGTTTTTGTCAAACAGCGACCCCTAGAGTCGCTGTGGAGAACTTGTATTTATCGTTACTGTCGTAAATGCCACTCACGGAGAGCGTCTGCCATAGACTGGTCTCTGCACTCACGGCCTGATACTCCTTTGAAGCTGTTATATTAAGGTACACATCTTGCATAGTGTGCCTTTAAATAAGAGATCTAGCGCTAAAATGTGTTTTGAACTCAACCTGAGCGCTCGTGTCCGCTGCTATCAGTGTCATAGATACATAACGTTAGTCATTGTGTCTCTTGTGGCGGCGCGCGCGCAGTCTTCACTCGGACGCGCTCTTCAATCTAGACTCTATTTATTCCGGTGAAATCACAAAATAAAATGCACACAAACTTAGAAAGATTTACTTACTAGGCCATCAACAAGATCGCCAGGTCAGCACCACTGTTGCATCCAGTGCTGCTTTTTAGCTCGCGCCAACGAGTGAAAGCCCGACCGAGAGGGACTCACTCTTGTCCGGTTGCTCACGCGGTCAGATTCTCTTTTCCTTTTCCTAGTCTCTTCCGACCGCGTTTTCTTTGCTTTTTCCATCGTCAAGTATCACGTCTGAAATGCGCGCAAGTGGCTTCGTGCTTCAAATGTTGTTGTTGGTGTGTGTGACATCGTTGCCGTAAAGCATGTCGTCATTCTCGCGAGATTTATCGGAGGCGCTCCTCTCAAACTTGAATTGCTGGTTTTTCCAGCGGCGTCCCCCCCAAGCTTTACTACCAGGATGATTCGCCCTAATATAAGTTTGTTTACCACCGAAATGACTTTGAAGCTGTTATATTAAGGTACAATTCTTGCATAGTGTGCCTTTAAAGATTTAATAGCATTCTGTTTCAAAAGACCGTATGTATTGGTAAACTGATCAATTAATTAAGACCTATAGTTGTTGGAACAAAATGCCTAAATGTGACAAAATAATGGTATAAGTCTTTATTTGTCCTTTCAAATTTATTTTAACCACTTCACTGCATCCAGCTTACTTAAAAAAATGTATCTTCTTCTTTGCTTTCACTGTTTCTTAATTCCCTTCTTGCTCTAGCATGTACTGTTCTAGACAATGTTTGAACATTTATATCATTAACACTTCTCATGTAATTGCCTCCCTGAGATGAATCCTTGTTTTACTTATTTACAGTACAGTAAGTCATTTTGGATAAAAGCATCTGCTTAATGAATAAATGTGAAAATGTACATGTAGTTTACATAACTTTTCATTGTTCAATTTGATTTATGTATTGTAGTTATAGTTGATTTCTTTATATTTTGTTTTTTAATTTATATTTAGTATGTTAGAGCTGGCAAAGGTCATTGTTTAATTAAGATCATTTACAGGTTTAACTATGTTCAAGTTCAATGAAGGCGAGTCATGAATTTACAATGTACTGGGTTTATTTTCGTCTCCAGAGTTTGTTTTCATTTCATATTACTAATTACTTTGACATTACTTTCTAAAACCTGCCACAAACTTGTAAAAATACAAATATGATACTCGATAGTACTTTCAGAACTGTCCAATAAATTCCTGCAAATGTGCAGCTCTAAGTTTCTACTGTGTTTGTGTATGAATGGTAGACAAGCATTTTTGTAATTATTATGTACAAGACAAAAATACATGACAAAAATAAACAATATATGTATTACTGTTGTTTTATGGTCGTATTTCTAGACAAATTTTACCTTATTTTGATTATTCTCAGGTTATGTAAAGTCACATCTGTGTCCTAAATCATAAGCATCTGAATTTTCATACTTAAAATCCATAGGTCAGAAGACTTCTCAGCTTAGATCAGCTTACTATTTTTCAATATAAAAAACTTTAGGCAGGCGAGCTTCTTAGTTTCAATTAAATATAGTTTTATTATTTACAGGTTAACTAGGTTACATATAAAGCACTAATATATAAAAAACAAGACAAAACAACATCAAACGCAAATCGCTTTTAAGCGTTGTCTGTCAGAGACATCAATGGCATGGCATCTAACACCGGAGAATCCGTTCCAAAGAATCAGCATCTGCCTTCATCTTCTCCTTTCAGCCTTTTATAGACCATCTGAATTCTTGAAGTCATCATCTCTGGAAATCTTCTTATTATTAGTCTTTCACAGTCTAATCCTTAAGGTTATCAGTACTAAAAATTCCCCTCATAATTTATCAGTCTCTTATAGACAATTTATCTAATCCGAAGTCTTGAGGTGACATGAGGTTTGGGAATTCCCTTCACACCTGTGTATATAAAGCCTTTCGCCTCTTTGTTCTCCTTTTTCAGACTTTTCTTCATTGTTGCATCCTCCACCTCGTTTCGCAACACATCCGATGGTAATGCTTACATTTTTCTTTTTAGTCCAGCAAAGCTCTTTTTTAATACATGTTTCTTCCTTGAGAGATACTCAAGGTATTCTCTCATTCTACCAATATGCTTTTTAAAAAATGCTTAAAACATTAAGTGTGGTAGTTTTTTTTATTTTTATAAAGCACTTTCTTGATAAATCAGTTACAATAAACCACTTTCTTAATAAATCAGTTACAAGTTGCAGTTAGATGTTGTAGGAAGGAGGAGGTGGGAACCAGGGAACATTTCACAAACTTTAATAAATAAATAAATACAACACGAAAGTAAAAGACAGCAGCCCCTCACGGACAACTGCGGTCACATCCACTCACCTAAAGGTTTATAAGGAACACCTGTTCAATTTCTCATTAATGCAATTATCTAATCAACCAATCACATGGCAGTTGCTTCAATGCATTTAGGGGTGTGGTCCTGGTCAAGACAATCGCCCTGTCCCAATATCCGCACTTGCGCCCTTGTGCCCCTCAATGCGCGTTCTCGCTAAGGGGTGCAAGACCGTAGGGTGTCCCGATCCTCTAATAGTGTTCTCCAGGGGTGATCATAAGGGCACTTAATGCACCCCTTTCACAAGTGCGCATCAGACCTCACTTTGCTATGGGATATTACCCAGAATCCTTGTAGTGTTGCTATGGTGCTGTTCGGGAGCGGAAACTCCGAAGATAAAGGAAGCCGGTGTGGTGAAGTGTTTTTCAAGGCCGCGAAATTTAAAAATATTAGTATTATTGTGTCACGAAATGTAGTTTTAAGAGTTTTTCAGTCGAGAATATAGTTGTTTAAAGCTCAAATCTGTGGTTTGTTTATAAAGATAGCGCCTATTTAAAAATTTGATCTGACGTTTTCGGGGTTCCAGGAATCAGCGGGCGCACAGCGCTCATATACCCCGCCTGGAACAGCCTTACCTCGGCTAGTCATTCTGACGTCTCCAGCGGGCTCTGTGTCTAGTGGTTAAACATGAGCTGTAAATCGGCTTATGTATATCTAACGGGAGATCTTTGGTCTCAAGCTATGATTTGTTCCCTGGCAAATCGTTTTGGCTGAGGTGCAAAGTGAAGTATCATAACTTTATATATTTTAGGCTATTTAACTGTAACGTCGTAACGTTAGCCTGTTGACTTATGTTTGACTATATCTTTTTACTTGCTTTATTTCTTGACTTATATAGGTTCTTATGCTTTTAACTTATACTTTAATAATGGCTATTATTGATCAATAAAACTGAAATTTAACAAAAAGAGACAGGGTTGTGTAATTTTATTTCATATAGCCTATGTACGACTATTTTAATATATAGCCTATATATAATATATCACCAACACGTCATGTATTTTTTTTATGTATGGGATGGGAAGAATTTCATATATCAATTTCCATAATAACATAATTAAAATTGCATTTCGAATCGCTGTGAATACGGTAAGGCAGTATAAGCTCAGGTAAACCTCAATCACAATTTATCTTAGCCAAAAACTGTTTTAATATTAATAACATTAACAGAAAGGTTGGTAGCTAAGAGTAAAAAAAGATATAATTTTTTTCATTCAAAGGATTGTGTCATGTTACAGCTATTATAAGCAGCACACACATTAGCCAAATGAACGGTGTTTGCTCTCCTGATCACAACAGAAGTGACTTAGATTGTGATGTGTGCAAAACTGTCCCAATTCTGCTCTTCAAGACCCCACCGGGTACCACTCATCTCCACTACAAATAGGAAAAAGAGGCTATACTGTGTCATTATAGGTACTGTGTCAACTAGATAAATTGCTTATCACGTTTACAATGCTATAAAGTTCCCTTTTGAATGGGAACTCGCACTGCGTCCAAAGACAATTTGGGGAATGCCTCCGGCCTGATGATGTCTTCTCATCATGGGGTCTGAGGTGTTTTCTGGGCCCTGGAGGTGTTCTGACATTCTCTGACATTTGTGCTTATTTCTGTTACTTGAAACATTTTCATGGCTTAAGTCTGATTAAGTATTCATCACAAACTCTGCTACGATAATATTGGAGCAGAATGTATGTACAAGTTTGTAGTTTTGAGAAAATTAGGTTTATGTGTGGTTTGTGAAAAATGATTTGTTCACAAGAGTTTTGACATTTCAAATGTTTGCTTCAAAACTATGTGAAACTCATCCTGCCCACTCATTCACATAAAACAATATATTGATTTAAAATTTGTAAGACATGTTTTGTGTAAGAAACCTGTATGCGAGGAGGGCGTGAATCATCATGAATATTGATGTTTCACACATGGGAAGACAAAGACCCTCCCATAATGGCCCTATCAGGTGGGACTGTGAGGGAACTTGAACAAAGAATGAGGAGAGTTTAACAGAATGGCTTTTTGATGGTTTGGATTTATTTACAACACACCTGTTAGAAGAAACAGAGGATCCAAGTGCAAAGGCAAGTTCTTGCAATAGTCTTTAATGAAGGAATAACATAGGCAGTCTGTCGAGCAATGTCACAGAACTGGAATGAACTCAAATAGAATAATATAAAGATGGTCAGCAAAACACAGAAGATTCCTGTCTTAGTAGTAGAGAGCAGAGCTGGATATTCACGTGGCAGTAACACAGTCCTTGTAGTGGCCTCAAAGACGCAGAGAGAAGACCTCCAGCAGCAGGATGACAGGCAGAGAAAGCACACAAGACGAGCACAACTCCTCTAGACTAGACAAGACAATGAAAGGTAATTCTCCATCGAGACAACATATCACACAGGCAAGACTCACGTACACACGAAATAATCCGACAAAGAACAGGGGGAACAAACGCTAGAAGTAGAGAGAAGGTAATGAGAACAAAGTGAGAACAGGTGTAACAGAGAAGCAGCGCGAGCGCTAATTACAATAATGAACAGGTGGGAAAAGACAGGCAGGGCCAAAGAGAGAGAGAGAGAGAGAGAGAGAGAGAGAGAGAGAGAGAGAGAGAGAGAGAGAGAGAGAGAGAGAGAGAGAGAGAGAGAGAGAGAGAGAGAGAGAGAGAGAGAGAGAGAGAGAGAGAGAGAGAGAGAGAGCAAACCCAGCTCATGACAACACCATAATCCAAACATACATAACAAATGACAAAAAAGCACATTATTGAGCACACTGATCTAAACAGAGACGTGAACAGTCACGCACCGGAGGAACCTTTTCATATTTCCTAGAACTATTGGCAGAAGTACCCAGATTTTTTTGGCCGTGTTCGCACCGCAGGAACTAGGAACGATTTTTGTTTCTGGGAACTCCTTTTGGAGAAATTTCGACTAATTTCGCTTCTACTTCAGAGTCGTTCTAGACCAGCACTTTAGGAACTACCAGTGACGTTAGTGTACGCTGATTGGCCGAACACACGCGAAGCACCAGCGCCTGCCATTTTTAAAAAGTTTTGTAAACACACAGATTATAGCCTATATATTTACCCCACAAACTAACTCTACGAACATGGAAAACAGTGATATATGGATTCTTAACCTTTACGCTGAGGAGAAAATGCGCAAATTTGAGGGGACCAAGCGAAACATGATTACGTGTTTATGCTCAGCTAGCAAAACTGGACATCAACCAGACGGCATACGCTAATAACTTTTCATTACTTTCTCCTTTTTATGTATAACAGTTCTATCTAATAACATATTAGACAGGACTGTTTGACAGATCGTAAACTAATGAACACAGAGAATGCGAGCAATGTGTGTCTCTGACTGGCGTTCTTATCGGGTCAAAATAAAGGTCCGCCGTGCCGTCAAAATAAAAGTCACAACAACAAATTCAATGCGAATACAACCAGGAAAATGTTCATATGGGAACCTTTAGTTCTAGGGTAACCACCGTGGTGGCTGGTTCCTAAAACTAACCAGTGTGAAAGCCCCTTTTATGCCATTCCTGAAAAAGTTCCTGATCACCATACCTGTCATTTCCAAGATGTGTGCTTCATGTTCATGTACAGAGACTCCTGTGAATGTTTAAGTCAGCAGGACTCGTCAGTGTACAAAAACAACAACAAAACTTAAATCACCTGACCCAACAGACAGCGCTTTTCTGGCTTTGAGTCAGAAAGAGCATGATATGGCAGTGGAGGGCCAAGAAATGGTAATGGCACGCACTTCTGATAGATTAGACACAGGTACCTTGCAGTAGATTAGACAAGCATTTTTTGGCTGGCCATAACATCCAGTCTTCCATTTCTGCCAGACCTTCACGTTGAGGTGGGGGTGTCCTGGAAGAAACCATATTCGGCACACGTTCATCTCTTTAAATCCACACGAATTACACAATGTGGAGGGGATGCGCGAGCACGTATATGTGCTTCATGCCTCTCAATGAAGATACGTTTGCAAACGATCTATCAATGGGAGAAACATGGATTCCAAAGGCTCCAACTCTGCTGTCAAAGCCGTTAAAAAAAACATCACAGCTGAATGGCAGGGCGTACGCGGCTGTGGGTCAGGCTGGTGGGGCTTTCCACACGATGGCAGTGTTGCAGGTCTACCAAGCAAACTTGCTTAAAGACCTGGATGACGGCAAAGGTCTGTCCCCTGAAGCGGTGACTGAGCTGCACAGCACCACAGATCTTGCTCTCCGGGCCACCAAAGAGACAGCAGCCGCGATCAGTCATGAGATGGCAGCAATGGTGGCCACGGAGAGCACAGCAAAATTCCCGGTTTTAACCTTCAGGGGTCTGAGGGTGTTTTGGGGCCCTGGAGTTGTTTTGACATGCCCTGACATTTGTGCTTTTTCAGTTTCTTATAAACATATTAATTGCTAAAGTCTGATTACACTGCATTCAGCACACACATGGCTACAATATGTGAGCAACATGCATGTACATGTTTGTATTTTTGCAAGAAAACATTTGTGCGTGGTTAATGAAAAAAAAACAAAAAAAAAGTAACTGAAATAAGGCCATATAAAAGAAACACAACATCTGTTCACAAGACTTTTAAAAACTGGATCATAAAACAATGTATTGATTTAAATTTTGTCAGCCAGTTTTTGTTTAGTACGGCCATATGCGAATAGATTTGAATGATCATGAATAATGATGTGATTCACACCTGAGAAGATTAAGCCCATACCCAAATGAGCCTTTCAGTGAGGAATGTGAGAGGGAACTACAAGAAAGAATGTGTTTTTGTTTTAGATAACAATATAATACAAATATAAATGAAGGTCAAAGGCACATTTTGATTTTCATACCTGGAAACAAATCATGTTCTAATGTACAAGTGAACATCACATACCTGGCATTTCCAAGATGTTCGATGTTTCTGGAGAAAAAAAAAACATGATTTTTGTAATGTTATACACACATGCATGTAGTAGACAGTACATGAACAAAATTTGTATATTATATTTTATATTTTAATTTAACATTCAAAACCTACATCTGAGCAGAAATTTGCAAACAAAAGCTTCATTGATGAGGCAGTATTTTACAGCAAACACTTCATAAACTATCCAAAACAGGCCAAAGACATCTTGTCTAAACATTCATATTACTTTTTACATATCATATTTTTTTATACATTATAAAGCATATAAATGTTCATCCTATAGTTTAATACGTTGCTTGTAACAAAAACACTTTATATTTTAACCTATTTCAGTCCATTTCAAGCATCTCTGTCAGTATAGCGAATTTGGGAAAAGCCAAACTAGTTAATATGTAGCCTACATGTTTATGTAAAAAAATAGCATGTTTACTAATGTAAGTAAAAAACATACCCGTTAAATGCGCAGAATCAAGACGTTCCTCGAAATGAAACCGAAACCAGTCGTGCACTAAAAAAAATGCTGGGTTGTTTCTGTAAACAAATTGTTGGGTTGATTGTGCTGGGTCAAAATGCTGGGTTGTTTGGGGCACTGTAAACACATTAATGGGTTGCTCATGCTGGGTAAAATGAGTTGTAAGGGGGTAATTCACAAATAAACAGCTGGTTGGGTTATTTTGACCCAGCAACCGGTTTATTCTTTGCGGAACTTTCTGGATTCTTCACTTCTGACTCGAGGAGGACTTCACTCGGAGGTCGGAGCAGGCAGTGTTTTATGGTAAGTTAATATGTTTACCAATATTTTTAACATTAATAATTTCACTGTTCAGCATACAGTCTTTGATATGGAAGTGCGAGGGGTAGGCTATAACGTATTTATTCTGTAAAACATTAGTAACAGCTAGCCGGTTAGATTTTTTGACAAAATGCCACATTGTAAACCAGCTATATCAGCAGCCTTAATGAAATATGTAGTTTAAATTTTAATTTCATCACGTAAATATCGTATTTATTGTGGACGTTTAGTAATTAAAAGTGAGGAAAGCGTTTTGAATGAACCCGTGCACGCGCAGTAGCCTATGTTTATGTCCCTATAGGGCTCGTACGTAAAAACTGCGGGAAAAAAGTCTGTGTGGAAACTAAAGTCTGCTGGCACATTTAAGAAATTCTCGTCAGAAGAAGCGACGGGGGTAAGTTCCAGCACAGTCTGCGTGTTTCTTCTGTAATGTCTATGTCGGAACCAGGATCGTTTTTACCCAAAAAATCAAATAATAACTGTATGACGTCGGACGTGCAATCTTTACAAACGGCGACTGAGGCAATGAGAAATAAATCGATTTCATATTAAGCATCTTCTCGCCCTGAACCCATTATAAGTTGTTAGGACCTGAGGTAGGCCTACTAAGAATAATTTAGTACTACTAAGACAGTGGTCATGGATCAAGTGTGCGCGATGTTTGAGGCCAATAAATAGTTTTTGCTATTGTCACAACAGCGCCATTTTAAACACCAGGGCAGAAAAGTCAGAAATGCTACTTTAGAAATATGAATTGTTATATACAGCAAACTATTTAAATGATAATGCAACTTTATTATGCTCATATTGTTTAGCTGATGGCTTTGAAGGTCCTGCAAACTCTGCTTCCCCCATCCATCTAACGTCACAGGAGAGGAGGAAAGGGCTTCAGACCCACCACAGAGGCTCAGAGGTCGTTGACAAGCAACCTGTAAGTTTGATATGCTTGATAACTATGAAATTAATTTAGGTTTAGAATATTTAAAGGTGCAATCTCTGTTTGCAACATAAAATTGCATTTTTTTAAATAGATTTTTGTTAATTTTTAAAGCTGCAGTCCATAACTTTTTTGTGTTCAAAATTTACAAAATGTTTATAATGAGCGAGTACATCATGAATCCATTTTCCAAATCGTGTTTTTGTCTTATCCTGAATCCCAGACTATTTTAGACTGCTAATTGTCTATTTAGATGTGTAAATATACATTTTGTTTGTTTTTCACATTTGGCCATATTTGGTAATGTTTGCAATAAAAAAAATATAAATACTTTCACAAAAAACTTGCATGACAGTTATATTGCAACACTCTAAGTGATTGTGTGTAATCAACTGTTGGGGACCAACATGGATGAATATTTACAAAATGACTTGAGCATCAGGGATGCGACGAGGGGGACACGTCAGACCGTTGCCATTGTTCCAGGCCACGTCATCGAGACCGATTCTTTGCTGGAGGCTGGTGATCTTTGTTTCAAAGTTTTATTTTGTTTTTCATGTTAAATACACGAAGCAGTGTTACAAATTAATGGAAAAGAATCGTCCTCTGTCAAATGTGAGGAAAACCCTGTGATATTTAGTCGCATTGTAAATGTTTGTAGCTATTCTTAATAAATCAACACATCTTAATAAATGAAATCATAATCGTATAAGAGTTCAAATTAGTTTCTTATTGACTTTTAAAGGTGCATTGTGTAATACTGTATTTAGGAGGATCTGTTAACAGAAATGCAATATCATATACATAACTATGTTTTCAGTGGTGTATAAAGACCTTACTTAATGAACCGTTATGTTTTTTTACCTTAAAATGAGTATACATTGTATAATTGTAATAATTGTTTACAAAAAAATATTAAAGATGTATTAAAAATGTAAAAAAATAAAATGATTGAAATCACATATACAGTGGCCTCTCTGGTTTATTGTATTACAGAGACAATCATTATTTTACATTAGTACGGTAATATAAAAAAATATTTGTTACTAATTTTAATAAGGCAATGATACAGGAAATAACCCAGCACATGAGTAAGACTTAACCCAGCAAGATGGTCAATTTCACCCACTGGTTGGGTCAAATGAATGACCCAACAATATGGGTTAAATGGACAAACCCAGCACTTGGGTCAAACCAACCCAGCGCGTATTCTGTCCTATAGTGACCCAGCGGCGTGGTTAAGGTTGGGTTATTTTTTAACCCTGCATTTTTTAGAGTGTGCTCTTCTTCTTCTGAAGTAAATTCTTTCAGGATTATTCATCACCGCGTCCCAAAACGATGTGAAATAAATGAATCTGATAAAACTTAATGTGTTTTATCGAGTTGATGTGGGCGTTGACTAGGGTTAGGAATACTTGAGGTCAGGAATCAGATACTTGTTATAAAATAAAATTTTGATTCCTCTTATCGATTCGATATCGAAAATGCTTTGTGACCATTTCAATATGACTTAAAACAAATCAAGCTTGAGTGGTTCTTGTGAGTTTTGTGTCATATGTGAACACTCAAAACGATCTCAAACCCCTTAAAAGCGAAGAGACCATAAACAGGTCACATAAACAGTTAGTTTTGTCTTAAGTGAATGTAAACTTCAGTTTAAACAAGGACTTTTAATTGTATACTCCTTTTTGAGTTTTCCTTCATTTTCTTATAGTTTCCCATTTTAAGAGTAGGTAGGCCAAAAAACCTTACTCCACATGAAAAAACTGCAACCTTGGACTTTGGGACCTTTGTATCGTGCAAATGGAGATGCCAAAGTCCCTTTTCCTTTACTCATTACTGTCCTTTCTTCTAAAGCCCTCACCTATTCAGTAGTCTTGGAATTGGACTTCATTTTCTTTAGTTGCATGCAAATGGCACGGACAATACTTTTCCCCAAGTCAAATTCAGAAGAGAAACACTTTTGTTTTCAACCTGGAAATGCCATCACTGTGCCTGCAAGTAGCCCACAATGACAAAAAAAAAAAAAAAAAAACGGCAAGAAAGCTGCAGAGTCTGTCCTTACTAAGTGCTATACCTCCACTTCAACCCACACTCTTATCACATTTTGATAACACATAAGAATTTTAAACTCTGATTGAAAATGTTGTTAACAATGCCCACTTACCTCCTGATGGCAAACTTCAAATTACGGGAAATCCTGGAGACTAAACTCAAGTATGTAGTCTTCAAATGTAGCCAGCATGTACCCATTAAACAGAGAACTTACCTCATGTTGCCTGTCAAGCAAGCTCTGGTAAAAGAACAACTGGAAAAGATGCTTAAGACAGGAATTGTGGAACCATCATGCTCGGGTTAGGCCTCTCCAGTCGTTCTAGTCCCCAGGAATGATGGCAGCATGAGATTCTATGTAGATTACAGGAAGTTGAATGCCATAACAGAAAGTAATGCTTACCCCAGGCGCAGCGATTTTCTCCACAGTAGACCTTAACATCGGTTATTGGCAAGTGGCCATGGACCTTTCAAGTAAACAAAAAACTGCCTTCATCTTCATCACTCCTTCAGGACTTTTTCAATTTAATGTTATGCCTTTTTGGATTAATGCACCTGCAATCTTTCAAGGGTAAATAGATACCATATTAAGAGAATTGCGAGGAAAACTGTGTTTTGTCTGCATTGATGATATAATCATCTATTCATCAGACCTAACTCAGCATTTACATGACCTCCAGACTGTCGATCACAGGCTACAAGAAGCAGGATTGAGCATCAACTTAAGGAGAAGTCAATTCTGCCTCCAAGAAATTTAATTCCTGGGCCATGTAGTGAACACTCAAGGTATTACGGCAAAGTTGAGGCCATTCAGTCTTGTCCAGTACCCACCAACCTCAAAGAGGTACAGCGGATTCTTGGGGTGCTTCTCATTTCTTATTTGTGCATCCTCGTTTCCTTTCCTCGCTTCCTTTCCTCGCGTCTTAGCTCCACCTCTTCAGGATGCGAGGGAAGGAAGCAAGGAAAACACGCGAGGACGGATGAATTGAAGCAAGTGAAATGATATATCCTCGCCCCCTTTAGCGTCACTTAAAAGCGTCGTCAAGTAATGATGACTCTACACCGCTGGATTTAGCTTGCATGTCGGGATTCTTGAACATTGGAGATATTTATTTATATTGTTACCGTTTCAACCTCCACAAAACACCACATTTGTTCTTATTTTTTATATATATTACCAGTTATTATTAACAATGAATTATTGCCAGTTATGTACTGCTTTTTATTTGTTGTAGGCTGTATTATTACAGTTTGTTTAATTTTAGTGCTTTGATATAATTTTACACCACAGTGAAGCAGTTTGAAATGTTAATGTGTTGCATATTATGCCCCTGCAGGTATAAACTACAAATATACTGTGAAATCAACACATCAAAACAAATTAACTACAGGCATAAATTAAAATCATTCTCTATTCTCCATTTATCAATATAAGAGGCATTAATTAAACCATTAAAAGCAATAAACCAGTAAAATCAATAAACATAATTAAAACTGCTGAAAAGTACGTTAAGACACTGTCAAAAAATAACTCACATTTACAATAACTTCATGCTTAATACTCACATTTATGTGTGTTTGAATGTTCTGCCATGGTTATCACTTGGGGCAGATGTGAAGGGGGAGGAGAATTTATACGTGCGTCACATTAAGTCGATAGAACACTTCCGCATATGTACACCTGTGTATCCTCGCTCATAGCTCCTCTGGAAGCCTCCTCACTCCTCGATCCTCGCCTCCTCGCGGTGCAATTAGAGAATTGAGACGTCCTTCAAGATGGCCGAGCTCGATCGGTTTCCGGGTCATAGGATGGAGGACGGAGGATCGAGGAGACGAGGAGGGATATTGAGAAGCACCCTTGAACTAGCTGGATGGTACCATTGATTTGTTCCAGAACTTTTCACATGGGTTTCTCTTCAGAACCCATTAATGCTCCAAATAAAGGTGGAAAACATTTCATTGGTCAGATCAATGTCAACGGGCGTTTGAGCAGCTCAAGACAAGTCTGTCTTCACCCCCCATCCTTGGTCATCTAAATCTGCAACATCCCTTCACAGTATACACAGACTCTAGCGACACAGGCTTAGGAGCTGTGTTAACCCAAAGAAAAGAACAAGGGATGGAAGAAGCCATAGCTTATGCATGCAGAAGCCTAAACCCAGCAGAAACAAAGTACTCAGTCACACCCACTAAACACTGGACATCGGATAGACGTGCAGATCATGTCTATATTGGGTCCGTCGGTCCATGACCAATTCTGGACATCTATTCGACGTCCAAACTAGGTCCACTATTTGGACGTCCAACCATGACCCAATTTGGACGTCATGTTGACGTTCAATATTTGACCGTTGAACTGGGTCATTTTTTTGGACCTCATTTGGACGTCTATTACAGGTGCAGGAAATTTACATGATTAAAATGCAATATTTTTTTTATTTACAAATATCAACATTGTTGTTATCAACATGATTAATACATTTGAATACAGATTATTTATAATTATTTAAGATAGATATTTAAGCATTTGATTGTCTCAACCAGAAGGTGGTAATTGACACATACAAAGGTGTAATGCTGTAGCTCAAACAGTAGAGCGTTGGCACTTGTGAAACGGCCACCTAGTGCAATGCTTAGATCATGGGTTTGATTCCCAGGGAAAGCAGGAATGTAAATGTGTAAGTCACTGTGGATAAAACCATCTGCCAAATGCATAAATATAAATACATGGTACTAGATAACATCCTTTAAAAATGTCCTCTACCTTTTTGAAACACGGGACTACAGTTATAGAAGTTATAGAAGATACTAAATTTGATGTTGAAAAGACGTCCACAAACGACCACATTTGGTCCCACCGACGTCAATATTAGACGTGCAAAAGACGTCGAATAAAGACGTCGCCTGGCGTTACAAAACAACCCCTTCAGTGGACCGAAATTGGACGTCCAACAATTACATAGAAAAGACGTGACTCTAACGTCACATTGCGCAGTGGGCAGAGAACGTAGAGTGTCTGGCAGTTGTCTGGGCACTTGAGAAATGGCAACATTATCTGGACAATAGAATGTTCATGGTAGTAACTGATCACTCTGCCCTTCGGTGGGTAATGTCCTCTACTAAAACTACAAGATGTCACATTCAATGGGCCCTGCGATTACAAAAATGTGACTTTGTCATCGAATACAGAAAAAGCAAACTACTGTAAATGCAGCACCAGCTGCCCCTTCCAGAAAGTCCAACTTACCTGCATGCAACTTGTTCACCAAACAAAAGAACAAGACTGACTTTCCCCATCACTGTTGTAGACCTATTGGAAGAACAACAAAGACCCTGAAATTGAAAAGATCTTCAAAGAAATAGCAGAAAACAGAACAATATTACATTGGGGAAGACATACTGTACCTTAAGACTCAGCTGTTAAAAGAACAAGTTCAATATAGAGTTTACTTACCCAAAAGCCTCATTCCTACAATTCTGGGTTCAACTGTCTTTTGACGCATCGAGCCGCTCGCGTCCGGTGTCTTGTTCAGTCAGGCAGCAGCAGACAAGCGGTCAAGCGGTGTCTTAGTGGTAAGTTGCTAACTAGTTACCAGTGTGAGTCTGTTGAATGGTGATTTAACGCTACGTTGTCACCTGGTGAGATGCAATGCTATAAAGTAAATAAACAAAGTCCCCGTCTTTTATACTCACAACGAGCTTATCATACTCGTTTACTACATTAGCTAGCTACCCATGTTTCATACATTGGAGGGGAAGCTAATGTGTGTGCATCTTACACCTTATCTGAAGAAAAGACCTCCTTTTACTGAAGTGAAAGGGTTGTCCGGTGTCACTACAGTAACCTGGGTCGCCAGTAGCGAACAATGGAGCCGCTCTGCTGGAGAAACTACGTAGTTACACAATTTACAAGCATTTTATCCACGTTATATGTTCTGTAAAAAAAAAAGTTCATATCTACGGCACATCTGCGCCATATGTTGATCATATGTTGATACCGATAATTCTGGGACAGGCTTGACGGGTTGGTGGTGGGTACTGGACTAAGCCCCCAATGTATCAAGACCCTAGCAACGCCCCTGCTGTAAAGCTTTATCATTTTTTTTATGGGATCTGATTCAATGCTTTCAGAATCTTTACTTTTTTAAATCGTTTTGTTTCTGCCACCTCATTTATTTATAAGATTTTTAAACAAAATAAACCATTTTATGATTTATTTCCACACAAAAATCTGTTGCTCCGTCAATGTTCAATACAAAGTTGTTGTTTTTTCTGCAATAGGCCTACACAAATATACAAATATGGGAATAGTGAAAAGCAAAAATTGTTGTGCCTTTGGCCCCATTGTACCCTATACTACACATTGTAGAACATAAAGCAGAACTTAGCACAGTCAAAACATTAATCAATGATTCAAACCTCTTTCAGCAGCTGTCGAGGCCCAGTGCAGTCTGGCGGTGTAAAAGTCGCAGATGTCGTCAGGCCGATAGACAGGAGTCGACCCATTTTCGATGTCAATTAAATCATTCAACTGGTATTTCGGCCTTCGAGTCATCTTCTCCTACTGGTGTAATCCACGTTTTGTGAGTAGGATCACTCTTCCACTCTTCTCTTCTCCTGTAGATTCAACTTATATACTTTGGCATGGTAGTGATCACTTGAATAAAAGTTTCGCGCTAAAAGCCGGGAGTCAGTAAGTGTTCACGTCTGCCTGCTGATCGCTGATTGGCTAAAAGTACTTGCTCGTCAACGACGTCAACACACGTAATGCTGAATGATTTTATGAAATACATGCAAATTATAAAATTAAGATGTTTTTAGTGGTTTTGTCCACCAGCACAATCAAATACAAAACCCGCAACTGGCTGGCGAGGCGCCTGACCGGTAGTTGTGACGTATCTCGTAACTAATAAGTGGAGCTCACCAATCATAACGCTTTTTTAATAAATGATCTAAATAGCTTTTATATCATTGTATCTCAAATGAATGTTAAATATATCCAATAAAAATTATACATATATATATTAGTGGTGCAACAGTACCTAAATTATATTACTCTACGATGCAGATACATGGATATGAAACATAACATAATTTGAACTGTGGGGACTGTGTGAACTGTGGGAGAGGTGCTTTGCTCATAGAAGAGAAATTCGTGCTTTAAGATTATTTGGATTTGACAGTCACTCCATGTAAAAAAAATATATAAAATAGTAATATTAAATCAATATATATTATACTCACTCCATAATATAAACATGAATTGTTGAATTATTTGAACTTTTTTTTTGCGCTAAACTCCAGTCCAGTGGGAGGCGGAAATGCATTGGTCTTCCCAGCCGCCATTAAACACCAGCAGAAGAAGAAACATCCTGCAGAGTCAGACTGCTGTTCAGATGAAAAAGCTGGATGTTTATCGAGTTACCTTCATTAATTGACACTGAAATATTGTTTCAGTATTTCCACATTTCAACAGCATCATTGTACTTAAAATATTCATGGACTGAGCGGTAAGAGAGACACCTGAATTATTGACTTGCGGAAACACCTGTCGCCAGCTCATAATAACATCGGCAATAATAATAATATTAGCAACAATAATAATAAGCGTCTTATTGAATAAATCTTAGATGTTACAGTAGTACAGATGATTTACACCGCGGGTTTTATCAACACTGTTGTATTTCAGTTGAAGAGTTCAGCGTCTGAATGAATGAATGAAGAGAGTTTGATCATCAGATCTTCATTGAACACTAACTATCAGAGCTGATAATGTTCACAGACATGGACTATGAGCTGGAAGAGGACAAACTGTGAGTATCAGGGACGGCATTCATTAAAAACCTGGACCACATTAATGTTTAGTTATATGATGTCACATCCTGTGAGGTTTCTACAAGAGAATAGATATGTTTCTGTAAATCACGCTTGTTATTGTCAGTGCATTGCATGTTATCAAATAGTGTGTAATTGCAGTTGAAAGAAAGAAGAGGAAGGACTCTTTACAACCAGAGCATTTGACAATAAGATGACTCAACAGATTTAGTATATACAATGAAGACGGAGTATTTAACACACGTGTGTGTGTTGTTGTTGTGTTGTGTCCAGTGGGATTCCTACAGTTCCTGGAACAGTGACTCTGAAGAAAGACTCACAGAACCTGATTGGGATCAGTATTGGGGGCGGCGCTCAGTTCTGCCCGTGTCTCTACATCGTACAGGTCATACACATTACATACAGGTCACACATTCACTCTCACGTCCTCCTCTGACTGTGTATGATGAGTATATGCTTGTGTTTTTGGAGGTACTCGATCAATCGCACGAGGTCCTCGTCTAAATAATGTCCTTTGCATCTGTTTTCTTGTCAAAGTGCAACGGAAAGCTTTATTTTAGGGCTGGGTATCGATACAAATGATATGATTCAATTCGATTCGATATTGATTCATTTGGATATGTATCAGGTACAGGAAAACAATGTGTCACAACCTAATGCTGTAAACTTCACAGGGAACTATACATTACTATAATAATAAAAAAGGTTCAAATTGACATCTCTAGCAGTTTTACTGAAGTCTCTCCACGGCTGAAACTGATTGAGCGAGTACATGAGACCGGATTCACTTCAGCTAGTTGTTCTGTATCCTTCAGCATCTCTTCTGATGCTCATTCACGTTTATGTGGTGCTGTAACTAGTAAAGAAGAAGAGATGATCGGTTCACGTGCCGCCGGAGCTGAGGGATCGAGTCACGCCACGTTCAAGAGACACTAAAACACATTTTGTGGTGAAACTGACATAATTTGATCAAAAGTATCAAACCTTATTGTGATTATTGGATGGCAGGAGGTGCAAATATAGTTTTATTCACGCATCAGCTGAAAACAGCACAGACTAAAAGATCGACTCTTTAGTTTAGATTAAAGAATATATCAGTTCATCAAAATGAGAATCAAGAAATCGATATTTTCTACTTCATTTTTATATTAAAATCACTATTTCTGGGGAGGATGGCCACACTCCTTTGTGCCTTTAATGAATTTGCAGGTGTGGTTTATGAGTAATGATGTGTGTGTGTAGGTGTTTGATAACACCCCGGCCGCTCTGGACGGGACTCTGGCCGCGGGAGACGAGATCACCGGAGTCAACGGCAGGCCTGTGAAAGGGAAGACTAAAGTCGAGGTGGCCAAGATGATCCAGACAGTGCAGGTGCGTTTAGAAACCAATCTATTCACAATATCAAAGCAGATTTATGGACAATAATAATGTTAATGCTTATGTTTCAAAGTCATATTGAGCCGTTTAGAGCTGGACGGTAGTATAGTTAACGTTTGGAGACGCTATAAACCATCAATCTGATGAGACTTGCTCTTGTCTTTATCATCTACAACACTCACACCAAAACTGCTCTATTTGAGGATTTGAAATGATTATTGACATCTTGAAATATTCATTCAGTATCAGTTCACTCAATCAGTTTTCGGAAATCTCTTCCGGTTTTGCCATAATGACAGTTTGATTCACTGAAACATGTCATTTCCTAAGTGAAAGATGAATAAAGTATAATGTTTAACACATGTTCAGTATTAGATTTCCAGCTCATTTGTTGTTTTTTTAAGAAATTGCATGTTAATTAAGTGAATTTATACTTTATATGTAAAAATCTGTCGTGTTTTACAGTGTTAACAGTGGATTTTTTTTTTAAATATGAATTATGTTTATTTATGAAATCATGTCATATGACTTGAAATTAAACTGCGGAGCATTACAAGAACCACAAGAGTGTTATTATCCTTAGATTGACATAATATTGACCCGAATATCATCAAATGAAATTCTCGTGTCTCAGGTGTGTTCACACCAGCAATCGTCTTTGTCTGTCAGTAAATCACAGGTTGTTTTGTCTTGGTGAATGTGTTTGTTCTGCAGGATGAAGTCGTGATCCAGTATAATAAACTGCAGGCCGACCCCAAGCAGGGCAAATCTCTGGATATCGGTAAAAACTCACAGCAATAAATATACATTGTGTTTGAATGGAGGGAGAAGTACGTTTGTTTCTCTCTTAGAGTCTATGAAATCCCTTTTATCTTTCCCAAAATTCCATTCTATTTTTTCCCAGAATTCTGTGTTCCGTTTAGATTTTTCTAACTTCATTTTTATGTATCACTCATCAAAAGGCATGTCTAATCCATTACATTCATAAGACATTAACAATGTAATCAACCTTTTAAAAGTGTTGAAGAAAATATAATATATTTCTGTCATCGTTTCTTCAGGTTAAAATTGACTTTCAGGCAGTTTGTAGTGAAGATATTTGAGTTTCTGTGTGTATTTTGACTGTGTGTGTGTGTGTGTGTGTGTGTGTGTGTGTGTCAGTGCTGAAGAAGGTGAAGCATCGTCTGGTGGAGAACATGAGTTCAGGAACCGCAGACGCTCTGGGACTCAGCAGAGCCATTCTGTGCAACGGTCAGACTCTCTCTCTCTCTCTCTCTCTCTCTCGCACACACACACACACACACTCTCTCTCTCACACTGTCTGTCTCAGACTGTCCTATTTGTTCATAAATCATGTTTTATACACAAAATGTCTTTGAAAAAGGGTGTATTATGGCCTCTTTAAAGATAACTGTTATTTTTCATCTCAGTTTTCTGTGGGTTATTCTCTCGATGAAATGTGCAGGTCATAAAAAATATTATTATTCATAAACAAAATGACTAAAATCCGTCATACTTTGCAATGTAAATAATAAACCGTTATTTCACATTACAGCAGTTTTTTTTGCATGGTTTGTTTGGGAACTCCATCATTGAGAGTATTGTCAGGTTTGTGTGTGTGGAAATAATGTGTGAAGTGTGTGTGTGTGTGTTTCAGACGGTCTGGTGAAGAGGCTGGAGGAGCTGGAGAAAACCGCTGAACTTTATAAAGGTCACTCATTCACACTCATCCTGCATTAAACCAGTGACTGAGAGAGTTTCCTACAGGAATAACCTGAGTGTGTGTGTGTGTGTTTAGGGCTGATGGAGCACACGAAGAGACTCCTGAGAGCTTTCTATGAGCTCTCACACACTCACAGAGGTCAGATATCACACACTCTCACAGCCGTTTACAGTGACAGAGAGACCAGTTTCTATCAAAATCTGTGTTTTAAGTGACTTCAGTGATATTGTCAGAGGCAAAAACAATGAAACTCGATGCAAATGAACTAAATGTTGCAAATCATGCAATCGATGGTCATTAATCTTGTTCATAATGTGATGCATATACACAGTCGCTGTTTATATACACTTTCTCTTGCAGAACATTCATTTTATAGACAAGGAAAGTGGTTCGCTGTCAAATAATGCAACTACCAGATGTTCAAAAGACGGTCTCTACTTACACAACGTTAATTTTGTCCATAATGTTGCATTTTATTTACACTTTAAGTGTGTAAAAACAAGAAAACTGGTTTGCTGTAAAAATAGTCTGGTAATGCGTTAAATTTGTGTTTAGATATTCAAAAGATGGTCTCTAGAAACACAACGCACCAGTAACTTTAGGTCTGTCTGGTAGTAATAACCAAATATGACCAAAAAACGCCCCACAATCTCCATCCTCATCTCTATTCATGATTCTAATGTTTGGTTTTGTCTCTCTCAGCATTTGGCGACGTGTTTTCCGTCATCGGCGTCCGTGAGCCTCAGGCCGCCGCCAGCGAAGCCTTCGTGAAGTTCGCCGAAGCTCATCGAAACATGGAGAAGTTCGGCATCCAGCTGCTGAAGACCATCAAACCCGTGAGAAATTTCATATTTAGGGTTGGGAATCGAAAATCGGTCAGGAATCAGATACTTGTTATAAAATTAAAATTTCGATTCCTCTTATCGATTCCTTTCTGTGCACTTTAATATGACTTTAAACCATTGAAACGTGAGTTTTCTGTGCTGAACACACACACACACACACACACACACACGTGTAGCAGTATATCGTGCAGCTCTTAAAGTGACAGTAGCCTAATATTCCTGCTGCCGTCTCTTTAATAACACTAACAAAAGACAAAGAGAAAATTCACTCGCTGTTCATGACTGAATAACTTCTATAATGTATTTATAATGTATATTTTATTTATAAAGTGCAGTGTTATTTTACATTTGATCACAGTTTCTGTACCTGAAAATCTCAGAATGCTGTTTATTACAATCATATCTTTGTTCAGTTGTATTTATTTATTGTATTATTATTTTATTTGTTCTATTTAATTAAGTGTTTACTTGTCTTTAATAATGCTTGAAAATTATATTAGTTAGGCTAGTTGTTTTTGCGATGGCAAAAAAAATGTTCCTTGTAAGTGTTCTGTAGCCTGTTGATTTTTGCTCATTATAGTGAGCAAAAATATAGTGAGCGTTACAGTGAAATGTTTTGCAATAAGACTTAAAATAAATGGGAATTATATCTACGTTTTTTTTTTTTTTTTTACCTTATTGGAATCGAAATTAGGGATCGATAAGTAGAATCGGATCGCTAAAATTTAAACGCGACCCAATTCATATTCTTACAAAGACACTGACTGTAATACAGATGAATATAGAGTAACTTTAACTTGCATAAATAAAATATATCGTATATGTTTAATAGAAATCATTAAATAAGATGTATGTCATTAATAATGCTGTCCGTCTGTCAGATGCTGCACGATCTGAACACGTATCTCCACAAAGCCATCCCAGACACCAAACTCACCATCCGCAAATACCTGGACGTCAAGTTTGAGTATTTGGTATGAAACCAGCCAGAGGATGCATTCCTCATTATTAATGGAGAGATGGGATTTTGTAAGTGTTTTATGGTGATTATTGACGTGTGTTTGTGTTTCAGTCGTACTGTCTGAAGGTGAAGGAGATGGATGATGAAGAGTACAGCTGTATCGTACGTTCACTCTCTTTATTTACCAAATCTCTCTTCATCACAAGAGGGAAATCATCCTGAGATTACCTAACGCTTAGTATATCTTTACTGTTAAAACCTGTTTGCTGAATATAACCTGATTCGGAGTTCAATTTCATGCTGAACTTTGACCCTGACACAGTCACACTGAACAGAAATATATATTTTTTTTAAATTTCAAAAATTAATATTTTTTTCTGTGTTATTGCTGATGCCAAAGTGCATTATTTAAAGAAGAAGATACACACATTTTATTGTATTACTGATAAATTATAAAAAATAAATTTAACAAAAATGTTTTATATAAAAACATTACCATACATATATGCATACACACTCATTTTAAATATTGAAATAATTCCATAAGATTTTTAGCTTTATGTAATATGGCTTTTTTTCTGTATTATTGTTGTTAAATAAAGCTGGATTTTGCCAGTGTGCCCGATTATTTTAAATAAGTATGATAAATTACAAATCATTTTATTACTGTTAATCATATATATATATATATAGTGTCTTATTTCTATTAATTATATAAAAATGCTACAAAATTAAAACCAATAACGAGATTGTGCAATAAATGTTTGCAAAGTCCCTTATCGAACCCTCTGTGTGTGTGTTTCAGGCGTTGGGCGACCCGCTGTACCGTGTCAGCACCGGAAACTACGAGTACCGCTTGGTCCTGCGCTGTCGACAGGAAGCCCGCGCACGCTTCGCTAAGATGCGCAAGGATGTCTTGGAGAAAATCGAACTCCTGGACCAGAAACACGGTGCGTTGATACCAGGACTGCACTATTAATCGCGATTTACATGTAATCGCACTTAAACCGATTTGGCAAAGGCTGCGATTATTTGTTATGTGCAGCTTGTCAGTGGCGTACGGCTCTGTAAACGCTGCTCCGTCTTGAGAAGCATTTATGAGCCTCTTGTCCAACAAAAGACATTTAATTACAAATGTTTACTCCAAACTCACAACTTACTCCAAGGACAGTTAAGCTCATCCTTCTGAGAGATGATGTGCTTCTCACACAGAATAAGGCAGTCGTGTGTTTATTAGTCATGTTAAATCAATCAAAGCGTTTCAATCTTCTGTTTATTCAGATACAGCGATAGGGGTTTCCTGGAATTGTGTGTGTGTGAGAGAGAGACACACGCCCTCTGCTGTTCAGATGGGTGTGTGTGTGTGTGTGAGACAAACTGTTTGGCTGCAGTTTAACCCTTTACGTCCCCCTTCAGTGCAGGACATCGTGTTCCAGCTGCAGCGCTTCGTCTCGGGCATGTCCCGCTACTACGACGACTGCTACGGCGTGCTGAAAGAGGCCGACGTGTTCCCCATCGAGGTGGACCTGTCCCGGACCACCATCAACTACGGCGGACAGAGCCTCTCCTACGAGGATGAGGACGAGGAAGAGGAGGAGACCAGCAGAGGAGGAGAGGAAGACGAGCGGCAGAAGGAGAACGGGGCCGAGAAACTCGTCGACGACGAATGAGCGAATGAATGAGTGAAGGGTCTCACTGTGAGATGTTGTGTGTTCAATGAAAGATGAATAAATAAAACATATTATATATTACATATTTATAGATGATACTTAATATTACATTTCTATAATGATTAACTACTTTAATTCAAAACACTGATCAGACAGAAACGGAATCACTGAAGCGCCTGGTTGCCATGTTACTTACTTTTAGAATAGAATGTTACGTTTGGTTACTATGGTGGCGGAATTTAAACTTTCAAACGTTCTTTTTTTTTTTAAATCTTTGCACTCTTTTGTTTCGAAACATTTCAAACGAACGGGACCTGTGTTTTTGCACAACTTGTGTGAGGTTCTCTTGCTTTTTTTGCCTCTGAAACACTGGATGAATGTCTTAAAGCTCAAATGATCTGAACATTTTTTCTGTTGGTCTTTTTTGTTTGCTTTGGGTGTTTGGGGTTTATTTAGTTGAATTCAACTGTGTACCTGTGGTTTATGTATGTCCTAGAAAGATTCAAATGTATTGAAGGTAAGAAACGCAATTATTTAAACCAGTTTGATGAATAAAATGGTTGTCAAACCTGTTATGTGTGAGTAAAAACACACATTATACTTGTTGTATGGGCTTTCTCATTAAACGCCTGAGTTTCTGGAATATTTGTGGTGCTTTCCATCTCCTTTCCTCTGAATGATTCACATTGGCAGAAGCTCAAAACCGACGGCTGGCGTTTCAACTGGACTAAATCTCTTTAAATGTTGTCTGAATCAAAGGTTTTACAATTAAAATGTACAACTTTGGGTTTGAAAAGTCACTTATAAATAACTTCAAATATTAGTTATTAAACAGGCCTTCCTAAAACTGTAAAATTAGCCAGGCAAACGTGTGCCGTTCATTATTTTACACCATGATTCCACTAGATTTATAGTTGATCAGTGTAGTTACAGGTGAAACTTAAAATCGTGCTGACAAAATATCAATACATTGTAGTTACACTTTCGAATCAGAACAGAATTATTGTTTAATGTGTTTTTAAACTGATTGACAATATTGGTTATGTTGTTAACAGGCTAAAATTTGTGTAAAATATTTAATGTGTGGAGCTGTAACTTGTTTTTATTAAGTCTTTGATCTGGGATTTAAATGTACTTTAATGCAGTTTAGGTTTTCAATAAAAGAAAGCTAAAACTAAATTTGTCCTGCTAATAATCAAAAACACATCTTAGACCTTTTTGAAACAGTTTAATTCCAATGTATTCGCAGTATTTTTTTTCTTTATGCTGTTAAAAGGTTTTAACTAGTGATTTACTATTGACTTATTTCAACAGGTAGTTGAAATATATATATACAACTGATAACAACCATTTTAGCTCTACTTGTAAACAAGCATAACTGAAAGTTTAATCATTATAAAAACAAAATGTTTACAGACGGTTAGCATCATCTTAACTTCCCGAAAGTGTTCATCAAACTGTTTATTTCTTTTTTACACTTATCTTCATTTTAACATATCATTGTTAGTTCAATAACATGTAATTCATTATAAAGAAAAATTAAGGCGTCTAAACACCTTAGTTATGCTTTATTAATTCTTAAGGATTTTACTAGCGACTTCGCTTCCGCATCGACCGTCAGCAGCAGTCACGTGACGCCTCGCTGGAGTCCGATTGGACGCCTTTATAAGGGTCTCCGCCTCCGCATTTGTATTATCCGCCCCAGTGGCCTAATGGATAAGGCACTGGCCTCCTAAGCCAGGGATTGTGGGTTCGAGTCCCATCTGGGGTGAACATAGTTTTTCTTTTTCTCGGCATTCATTGTGTCTTTCAGCGTGTGTCAGTCGCTTCTTAGTTAAACGTAGTTTTATATTATCTCGTCTGACTATCGCGTTTAGCTTTATTAATGTTTTGTCACAGGGAAGCTGTTTACTGACGCAATTCCCACTTTATTTTCAGTTTCTAGGCTGCGAATGACTGAACATGGACACAAACATGACAAACAGCATTTGTGTTTTAATTCTCGCTTGTTTTACAGCAACAGCGAGAAGCGACAGTAAGTAACTCTCGTATTCAACCTTGACTTTCATAAAGCTCGTGTTCCACGACAGTGTGTTTTATGTTATATGACCATGTGTTTTATACGAGCATATGTTCAGTGTAAATCTCTTTAAAACACACGTGCTTTTGTTTCGCTCATAAGAGTTCAAGTCAAGTGTGTTTTAAGTGAGTTAAAGGGGAATTGGCTGAAGCTGCAGGTTTGTCTGTTATACTGATCATGAACACACTGGAGAATCACATGATCCTATAAAACTCAATCTGGAATCTGAGATACTGTCTCCTGTTACTTTATGGTTACTTAAACAGAGTTTGGAAATGTGTCATTGTATTAACCTGGATTTGAGAGAATATGAGAAACAAAAGCTTAACTTAGTGGTTAAGTTTGCAAATGTCAGCTTGTATTCAATTTATCTTACAATATATTAAAAAAAAAGCTTTACAAACATAACAAAATAAATAATTACATGTCTGTCTTTGAATTTATAACTTTAAAAATGGTTTTCTGTGGAAGAAAGTACAATTTATGTTTAAGATTGACACCTACCCATCCATCTACAGAACAGAAAAAAATGTTTTAGGCAAATTATCCCTAATTATTGGAATTTATTAAAGTCAGACTGAAGCATTTTTTAGTGTTTTATTATTTTGTATTCACTCATTGAATATAGATTTATGTTTTTAGTTAATAGGGTGTCTCATCTAATTGTTCATCTCATATCCTGAAATAAAGTTCCTCCTTATGGTTAAAAACGGCATAAACTATTTTTAAGGAAGTAGCAGACGCCCACATGACTGAGAATCATGAAGACTCAGAACCTTATTTTGTTGCTTTGTTGTCATATATATATATATATATATATATATATGTATCTCAATCAATATATTCGATATCTCTTCTATTCTATATCTATTTAAAAAAACTGTGTTGGACTAAACTGGGAATGGTCAAAGCACTTGCATTGTGTTGTCCTATTGTTAGTTTAATTGCTTCTATTGCTCTCCTCATTTGTAAGTCGCTTTTGGATAAAAGCATCTGATAAATGATTACGTGTAAATATATATACATACATACATATATACACATACACTCCTCGGCCAAAAAAAAAGTCTCTGCTTGGATTTAAATAGGCAAATGCTTAAGACTCAATAATTGGATAGTTATTGCAGTGATTAATATGTTTCTATCTGTTTGGCAACAACCCTAATCGGTGGAGTGTGTAGCTTTTCATTTCTTACACAACCATGTAGGAAGACACATCATGGCCATATTCCTGCATGACAAAGTCACGATTTATCCGGCTCTTGAGAAAGAATGGTTGTGAGGAGCATGAAGAATCATTTTCACACATGAAGTCCAGAGCTTAAACTCACTGAAAGTGTTTGGGATGTGCTGGAGGGGACTGATGGAAATAAATGTTGTGTTGTTATTTCGCTCATATTAACGTTATACTGTTGTGTGCGTGTGTGTGTGATGCAGAGCTGCTGAAGGCCACGGCATACTGGGATTCGACCCATAAGGCCGTTGTGCTGAAGCAAGGCGTTCTGGACCCGCAGGGCGATGCTTACGGCTACTATAACGACACGCTGTGGGCGACGGGATGGGGTGTGCTGGAGATCCGGGCCGGATACGGGCAGACGCCGGAGACTGACACCGTTACCATGTTCACGGCCGGATACCTGGAGGGTTTCCTCACCGCGCCGTACGTGTCTGAAACACTTCAAGCCTCATAATAATAATAATGCGTTTTATTTAAGGCGCCTTTCAAATCACTCAAGGACACCATACATGATGGAGCAGCAACAATTACGAACATGTAAAATAAAAAGTACTAGATTAGACCGCGTTAAACTTCCTGCTTCGCTTAGATGTTGAGTCGAAGCAAATCCCTTCCTAATTTTAAAACAAAAACTGCATTAGTTGCGGCTGTTTCTCTGAAGTGCACTTATAATGTAAGTCAAAGTTTCTTTCACTAAAAACAGTCATAATTTAAGTTTTTCATAATCATTTTCACCCTCTCTCTGACTCTATTATCCTACAAACAGTTTCTGCTCCAATAACATTAAGCCAGTATGTGCAAATATCATGTGACTTTATATGTAAATGAGCCCTCGGGTGATTGGCAAACTGTTGTGAAATGAGTAGAAATGATTGTATTTAGGATTAAGATTTGGGTTAATGTTTAAGTCAGCGCTGACCTATCGGTCATTAACGGGTTTCTCAGCCATTATCATTAACTAAAAATGTTTGTTCATTAAAATACAGCTAAAATAAAATCTAAATATGATTAGAAAATTAGTTTCCATGGCAAAAGTGTTGCCATGCCTACTAACTGAACCAAAACTGAAATAAAAATAAAAATCTCAATAGTAATATTTAATATATATATATATATATATATATATATATATATATATATATATATATATATATATATATATATTTTACAAAAATGCATAACAAAATTAAACTAAAATGAAAATGTGAAATATAATAACTAAAGCTAATTCAAAATAATAATAATAATAAACTCAATTGAATTACATTTGCAGAAAAGTTTAATCAAGTGCTTTTTTTAAGCACTAAAATTTCTAAATAAAAAATAAAGTATAACTTAAATACAAATAAATTAAAGCTTAATGTAATTAAACCCAAAACAAAAACAAAACTGACAAAAAATAAATAAATAAAATGAATATAAACTCTATAGACATTTTAGAAAAATACAAAAAAAATTACAGCACACTAGATTACTAAAATTACTAGAAATTTAACTCTAAAATAAATAAATTGACATTTTAATATTATAACTATAATATACTAGTGTTCCCAACAAGACTTCTTTCACAGTATATCAAAGTATTAATTGAAAATATGAATATTGAATTTTTTTTTTTTTCGATTTATGATTTGGGTTGTACGTTTATTTTAGCTAAAATATAGTACTTGTAGTTTAAGTGGGATTAATGGGAATGACAGTTTGTTGTGTTGTGTTTTAGGCAGATCTTGGATCATTACACCAACATGTACCCACAACTGATCCAGAATCCCCAAACCCTGGTGGCCGTGAAGCGCTTCATGGCGTGAGTGGCGCTCTGCCCTGTGTGTTTCTGCCCTGTGTGTGCTCCGTACGGTGTGTGTGTTGACTCTGTCTGTGGTGTTGCAGCAAGCAGGACGAGTGGACTCGGCGTCAGGTGACCCGTAACACCTCTGATCCTCTGTGGATCCACACGGGCCTGATTCTGGCACAGCTGGACGGGCTGCAGGCCGGAGTGAGCGACTGGGCCAAACAACAGGGCAGGAAGGTGAGAGATCAGCGGATCCTCTCATACTGGACTCGGAAGAGAACAGCTTTTAGTTTTGGTTTAAGTTCAATTTCCTCTCTTTTTTCCATCTCTTTAAAAATTACTTAAAAAGCTTAAACAAACAAAAACAAAACTTTTAGATGTTCAAGTAATTTTTTTAAGTAAGAGATGTAAAAATAATAATAGTAAGCAAGAATAGTAAGAAATTTGAAAAAATACAGGAAATAGAGCTTAAACACAAAAATAATTTAAAGTTGGAAAAGGAAAAAAAAACAGGAAAGTTGTAATAAAACAACAAACTTTAGATGTTTGTCATTTTCCCAAGTAAGAAATGGGAAATGACAAAAAATACAGGAACTAGAGCTTAAAACACAAAAATAATAACTTTTTAGATGTTTGTCATTTGAGTTAGAAATGGGGGGGGATGTAAGCTATTTCTTGTATTTTTCCCATTTCTCACTTAAATGACAAACATCTAAAGTTTTTTGTTTTATTAAAACTCTTTCCTGTTTTTTTTCCTAAACTAACTTTAATTATTTTTGTGTTTTAACCACCATTTCCTGTATTTTTCCCATTTCTTACTTCAGAAAAATGACAAACATCTAAAAAAAGACTTTTTATTTTGGTTTTATCAAAGCTCTGTTTCCTGTATTTTTTTCTATTACTTAAACATGGCAAACATTTCAATTTACATACAAATAAAACCGATTTATTTAATTGAAGATTTATTAGTGCTAGTCAGTGCTCGAAATATATATTTTTTTCCTGTATTTTTTCCCATTTCTCACTTAATTGACAAACATTTAAAATATTTTAAATTTTGTGTTTTAAGCTCTATTTCCTGTATTTTCCCCATGTATTACTTGCATGACTTAAACATCTAAAAAGGTTTTATTTTTGTGGTTTAAGCTCTATTTCCTATATTTTTCTTATTTCTTTAGAAAATGGCACAAACATCTAAAGTTTTTATTTGTTTTATTAGCTACATTTCCTGTATTTTCCTTTTCTTACTTTAGAAAATGGCAAACATCTAAAAATAGTTTTTATTTTTGTTTTATTAAAGCCTATTTCTTGTATATTTTTCTATTACTTAAAAATGAAAAGCATTTCATTTTAAATACAAATAAAAGAGTTTTATTTAACTGAAGGTGTATTAGTGCTAGTCAGTGCTTGTTCGTTTGCATCTTGTTTCTGAATGGCATGTTTGCATCTGTTGAAGCATCAGACGTTTACATGTGTGTGTCTCTCTCTCTGTAGCCTCTGTCCCAGTTTTCCATCCAGTTCCTGAATGCGGTGGGGGATCTGCTGGACCTGATCCCGGCGCTGGTGCCCGGCGAGGCGCCCCTCGTGAGTCAGTATAAAGCTCCTCCGATGGGCCACTGCTCCGCGCTCATAAAGGTAACGTCAGTGAAGGTCATGAAGGACATCTGAAGCCGGCTGATGGGATGTTTTCTCACACTCGCCGTGTGTGTTTCAGATGCTGCCCGGCTATGAGAACCTGTTGTTCGCTCACTCCAGCTGGTACACATACGCCGCCACCATGCGCATCTACAAACACTGGGACTTCAAGCTGAGCGAACCGCACACAGCCACCGGGAAACTGTCCTTCAGCAGCTACCCTGGTATGGACTGCTCATCTGATCATCGGCTCATTTGATCATTGGCTCATTTGGTCATCGGCTCATCTGATCATCGGCTCATTTGATCATTGGCTCATTTGGTCATCGGCTCATTTGATCATCTGTTAATTTGGTCATCGGCTCATTTGATCATTGGCTCATTTGGTCATCGGCTCATTTGATCATCTGTTAATTTGGTCATTGGCTCATTTGATCATTGGCTCATTTGATCATTGGCTCATTTGATCATCGGCTCATTTGATCATTGGCTCATTTGGTCATCGGCTCATTTGATCATTGGCTCATTTGGTCATTGGCTCATTTGGTCATCGGCTCATTTGGTCATCGGCTCATTTGGTCATTGGCTCATTTGATCATTGGCTCATTTGATCATTGGCTCATTTGATCATCGGCTCATTTGATCATTGGCTCATTTGATCATTGGCTCATTTGATCATTGGCTCATTTAATCATTGGCTCATTTGATCATTGGCTCATCGGCTCATTTGTTCATTTGATCATTGGCTCATTTGGTCATTGGCTCATTTGGTCATTGGCTCATTTGATCATTGGCTCATTTGATCATTGGCTCATTTGATCATCGGCTCATTTGGTCATCGGCTCATTTGATCATTGGCTCATTTGATCATCGGCTCATTTGGTCATTGGCTCATTTGGTCATCGGCTCATTTGGTCATTGGCTCATTTGATCATTGGCTCATTTGATCATCGGCTCATTTGGTCATTGGCTCATTTGATCATTGGCTCATTTGGTCATCGGCTCATTTGGTCATTGGCTCATTTGATCATTGGCTCATTTGATCATCGGCTCATTTGGTCATTGGCTCATTTGGTCATTTGATCATCGGCTCATTTGTTCATTTGATCATTGGCTCATTTGGTCATTGGCTCATTTGATCATTGGCTCATTTGATCATTGGCTCATTTGATCATTGGCTCATTGGCTCGATCATTGGTCCATTCGGTTTATTGGTTCATTTACCCAGGTTGTTTTATACTGTCCAGTTTTTATATTTTATTTATTATTTATAATGTACCATTTTTGTAAAGTAGTAGCAGTGTATAGTGTGTGGTGTTTGTGAACGCAACCGGTGATGGCTGGTGTCTGTGTGTTCAGGGTTCCTGGTGTCTCTGGATGATTTCTATCTGCTGGGCAGCGGTTTGATGATGACCCAGACCACAAATAACGTCTTCAACACCTCGCTGTACTCCTACATCAGTCCTGCCAGTCTGTTCTCCTGGCAGAGGGTTCGACTGGCACACGTACTGGCGCAGACTGGAGAGCAGTGGGCGCATACCTTCTCCAGATACAACTCCGGTCAGAAACATATAATTACACACACATACATATATAAATTATTTGATTTATGTAGTACATCATTTAAGAGTAAAAAGTAAAATATATTATATCATTTTATATTATAATTAAATGGTATTGATTATAAAAGAGAAAATAAATGTAATTTTTTTTATTTATTTAAAGGAGTCATGTTTTTTCTCTTTTTAAACTTTAGTCAGTGTGTAATGTTGCTGTTTGAGCATAAAAAAGATCTGCAAGGTTACAAAGCTCAAAGTCCTCTCCAAAGGGAGATATTTTATTTAACAGAATCCACTTTTCAAGAACTACAATGAACAGCTCGTTTGGACTACAGCACGATTTATCTGGATCTTATGAAGTCATAATGTTACTCGTTTAAATAATCTCCGATGTGATCACAGAATCACATTAGAGAAGGCAGTGTTGCCGCAGTGTCAAATAGATGCTCTTAGAGTGGTTAACTTATTTTAAACACTGTTCCTGATCATTATAACCCCAATGTTTATCTGTGCACTGCATGTTTTATGGAGAACAGCTTATACTGTAGCTTTTGTAAGATGGTTCACTTCTCCTTTAGAAAATTAACCGATTACTGTTTGTATTACCTTAGTTTTCCAACAAATATCACGAGTAAATGGTGGATAACATCGAATGTATAATGTATAAGAAAAGTACAAAAAACATACCACTCTGAAACGGTCTGTGAAATCCGTGCTTGCCGTCCTGTGAAAGTCTATGCGTGAAATTTGTTCTGCACGATCCTCTTGTTCGTCAACATTGTCAGGGTCTGAAACGGGTTCGAATTGGTTTGAAATTGACGCCATCCTTAATGTTTACACTAGAGAAGAACTTGCAGTTATTAAAGGGTTAGTTCACCCATAAATGAAAATTAAGTCATTAATTACTCACCCCCATGCTGTACCAACCCCGTAAGACCTTCGTTCGTCTTCGGAACCCAAATGAAGATGATTTTGATTAAATGTGACAGCTGGATCACTCCTCCATAGGCTCCCTAAGGGAATGAATCCTGACGGCCCAGAAAGTCAATGAAGAAAATGTTTAAATATTCCATGTCACAACAGTGGCTCAACTATAAGTTTATCAAGCGACGAGAATACTTTTTGTGCGAAAAAACAAACAAAAATAACGACTTTATTCGACTATTCCTTTTCTTCCTTGTATGCCTGAAACGAGACTTCAAGAGATTTTCACGACGCATGCGTGAGAATTGCGATCTCCTTCAACTACTTCAGTTAAGTTCTCGCGCGTGCGCGTCGTGGAAATCTCTTGAAGTCTCGTTTCAGGCCTACAAGGAAGAAAAGGAATAGTCGAATAAAGTCGTTATTTTTGTTTGTTTTTTCGCACAAAAAGTATTCTCGTCGCTTGATAAACTTATAGTTGAGCCACTGTTGCGACATGGAATATTTAAACATTTTCTTCATTGACTTTCTGGGCCGTCAGGATTCATTCCCTTAGGCAGCCTATGTAGCAGTGATCCAGCTGTCACATTTAATCAAAATCATCTTCATTTGGGTTCCGAAGACGAACGAAGGTCTTACGGGGTTGGTACAGCATGGGGGTGAGTAATTAATGACTTAATTTTCATTTTTGGGTGAACTAACCCTTTAAGGGCCAGGACATTTCCTGGAACCGCTGCCAATCACAACACACAGGGCCAGCTAACAAACCACAGCACATTTTGTCGAAAACGACTCTTTCAACCAGACTGGAGGAGCTGTAATAATGTAAAATATGTGAAAAATTATGTGTTTTTGAACAGTCAAGCATGAAAACATTCTAGTACACCCCAAAAATAAAATCTATAAATGTATATAGAGATTTTGTTATACACACACACACACACACACGTATGTGTGTGTGTGCATATTTAATACACATTATATATATATATATATATTTATTAGGGCTGAGCAAGTTAACGCGTTATTATCGCGTTAACGCATTTATTAATTAATGCCGACAATTTTTTTATCGCACGTTAACGCAGTTTTTTTTTTTTTTTTTTTGAAAGTCCGTTGCACACTGGCTCTGAATACACATAGGCCTACAGTCAAACCATGGATCACAGGAGGGGTGGGATGTTGGTCAGCCAGCAAATAACCCACCCAAACCAGCAGTGGAGAGAGGCTTTGGCAGGTTCTCTCAGGTGAACAGAAAGGGAGACACCGCTCCGCGAGTGAATGACAGGCGCTCTATAGTAACCACGGCAAAGGCTTCTGTGCGCTACGCAGCTGGTCTTTTTAACTTAAATTAAAATTATACATAACTTTACCTGATGTGCCTGCGTGTAGTTTAGCGGGGATGCTGTGCAATGTGAATTCCCTTCTGTTGATGTCCTGATAACTATTTAAATATTGGAAACTCACAAACAGCGAGCCGAGGACCAGTCTCTCTTCCAATGATTTGTACTGCGCGTCGTGTACAAAAAGTTATAGACAATCAAAGTCCTTTTAGACAATTCAACTTCGGCAACGGGCGGGCGCGAGGCGAGCGCGTGAGGCGAGCATGACCGCAACAGTTTCACAGAACGCACCCGCTTGTCGCTGCACCTTGTGCTCGACCAATTCACCTCAATCTAAAAGGCTGATTTATACTTCTGTGTCGGACTTACGCTATACACTACGCGTTGGTTGGTTTTACTTCTGCGTCGTTGTCCGCGTTGACGCGCAATTACACACACTGTTAGACCTTACCAGGTTTTTTACAGTAAAATACTGGCAAAAGGCCAAATTCTGACACTATCATACCATTTTCCATTAAAACAGTAATATACCGTAGAAAACAAAACTAGCCTACGGGAATATACTGTGAATTAACAGCTTTCAAAGTCGACACTCAGAGACTGTTCCTAATCACACTCTATACCCTCATTCACTATTCCCTACATTAGTTCACTAATATAGTCCACTTGAATGAAAAGAAGTGAGTGAATTGAGACACTGATGAACACCTGATAAGCAGAATCACTGAAGGACAGAGAAACAAGAACAGAAAAGAGAAACACAAAAACTACAACTGACTTCCAGCAACACTGAGTGTGAAACCAGATTACAAACCAGTTTACAATTATTTATTTCATACATGTACAAAAGTTCTTGTTGAGAATTAACAGATAATAAAGTAAAAATAATAAAGTTTGTTGTCACCATAATGGAGATCGGTATTTGCTTTAGTTGGTCTCTTGTCCCTGGACTTCTTACATTTATCTCTCTCACTCTGCTGTAACAGTGAGTTTGTAAAGCATATTTGTTGTAGCAAGAAAAAGTCAAGAGGAAATTGATCTGATGTTATTGGCTTTTGAGATGATGTGAGTCATTCTGGACACGTCTGATTTTCAGATCTTTCCTGTATATATTCTTTGAATGTATAGATATTAAATATGACACTTGCGTTAATTTATGGGTATAAAATAAATCTGTGAGTCTACAACATGAAATCAATATTTCGGTTAGTCGTGTTTTCTGAAGAATTTTGTAATCATGTAATACATTAAAAAAAAATCCTGTATGACACACACAGATATCAACAAATATAATATGAATCTCAACAATGGTAACAATCAAAACTTTAATGCAGTAGTGCATGCTGGGTCCCAGGATAGTATAAAACTCCCAGCATGCACTGCTGCATGAATAAAAAAATATATTGCCACCATTGTTGAGATTGTGCTAAATGTTGATATCTCTGTGTTTCTACAAGACAGTGTGGCTCTATTTTTTTTGGTTTATGAATTATTTGTTAAAAAAAAGTCATTGTAATTTATTTCTGTGGTTTCACGGTGGTGGTAAAGTAACACTTTTGGAGAGTAATTAAACTCTGAATGAGTGAGAATGATTCCTTTAATGAATGAACAGACAATATGATGATTTTCATATTTTGGCAAATCCAATCATTCATAAACTGTGTGTGTGCACAAGTGTGACTTGCAAAAGCACAGCTCATGCCGCAAAAGAAAAACTCATGGTATAGCATCAGCATACCAACTAAAGCAAACACTGATCTCTATAATGGTAACGTACATGTATGACAGAAATAAAGCCATACTGGTTAATAATAAGTGTAATAATGAGTAATGGCTGGAAGTCAGTGATTCTGCTTGTTAACAGCAGGTGTTCATCACTAATGCTCAACAATCACTTACATATTATCTTAATTATCTCGGTGCAACACTGTCAATGTTACTTTTTACTCTTTGTAGTGTGGATTTTCCTGTGGGGTTGAAAGGGTTAACAGTGAAAGATAAAAATACACACCCACAAAATGTATTTTAACAGCAATAAACTGTAAGTTATAAAACAGGTTTATACTGGCAACAGTGTTGCCAGTAGTTTACTGTAAAATATTGTTTTTGGGTCACCATTGTGCTGAAGAGTAGAGCCTGTGCTTCAGTCCAGGAGAAGATCTACAAACACTGATGATACGCTGCATGTTGCTTAATTTAAAAGGCACTGACTGTGTAGTTGCTGGTCCAGTGGAAATCTTTTTATTTGCAAAAGTTTTTTTTTTTTTTGTGATTTCTAATTAAATAAGTTCACTATAATACGTTGCTCACGTTATTAACACATTATAAATTTTAGTTCCTACTTTTAAATGACAGTTTAAGGCAGTCGGTTTCTGCAAGTGAAATTAGTTAACTTGAGTTTTAGTGCATTTTTACAGTAACATACTGTAGATTACAGTAAATAACTGTACAATTAACAGTAAGTTACTGGCAACAGTGTTGCCAGTATTTTACTGTAAAAAAACCTGGTAAGGTCTAACAGTGTGACCAAACCTAAGCTACTATCAGAGAAGTAACGTTGGTCGACTTATATCTCATGAATTCTGACTACATAGACTGTTTCTGCTGCTAAAAGACACCTGTTGATACCTGTTAAGAAAAAAAAACAAGAAAACTGGACTCGTTTTAACAAGCTAGATAAAAGGTAATGCCCTGGCAGTGGCAAATAGCTTTGTTTTAATATTTTATTTGATTACATTAATGTTTAAGTTGAGATTTACAATAAATATTTTATTGCTGTGTAAAGGGAATACTGCTGGTATAAAGCACCTTATTTGTTTAAAGTTTTTGCAAACCACATGTTATTACACTTTTGTGTATATAGCAGTACATTTAAATCAAAAGTGAGTAATACACTACTTTAGAATTCATTATTAAAGTTTGCGCGTAACAATGCGATTAATCGCGAAGAAAATCATGCGATTAATCGCGATTAAATTTTTTAATCGTTGCCCAGCACTAATATTTATATATATATATATATATATATATATATATATATACATTATATATGTATGTGAGTATGTATAAATTTAATTATATTAAACATATAATGTCTTTTTTTATGACAATGGACTTTTTTTCCCCCTTTTTTTTTACTGCTTTGTTACTTATGCCCATGATGGTCAGATGATCATTTTTACTATTTAACTCTTTAACCCAAGTGTCATGTTGCAGTTGCTAATAAAGCTCCTGGTCAGCTGATGTTTTTGGCTTCAGTGAGTGTTCAGTCTGGACTCCGTCACACTGGTGTAATGTGAATCAGCGCTCTGATCCAGTGCTGCATCTCTCCGTCAGGCACGTATAATAACCAGTACATGGTTGTGGACGGCAGTAAAGTGATCCTGGGCAGCCGTCTGGATGACGGGGCGCTGACTGTGGTCGAGCAGATCCCGGGACTGGTGGAGTATTCGGACCAGACGCAGACGCTGCGCAGAGGTCAGACTCACACGGGCTTCAGTTTCATTGCTCTCTATGTTCCTTACACTATTTACATGTTGTGTTAAATGTGTGTGTCCTGCAGGTTACTGGCCGTCCTACAACGTGCCGTTCCACCGTAAGGTCTACGGCCTGAGCGGGTACGAGCAGATGTGGAAGAAGTACGGCGAGGAGTTTTCCTATGACCTTTGCCCTCGTGCCAAGATCTTCCGCCGCGACCAGTCTTCAGTGAGCGACCTGATGACCCTCAAACACATCATGAGATACAACGGTAACCATAGCAGCCACCAAACAAGTCTAACAAGTGCTGACTTTGAGTCCTGATGATGTCACTTATGGAACAGGACGTTATTTAAAACAATATTTAAAAAAATTAATATTTTTTTGTTTGTTTGTTTTTTCCGTTTTCATTTTTAATTGGAGTTTAAAGTCACAACTTTGTGTTGTCGTGATTTTTATTAATGTTTTTAAAAATGTACTATATACTATTTATTATTATTTTAGTACTTCAAGTTAAACTAAATGAAAATTAGCTCAATAAAATAAGTTTGTTTTTTAATATTTTGAATTAGTTTTTTGTATTCTCTATTTTCATTGTAGTTTTTGTTAATTTTGCTAAGTTTGTGTGTGTTGTCATTTTAGTAGCTTTATATATATGTTTATATAGTTTTATTAATTTTTATTTTAGTTTATTTTGCTAAAAAAAAAAGAAAAGAAATATTGCCTTGGTAACAAGTGAAATAAAATGCATTCAACTATATATATATATAGCCGAATAAAATAAATGTTAAAATTAACAATGAATGTATTGTATTATATATATATATATATATATATATATATATATATATATATATATATATATATATATAAAATACAATACATTCATTGTTAATTTTAACATTTATTTTATTTCAAGTGGCAAACTTTTTAATGTTTTTGTGTTTGTTTAACGATAATAATCCTGGTCGTATCTACAAAAATCAAAAAGAAATAAGCTAATATGTTTTAATCCTACTATTTTATTGTTAACCATACAATACAATTAAAATGTAATTGCTTATTTCAGTTTGGTTTAAGTTTTGAGAGAAATGCCAAAATACAATAATTTGAAGAAAAAAAACATTTTTATTTAGCATTTAAATACCACACAGTGAAAGCCATATATTATAATGAGGCACCTGTTTGCATAATGAGCTCAGTACCTGTCAATCACTGTCTGATGATGTCACTGTGTCCTCAGATTATAAGAACGACCCGTACTCGCAGGGCGACCCGTGTAAGTCCATCTGCTGTCGCAACGACCTGCGCGAGCATCAGGCCAGTCCTGGAGGATGTTACGACACCAAGGTCAGCCAATCAGATTGAGTTCTCTGATCAGCTGACCCACTCTATCAGCCAATCAGCTCCTGCGTTCTCTGCCCCTGACTCTCTGTTGTCCTCTGTTCAGGTGACGGATCTGCTCATGGCTCGGGGGTTCGTGTCAGAGGCGCTGAACGGTCCCACCACTGAAGGAGGACTCCCCGTCTTCTCCTGGGACACCTTCAACAGCACGACTCACCAGGGTCTTCCTCACAGATACAACTTCAGCTTCGTCAGCATGCAGCCGCAGCTCTTCCGCCCCTGAGGATCATGGGAGTTCACTTTTGCTAACACCAATCTGTCCAATCAGCTTTTATTCTGAACGCTAAACTCCTCCGCCCTCATTTGACAATCAGTCCAGGACTTTTGATTGATGGATTGAGGATGTTAATCGTGATGATTAGTGCACACTGTGTGTTTATGACTATGGAAGCCCATTTCTGCCCAATAAGGGGTGAAATCACATAAGCTTTGGTTAATCATAGTTATCACAAAAAAGTCAAAATTATGAGTCATAGTCATGAGATGAAGTGTCAAAATTTATGAGTCAAAATGATGGCATAATAATGACAGGTTAATAAACTTGTGAGTCAACAATGACTTGTCATAAATTCGACTAATGTCATAATTATGATTTACCGATTTACTTATCACAAGAAAAGTCCAAATTCATGAGATGAAAAGTCGACATTATGAAAGTTATCATTATGAGATAAAAAGTTGAAATGACATAAGTCATATTTTTGAGATATAAAATCTAAATTATGACAGTCGTGATTAGGGCATAAATTGAAATTATGACATTAAATCATATTTATGACATTAAAAATATAAATTATGACATCATATTTATGAGATGAAAAGTAAAAATTATGACATACTAAGTCATATTTATGATCAAAAGGATGGCGTAAATAGTTATAATTATGACACAAATTATTTAGCTTGTAAGTCAACAATGACTTCATAATTTCATAATTCCGACTTTTCAGCTTATATAATTTCGCCTATTTGTGACAGATTTACCGAAGCATGGTTGTCTTTTTTTTGACTTGTCAAAAATGATACTTAGTATGTCATAAATTTGACTTTTTTTTGTCAGTTTTGACATGTCATAATTTCGACTATTTTTGTCATAAATATGACTTTAGTGAAGCATGAGTGTTTTCTCATGTCAGAAATGTGTCTTTAATGGCATGTTTAAAGCGAGGAAGGTTTGTTTAGAGTCCTGACGAACAACACGAGCAGAAAAACGGTGTCGCCGGTGTGACGTCTCTTCCAGTGAAGATGTTTTCTCTCAGGGAACGCGAGTCTGAAGTGCCTCTGTTAGTATTGCCGTGGGAATGATCTCCTCATATCTGTTGTTTGTACTCTGATCTGTGCTTTTCTCTTTGATTCAACCAATGAATGAACACAAGCCTCATTTCTCAGTGTCGAGTGTTTTTGTTATCAGAGTTTGAAAGCAATAAACCACGAGAGCACAATGAAGGTTTGGCAGATCATGTCACACACACACATTTGCACAGTGGAGGAAAACACACATGTTTGTGGTCTAGTCTGTGCTGCTTGTAGAGGTTACAATTCTGTTTTATTATTACAGCAATTCTACACATTTCTGACTGTCCCGGATGATATCCGAAGGCTGATGGAAGATATTTCTGCTGCTTCCCATGTAATAACGAAGCTGCTCATTTACCCACGTTTTATTTGAAAATGATTTATATTTCTATAATTTCAGAAGTTTCGAAAACTGAGTGTTTTTCAGGATTCACACTCTTTATTACCCGTAACTTTTACAGCCATTTTTCTTTATTAAAAAATGGCAATTTATACCTGATAAAATACTCCAGAACTCGACATGACTAGAAAAGATTTACTTTCATTCTAGAAACTTCCATGACTTTAAATTTAAATTTTTTATGAATTTCCTTGATTTTTATCTATTTAAATATTGTATTTAGTTTCCATGACTTTTCCAGGTCTAAAAATCACACTTTTAATATTCCCTCATATATCCAGATCTCCAAGAACATGTGAATCCTGGTTCTGAAATAAAATGAATAGTTCTTGAGGGAGTGAATTAAATCGTATATTTAATTGAATTAGATTTAATAGTAGTTTTAGCTTATTTGAAACTCTTGTTTTGTCTTATAATGTTTAAGTCGCGACATGCTGGATGTGTTATTAGATCAAAATCGTCGTTTCTCCATCTCTTGTTGGGGTTTCCTCTTTCTCTCTGTTTCAAGTAGAAATAAAATTGCAAATTCACTTTTTAAACATTAAAGGCAAAAGGAAAATGTGTTTGTGGTGAGGAAACCGAAAACGCAAGTTAGACTTTGATGTCCATGTGTGTTTTAAAGGCTGAACAGTTTTACACACAATAGAAGATATTTTGAAAAAGGCCTCTTTTTACCCATTCAATGAAAGTCAATGGGGTCCAAAGTTGTGACCCCAACATAAAATTGCTATGCAGAAGAAAATCAGGAAAATTAGAAAATTTAATTATTAGCAACTTGACCACAGTGAACACGCAGTATTTGAATATATAAAAAGTCTTATAAATGTCATTATATGAGATACAAAATATGACATCAATATCAAGATGCACAAACAATTTACAATCAAAACAGAAAGACATATGTTTGTTAAAACAACAGATTTAGTTCTTAAAATGAAGATCATTTTGTCTTTTTATGTCATAATTTAGTTTTTTTTAATAGTTTTGACTTGTTCATAATTGACATTGTCAATTTTGTCATCATTTTAACCTTTTCTAAAGTTTTTACCTTTTAATTCACAGCTGTGACATTTTTGTTATTTGTCATAGAACTGCATTTTAGGTCACTTTTAAATTGTCATAAGTGTGACTTATTTTGAAATTTTATCGGTCAATTTTGACTTGACATAATTTTAATTTATTGCATAATTGGCATTTTGTCCTTTTTTTACCTTTTTATCTCATAATTTTGACTTAATCGTGTCTCAATTTCGGCCTTTTCTCATAATCTCAACTTTTTATATCATAAGACATTGTCAGTCTTGACTCCCTTAACTGTCACCGTCCCGTATACGGGACGCCTACTTTACTTCGCTATATTACTATTAAATCCTAATCTAATTATGACAAACTATATATGGTTGGAAAGGTCTAAGACTCCTAAATAGATATTTTACTGCTGTTTTTTGCTACAAATTATGTAGGAAGAGTAACCGATGAATTTTTGACAAGAGCGCAACCTCAAAAAAATCTGCATCATAACAGGAGTTCTGACCTTTGTCTCAAAAAGTTGACGCACACACCTTTAATTGAAACTTTGGTTTTCATGCTAAAAGTTCATAATAAAACATATAATCTAGTATTTTTCAAAAAAAATTATAATATAATATTATCCTCTAAAAAGTATAATGTATATATATTATCCTCTAAAATATAATATTATCTTTTTTTATGGCCTTTTATTACATCACATGTTTTAGTAGTTATCATAAATTAGGTATCATTTGAAAGCTTACAAACTCAGAACTCATCCTGTGAAAACCGCTTTGAAATTGAACGTTGCGTTACCATAGAAACGGTAAAACTCTAAATTATTTTATCAGGCTCCTCCCCTTTTGGGCATCATTATATTTCATGAATTATGATCAAAACCTTTTCTAATCCTGACAAAACACATATTGTCAGAAAGTTCTAAGTCTCAAGGTTCCAAATTTTGTGACAGAATTGAAATTTGAACAGAAATTTATCACAGAATGTATACAACTAAATTCAATGGAATTTATGTCACCCGGTGGCTATTTTTGGTACTACGCCTAAACAAAATCTCATGGGAACTTCAATTTTTGTGATATCAACTTCAAATTTGGAACACAACTTGGTTAGATAAATGGCTTTGATTTTATAGTAATTTTATAGTAAAAAATATTTATGTAAATATTTATTTTTTATAAAATAAAAAATATATAGTACAGTATATTTGATTTACTGTAAATTTAAACTTCCATAACTTTTTCATACTTTAATCTTTTGAAGTGTTTTCACTTCAGCAATAATCTGCTGACTGTTTCCTTTAAAACAAGACCAGACTTAGGTCTATATTACAAAGCATTCTTGAATTACAACCATTTAAGTTTGAATAGTGCATTTTAACCCCCATTCTCAAAAAGGGGGGTGACAGCGAAGGGGTTAATCTCATATTTTGACTATTTCATTGTCATTTCACCTCATAATTAAGACTTTTTAATATTCTACAGTCATTTTGAGGCTCTTGCAAATAAAGACACTTGATCTGACTAATCAAATCCAGACATTTAAAAGTGAACAGATACTTTTTGGAGCCACAGTTTATATAAAATGTTTGGTTTAGTATGTTATGAAGAACTGCAGAAAACAACGTTGTTTTTGGTTGTTCAATGTTCATGTTCAAGTTGGGTTTCCTCTCGTTTCTCTCTTCTGCTGGTGTTTTGGCCTCTAGAGACTCGATCAGTGATTCATTCTCTCCGACGTCTCAAATGAAGAAGTGAAACGTCGCTGCGCTGCTCTTCTTCACCTCTCATGATCTCTCTGTTCTCCTCAGTTTTATATCAGCAGTGATGGAGAAGTGTGCTTCTGGTTCTCGCTGGGATTCTCTGCTCAGACACTGCATCCCTCACGAATCCCTGAGACGGACGCCGTCAGGTGAGTGAATCTGCTGCTGTATAATCTTCTTCTTGGCTGCTCGAGGATGTTGAGGTGAGGTGTGTGTGTGTGTGTGTGTGTGTGTGTGTGTGTGTAGCGCTTCCTCCGCCCGTGTTGAGCACCAGAGGTCCGGGTCCGGGTCAGCATCAGTCCTGGCTAGCCATCAGCCCCATCGTGTGGATCTGTGTCGGGCTGCTCGCCAGCGGCTCGGTTCTTGTGCTGCTACTCTGGTTCATCATCTACAAACGTCACCCCAAGACCTCACAGAACACAGGTACTAAAGTCCCATTCACAACAACAACTATATCTGACTTCTACAGCTGATGAACGATAAAAACACTGACAGCCAATCAGAATCCATCCGACTTCAAAGAGAAATAACAGCTGAATTGAACAAGAACTACAATTAACTTTCAGACACAGTCGTAGATGAAATCAACTGAAGATAAAAGAAGACATTAAATCTCTAAAGATCTCAGCAGAGGAGGATTAAACAACTCCACGTCTACAAAAGTTTTTTATTGAGAATTCACAAAGGTTTAACTCTGTGTTTCATTTGAAGTCACCATAATGCTGATCAGTGTTATAATTAATTTATTCACTTTTAGAGCACAGACCTGAAAATTAAATTTTCTGCTTAAACTCGTAAATCTTGAATGCTTTGGAGTGCAGACTGAATTCTGGGTCTCTTTTTAAAGGGATCATAAAATGCATGTTTTTATGTAGCCTAGTACTGCACTGAAAAAGATGTGTACATGTAGACAAGACAACAAAATAATAGTTGAATTTTCACAAAAGACCCAGTTTAAAAAAGTTTACATACCCTTGATTCTTAATCCTGTGTGTTACCTGGATGATTAATGACTGTTAGTATGATTCGTGATGGTTGTGATAGTTAAACACTGTTTTTTCCATAAACATCCTTTCCAGTGACTGTATGATTTCAGGGATTAGTACACAACTAATACAAAAAGTGCAAACATTCATTGATGCTCAAGAAGCTCCAGATAACGACAATATTATGAATCAACTTTTAAACCATTTTTTTTTGTGAAAAAACAATCATTTTATCGTCTTGCCTACATGTACACATTTTTTTCAGGCCAGGACTAAATAACTTCTATCTCTTCTTTTCTAAATTATTAACATTTTGTAGATTCTGCAAGGTTTATGTATGACCTCAACTTAACATAAAGGCTATTTTTAAAACACCAAAGAGTGCAATATGCTTATTTGCAAATTTTGAGCACAACTTGTTTAGATATGGCATTCATATGGCTTTGCGCATTTTTCATTGCAAAAAATATATTAAAAAATTTAAAAAAGATTTACAACATTTAGAAATGTAATTTTCAGGTCTATGCTCAAAAAGGGAATAAATGGATTATAACTACTGCATAAATATTATTTAGTACCATAACATACCCTAAAAATACAAAATATTAAATAAAAAACATTATCAAACTAAAATATAGTACAATAATTTCATTGAAATACAAAATGTATAGCAGCTCTCAAGTTAAAAGAGGTTCAAATAAAAAAAGATGTATAAAAACAATGGAAGAGCAGCACGATGGAATGTAAAAGCGTGTTCTGTGTGAACGGCCCAAGAGGTCCAATAAAGGAGTTTCTACCCAACGAAACCTCACGCACACACTCCAGTGAGTTTCTGTTCCTCTCGTGGGGTCAGGAGGGTGGTGAGGGGTCTTCGGGGACTGTCCCATGTCTCACGTCTTCATCTCTCTCTCACACACACACACACACACACACACACACACACACACGCATGCATCCGTTGCTTCAGGACGCAGAACGCAGCTCTTAAACCAGCGGAAGAACCCAACGGCACTCGTGAGCTAAATTTAACCCCAGCATTTTCAGACTCGAGCGGGAGGTCAGAGAGTTCCGTGTTTATATGTGATTATAATGATTCAGTGCTGAGGGCGAATATGAGGGACTCACAACTGTAGATTAACTTTCGCCTTAGTCTCGACCTCCCATCTGATGCAGTTCCTGTCAGATCACTCATATTCTCAGTTATGTGTCGCATCAGGTCAAGGCCAACCTTACATTCCTGCGTTCATTCGAAACACGTTTCTACACGCTTGTCTTGCGCATGAGAGGTGCATTTTTAGAAAGTTAGGCCTCGAAACCTTGTCTTTTGTCAATTCCTCAACCCTGCTTCCGGCTTTTTAATAAAAAAATGTTTTTACTGGCCCCTTTTAAACGTCTGTATGATCTCAGAGCACACCGTCATCGGTGAGATCAGGTGTGAAATCTGTTGTGTTTTCTGAATAATAATGCTCCATGATTCATAAGAACACAACAGCTTTAACCCAGTGATACCAAACCTGTCTGAGGGTTATGCAAACCTTTATCCCTCTGAGGAATAACCAGATGACAAATATCCACTTCTAGTACTGTTTACTTAGTCACTCAAAGCTATTACTAGTGCTGATAGTGATGGAACCTGTAACACTAGAACACCTTAAAGGGTTAGTTCACCCAAAAATGAAAATGAAGTCATTAATTACTCACCCCCATGCTGTACCAACCCCGTAAGACCTTCGTTCGTCTTCGAAACACAAATGAAGATATTTATGATTAAATCTGAGAGGTGGATCACTCCTCCATAGGCTGCCTAAGGGAATGAAACTTGACAAAAATAACGACTTTATTCGACTATTCCTTTTCTTCCTTGTAGGCCTGAAACGAGACTTCAGTTCAGTTCTCGCGCGTGCGCGTCGTGGAAATCTCTTGAAGTAGTTGAAGGAGATCGCAATTCTCACGCGTGCGTCGTGGAAATCTCTTGAAGTAGTTGAAGGAGATCGCAATTCTCACGCGTGCGTCGTGGAAATCTCTTGAAGTAGTTGAAGGAGATCGCAATTCTCGCGCGTGCGTCGTGGAAATCTCTTGAAGTCTCGTTTCAGGCCTACAAGGAAGAAAAGGAATAGTCGAATAAAGTCGTTATTTTTGTCAAGTTTCATTCCCTTAGGCAGCCTATGGAGGAGTGATCAACCTCTCAGATTTAATCATAAATATCTTCATTTGTGTTTCGAAGACGAACGAAGGTCTTACGGGGTTGGTACAGCATGGGGGTGAGTAATTAATGACTTAATTTTCATTTTTGGGTGAACTAACCCTCTAACAACTGCATGACAACACATTAAAAAAAAAAACACTCGGAACACTTTAGAACTGCATGACAACACATTAAAAAAAACACTCAGAACACTTTAGAACTGCATGACAACACATTAAAAAAACACTCGGAAAACTTTAGAACTGCATGAAAACACATTTAAAAAACACTCGGAACACTTTAGAACTGCATGACAACACATTAAAAAAACACTCGGAAAACTTTAGAACTGCATGAAAACACATTTAAAAAACACTCGGAACACTTTAGAACTGCATGACAACACACTAAAAACCACTCTGAACTCTTTAGACCTGCATAGCAACACACCAAAAACCACTCGGAACTCTTTAGACCTGCATAGCAACACACTAAAAACCACTCTGAACTCTTTAGACCTGCATAGCAACACACCAAAAACCACTCGGAACTCTTTAGATCTGCCTAGCAACACACCAAAAACCACTCAGAACTCTTTAGACCTACATAGCAACACACCAAAAACCACTCGGAACTCTTTAGACCTGCATAGCAACACACCAAAAACCACTCGGAACTCTTTAGACCTGCCTAGCAACACACCAATAAACACCCGAAACACTTTAGAACTGCATAGCAACACCCCAGCAACCACCCACAACACTGAAGTATTGTAATAGTGAGGACTTTTCTTGTGGAAATCTAGCTAGCATTAAAGGCCACAGTATAAATCAGCTGTTTGCTCTAACTCACTCACTAGTCAAGTGTTGTTTTTCTGTCCAGCAGGTGAAAAGGACACTACACCTCACACCCCGATAACCGTAGAACAGGAAGAGGAAGCCCACTGGCTGCATCTCAACGGCCAGACACAGGAAGTGCCAGTCAGCGCAGGGTCCTGTGGGCGGGGCCTGTGCAACGGGTGGGCGGAGCATGGGCTGCCACTTCCTGCCACAGAACTGGGAGACTCCGCCCTCGTCACCGCCAAAACTGGACAACCTGTTGAAGTCTGAGTAACAGCAGAACTCATTCTGATAGTACATAACGTGAAAACCATACAACCTACCAGTCCAGCTCTTGATATAATCCAGTTTGTATTCATATTCACATCAAACTGCAGAACACATTAAATTAAACCTGGATATCAGCTGTAAGATCTCGCCAGGCTTCAGAGAACTTCACCTGGAAACCGGTTCATCGTCACTTTTTTTTTTAAAGATGAATATTTTCATTTGTGTATATTTTGGGAGATTTGCAGCACACTGATGAGAGTCATATTTGTTCATAAGCAATTAGTCACAGAGCCAAATAAAAGTTTATGTTCTTCTATTGTAAGTTGTAGTGTCTTGCTAAACGCATAAAAAAAAGAGGTATGTCCCCCCCCCCCCCCCCCCTGTTCCCCTTTTTAATAAACAAGTTTGGTTAATAAAACCATCTGAATAAAACACAGTTTGTTCTCTTATTGTCTATATGAGTAAGAAACAATTATGAAGTCATATTGTACATTAAATACATCATTCATTTTAAAATCAGAAGTTTCAGAATGATTAAATGATTGAATAAATCAAAGGGGTTTTTATGAACACTGAAACACAATGAGCAACACTTCATATAGTTAAATACATACAGGTGTGTGTGCGTGTGTGTGCGTGTGTGCGTGTGTGTTATCTACAGGTGTGTTGTGGGGTCGGTCAGGTGCAGGTATTAGGGCTGGCCCACCGTGTGTGTGTGTGTGTGTGTGTGTGTGTGTGTGTTCTCTACAGGTGTGTTGTGGGGTCGGTCAGGTGCTGGTATAAGGGCTGGCCCACCGTGTGTGTGTGTGTGTGTGTGTGTGTGTGTGTGTTCTCTACAGGTGTGTTGTGGGGTCGGTCAGGTGCAGGTATTCAGGCTGACTGTCGCTGCTGTGTGTGTGTGTGTGTGTGTGTGTTCTCTACAGGTGTGTTGTGGGGTCGGTCAGGTGCAGGCATTCAGGCTGACTGTCGCTGCTGTGTGTGTGTGTGTGTGTGTGTGTTCTCTACAGGTGTGTTGTGGGGTCGGTCAGGTGCAGGTATTCAGGCTGACTGTCGCTGCTGTGTGTGTGTGTGTGTGTGTTCTCTACAGGTGTGTTGTGGGGTCGGTCAGGTGCAGGTATAAGGGCTGGCCCACCGTGTGTGTGTGTGTGTGTGTGTGTTCTCTACAGGTGTGTTGTGGGGTCGGTCAGGTGCAGGTATTCAGGCTGACTGTCGCTGCTGGGAGTGTGTGTGTGTGTTCGCCGCTGGCGTGTAGAGAGTGTTTTCCGCAGCTCGTTCCCGCGTGTTTCCAGCGTGGAGACGATCCTCTCGGCCAGATCCTGTTGCAGACGCTGGAAGTTCTCTCTGCAGATCAAAAGACAAAAGATTTAACGTGTGTGTGTGTGTGTGTGTGTATGAGCATCAGTGATGTTGATGATCTTAAACAGCAGGGGTTTTCAAACAAAACAAAAGAATTATACAATACTATTATTATATTATTATTATTATTATTATTATTATTATTACTACTATATATTAAAATATACTATTATTATACAATGAAGTATTTCAAACAATACAAAATAAAATTATTTTATAGAATGAAACATTAGAGAAGTTCAATCTTTTTTAACGCTACAATATATTTTGTGAAAGACACTTTAAAAATAAATCTGACTTGAAAGTTTTTCTTCAGGTTTATAGATCTAACATGACTCTAGTAGAGGGACTCTAATATACATTTTAACTACAAAAGACAATTATTTCATAGTCTACATTTAGTAAGGGGGTTCCTTGCAAGGGGATCAAAATATTTGGGGGTCTTTGCCATTAACACGTTTGGGAACCCTGTTATACAGCAGTCCTGGAATCTGATTGGTGGATCACTCTGTCAGTCAGTGGTGAAAGGCAAGTAACTCGATGTTTTGTTTACTGAACTGTTGTATAAAAGACACATCACAGTGAATTGTGGCCATATGTCGTTCTGATAATAAATTGTGCATGTGTAAATGTGGTGTATTCTGGGAGTATTTTATGATTACAGGACAAAAGTGTTGGTGGTCTTACGCTGTTGGTGGTGTCGGCAGGTTGTATTTCTGCCCAGTAACTCCAGTCAACCAGTAAGTCATCTCCTTCCCTTTACCCTGAAACACAAACACACATACACACACACACTGTGAGTCTCTGCTGGGACTGTGAACTCTTCTTCAACAGTGTACAATTGGACGGAAGCTTAAATAAGAGCCTGCGATTGGACGGAAGCTAAAATAAGAGCCTGCGATTGGACGGAAGCTTAAATAAGAGCCTGCGATTGGACGGAAGCTTAAATAAGAGCCTGCGATTGGAGGAAAGCAAAAATAAGAGCCTGCGATTGGACGGAAGCTTAAAGAAGAGCCTGCGATTGGACGGAAGCTGAAAAAGAGCCTGCGATTGGACGGAAGCTGAAATAAGAGCCTGCGATTGGACGGAAGCTGAAATAAGAGTCTGCGATTGGACGGGAGCTGAAATAAGAGCCTGTGATTGGACAGGAGATGAAATAAGAGCCTGTGATTGGACAGAAGCTGAAATAAAGGCCAGAGATTAGACAGAAGCTGAAATGAGAGCCTGCCATTGGCTTGAAGCTTAAATAAGAGCCTGTGATTGGCTGACATCTCTCCTCTCACCTTCAGGTGTGTTTCTCCTCGACGCTCGCACTCAAACTGACAGTCGGTCCGGTGCAGGATCTGGATGGTCGACTCGCTCACGTGAATCCTCAGAGCTGGAAAACACATCAGCTGCTTCACCGAAGAGTGTGTTGTTGTATGTGAGTATATGTGAATGTGTGTGTTTGTGTCTTACGCAGGCCCGTAGACTCCATACGTGACGCCGTGTTGACCGTATCTCCAAACAGACAGTAACGTGGCATCTTATTACCCACCACACCTGCCGCACATGGACCTACACACACACACACACACACACACACACACGACTAGTAAGAGTAAGTTAGTTATTACACTAACCGTGCATTTTAATCATGTATCTATTTACCAAAATGTATAAGATAAGATTTGCAAATTGGTTTAAAATAGCGGAAAGATGAATGGTTGAGCTCATCCAAATGGATAAAACTTGATATTTGAATGATTTTTGGCTGATTTATGCATTTTGACCAGTAGGTGTCGCTGCCACAAGACGTTGCAGGAATGATTTCTAGTAAGTTTCCCGAATAACATCATCTCAGTTTCCTTCTTCCGGTGTGTCTGTACCTGAGTGGATCCCGATACGGATCCACAGAGGGATTCCCGGCAGGTGTCTGAGCTGGAACGTCCCCATGAACTCCAGGATGTCCAGAGCCATGAGACAGATGTCCACCGCGTGTCTGTTCCCGTTGCGCTTCGGCAGACCGGACGCCACCATGTACGCGTCACCGATGGTCTCCACCTGAACACCAATATTTAATCACATTCTGCCTTTCATGGTTTTTTGTTATTATTATATTAAAACAAAAATATTTTTAAAATCATTCAAATATACAGGCAAACCAAAAATTATGCAGACACCAGATATAATTTTTTATATTTTTTTACTAGTGGGTGCGGGACACTATAGTTCATTTATGTAAGTGAGGAGAGCAAAATAAAGTAAACTGTGACATATACCTAAAAATTCTTCATACAGTGACTAGCAGTAACATTTATAAACATTTGGGACCAAAAATGATTCAGACACTTTGACCTGACCATGTTTTCTTAAGTGTTTTTACTATAATTGCTAATGCACCTTTTTACACACAGACTGAACAGAATGAAGCATTGCTTGGTCACTGGTTTAGCTAAACTGGTATTATCTAATTGTGTAGTTAAAGTCAACAGCTGACAGATATTCAACATAATTCATCTGTGAGAGTCTAACAGAAGGACGGACAAAACCAGTGAAATATCCACTGATCTGATAACTCTGAATTTGTCATATTTCATTACCATTTTCTAAACTATAGCGAATAAACTGTGATAATGTGAGAAATTTTGAAGGTGTCGGAATAAAGTTTGGTTTGACTGTATATTTTTTAAAATAATAAATCTGACTGTCTGCTAGACGTTCCCTGGAGCACCTTGTAGACGTCGTGGTGGTCGAGGATGCTGTCGAAGTTCTTGTAGATGTCGTTGAGCATGTCCACCACCTCCATGGGCGTGCTGTGGTGGCAGAGGGTGGTGAAGCCCACGATGTCGCTGAAGTAGATGGTGACCTCGTCGTACAGCTCGGGCTCCACGCGCCCCGTCTCCTTCAGAGAGCGTACCACCGGCCTGTGTGAGAGACGGGCTGACGCTCAGAACACACAGACTCGGGTTTGAGACGCTTTATCACGTCACATCAGGGTCACTTCTGCTGCTCGCCCAGCTGCTATGTGTTAGCTAGAGAGTCCTAACTAGCTGCTAGGGCATTGCTATGTGGTTGCTAAGCAGTTGCTAGGGTATGACTATCTGGTTGCTAGGGCATTGCTATGTGGTTGCTAGGTAGTTGCTAGGGCATCACTATGTGGTTGCTAGGGCATTGCTATGTGGTTGCTAGGCAGTTGCTAGGGCATGCTAGACAGTTGTTAGGATGACCTGTGTGGTTACTAGCATGTTGCTAGGCAGTTACTACGGCATCACTATGTCACTTCAGATGACGCAAACCCTGAATCAACATGCACCAGTGCTACATTTTTCTAAATGTCATAATCATTTGTTAACGAACAGGTATTCATTACTTAATTCAATGTTTCTGCCATAAATTATTACATTGTTTAAATTAACAAATATTTCGCTAACTGTGATTTTGTATATTTAAACAATGTAATAATTTAAGGCAGAAACATTGAATTAAGTAATGAATACCTGTTCGTTAACAAATGATTATGACATTTAGAAAAATGTAGCACTGGTGCATGTTGATTCAGGGTTTGCGTCATCTGAAGTGACATAGTGATGCCGTAGTAACTGCCTAGCAACATGCTAGTAACCACACAGGTCATCCTAACAACTGTCTAGCAATCACATAGAAATGTCCTTGCAACTGCCTAGCAACCAATTCAATTCACATTTCAATTCACATTGATTTGTATAGCGCTTTTCACAATACACACATCGTTTCAAAGGAGCTTTACAGTTTACAATTTAGAGTGATCTATTATCAGAGGTAACTGTATAAGTTAAGTTTTTTTAGAAATTTACATATACAAAATCACAGTTAGCGAAATATTTGTTAATGTAAATTTCTGAAAATACATAACTTATACAGTTACCTCTGATAACAGATCACTCTAAATTGTAAACTGTAAAGCTCCTTTGAAACGATGTGTGTATTGTGAAAAGCGCTATACAAATCAATGTGAATTGAAATGTGAATTGAATTGGTTGCTAGGCAGTTGCAAGGACATTTCTATGTGATTGCTAGACAGTTGCTAGGATGTCCTCAGTGGTTGCTAGCATGTTCATAGGCAGTTACTATGGCATCACTATGTGGTTGATAGGGCATGAGGTTGCTGGCCAATTGTTAAGACATTGTGTCATGGGTGGTTGCTAGGGTGTTGCTAAGCAGTTGCTAGGGCATCACTATACATTTTCTAGGATGTGCTAGGGCATTGCTATGCAGTTGCTAGGCAAGTGCTACGACATCACTCTGAGGTTTGTTGCTATTTTGTTACTAGAAGGTTGCTAGGGTGTTGCTAGGATGGTCTGGGTGATTGCCAATACCATGGCAATCACCCAGACCATCCTAGCAACACCTAGTTGCTAGGGCGTTGCTATATATTTTCTTGGCAGTTGCTAGGATGTGCTGGGTGGTTGCTAGAGTGTTGCTAGTTCATCGCTATGAGGTTGCTGAGCAGTTCTTTGGACATTGATACATTTTTGTTAGGCAAAATATGTTTGCTAGGCAGTTGTAGTATGTGTAGGTTGTCATTGGTGGTTGCTAGGTGTTTTGTTAGGCAGTTTCTAGGATCATCAGGGTGGTTGCAAAGGTGTTGCTAAGCAGTTACTAGTAGTGATGGGATTTATGGCTCTTTGAGGGGATCCGGATCTTGGCGATCCGTTCCTTTCAAAGAGGCTCTTTTGGCTCTTTTTAAATATTTAAACAGTGTCACTGTTGATGTCTGAGTCTGACTCTGCTCTCAAACCTGTGAGCTGCAGTGTTAGGCATTTGAAGACTCAACACCCGTGTAAATTATTTGTTGACCCAGACTTAAATGAAATTACTTTTTGACAAATACTGCATTTAGCCTTACTGTTTTCTTTGTGAGAAAAGTGCACCCAAATGCTGCTCCTTTTCCTCTGGCTCATTTTCAGACGTGTCACATGTGTGTCTTCTTCCTTCGAACGACCCACTATCCGCTATGACGTTGGCACTGAGACAGAGAGGCACTCGCACGTGTGTTTTTTTGTTTTTGTTTGTTTTTTTTAACTGGAGTAACCATGTGACGGCAGCGTGCACAAGTCATTGGCTCCGCTCCTACCCAATGACAGAGGCATGTAGGTTTTTTTTTTCACTGGAGTACTCACGTAAAGGATGCGCGCGCGTGCACAACTATCATCTTGCTGTTAGGCAGTAGCACCCCTTCGCTGGGTGCGCCCCTTCCCCTATAACTGAGGAGCTAATTTGTGTGCATCTGTGTGAAACACGCGTAGGAAAAAAAAAAACGACAGAAAGAACGGCTCCCCTCCAGCCGCGACTCGGCTCCCATCGTTCATGTTTATGAGCCGTCCAAAAGAATGGGTTAGTTCGCGAACGTCACAACTCTAGTTACTAGGGCATCGCTATGACTTTGCTAGGCCATTGCTAAGTGGTTGCTATAGAGTTGCTAGGGTGTTCTGGGTTGTTTCTGTGGTGTTGCTAGACAGTTACAAAGGAATCGCTTTGACTTTTCAAGGGCGTTGCTATGTGGTTGCTATGCAGTTGCTAAGGTGTTCTGGGTGGTTTCTGGGGTGTTGCTAGGCAGTTACTAGAGCATCGCTTTGACTTTGCTAGGGCATTGCTTTGTGATTGCTAGGCAGTTGCAAGGGTGTTGCTAATCAGTTGCTAGGGTGTTCTCAGTGGGATTCAGCTGTACATGAAGTGTGTGTGTCTGACCCCGGCAGCAGCATAAAGTTGAGCTGATCGGCTCGGTCTCTCTCGGCCTTGTACAGGGCCGTTCTCTCCTCCACCAGGTGCTCCAGGTTCCGGGAGTACATCTGCAGCCGGCGGATCAGGTTGTCCATGTAGCTGGCGTTGGCCTGGTTATGAAAGTTACTGCAGAAACACACACCAGCACGTCAGCATGTGCTCACGACTCAGTGAAATTCGAGCGGCGTCACTCACGCACCTGAAGATCTTCCCCAGAGCGCCCTCGATCCGCTTGAACTCCGGACGCTTCTCTGGATCCTCCTCCCAGCAGCTTTTGATCAGCACGAACAGCTACAAAAATACGTGGCGTTTACATTTAAATATATATTTGTATATATACACATGTAAATTTACCATTTCATATTTCAAATCAGCAATAAAATCTGACATTAACTATTTTATAAATGTAGTTTTTTTTAGATTCGTCCAGCCAATGCGCGAGGGCAGTCCTAAAGGCCCTGATATACGTCAAACGAAATCGAAGAACGAACTGATGTGACGTCATTTCGAATAAAATCAGGCCAAAACAAAGTTATTTTGCAGTTCGTTTGAGGAGTTCGAAACAGTTCACCAGTGTGAACTTTCCGGAAAAGTTTGCTCCAACTGGTAAACACCTTCAAAACTCCCATTGGTCCGTGGTGATGATGTAATAGGTGGGTGTGGATCTGAGGCTCCGCCTTCTTTGAGATGTAAATCTTTTTCTGTTATTTTCTTCTGTTCAGTCCGTCGAGGTCAGACGTGAGTAAAAACATGAACATACCGGAGAGCTGCTTTATAGTAGAAAATGAGCTTGTAATTCTAATCGAAAGCAACACTGACAGTTTTTTTTTTTTATATTTAATACTGTAAAGCTGCTCCTTTAAAGCAATCTATTGTATAAAGTGCTGTATATAAACAAATGTGACTGAAGTGCTGAGTTGCAGAGCTGGTACAAACATATCCACATCGCTATGATGAGATGCTTTCTTAACTGCCGTTTTCTCACCACTGTCATTTTGTTGTGTTTAAATTAATACATTTTTAGCTAACTGTGATTTTGTATATGTACATTTCTGAAATACATAACTTAGACAGTTTCCTCTGATAACATATCACTCTTAATTGTAATATGGATCATGCCTTTTCTGTAAAACTGCTTTGAAACGATGTGTATTGTGAAAAGTGCTATACAAATAAATGTGAATTTAATTCAAATAATTTTGTTATTGAGATTTTTTGTTATTAAATATTCATCTTAACGTCACTGTCCAGTGTAGACGGCGTCGGGTATTTTTCAAACTTCTGTTTTCCCCTAAGCGAAGAACAAAAACAAACGGTTGCCATAGTAACCGGTGCTTTAAACAACAGCCGCAGTGACACGATTGGCTGTTTTATTTAGAAGGCGAGGCTTCCTTTGCTAGAGCTACAATATTTGGGTGTTTCGGTTTCTCCCATTCTTAGTAACACAAGTCAACAGTTTGTAGTATGTTTTGTAGTATGTCTGCGGTAACGGTACCTCTGCTTCAGTTTCTCCAACGGACTCAAAACTCAGATCCGGTCGGAAGACATTCGGGCCCCGCGGACACTGAACGCGATAGATTTTCTCTAGAAGAGAAAAGACGAACAGCACACACAGAGAAAGAAAGAGTGAGAAACAGTGTTTTATAGATCAGACGAGCTCATCAAATGCTCCTTTATGAATTTTGGGATTCCCAAAAGTTTTTATAAGCTGAACCCCTTTCACCTAAAATATATTCTTGAAGTCACCCTGATATTTTAAGTTTAACAATTTATTAGTTTAAACGTTTATCAATTTTATTAGTTTATTATATATAAACTATTTAAAATATGTTAATAAAAATAAGTATACTTAATTCTCTGTACTGAAGTACTCTACTTAATATAAATGTAAAATATTTATATATATATATATATATATATATATATATATATATATAAATATTTTACATTTATAAACAAAATACTTATTTATTTTAAATTATTATAAGCTTTTTCAACTAGAACAACACGACGGTCATGGGTTCGATTCCCAGGGAACGCACAAACTACAAAGTAAGTCGCTTTGCACACGAGCATCTGCACAACATGTATTCTCCACGTGTGTCAGATAATCGACCTCTGTCTGGTGTGTGTTCGCACCTGCCGTGTCGCAGCAGCAGCTGGTGTGAAACGGGCTCTTCCTCAGGATGATCTCCTGCGAGATGATTGCAAAACTGTAGACGTCGCCCTTCTGAGAGATTCCCTGAACACGCATGTGCTCCGGCGCCGTCCACAGGTCTGACACAGAGAAGCACTTTAGTTATTTTCCTGACATGTTTTCAATGACTTAAAGAAACTCTGAATGTTAAACTGACACTCCACAAACTGTCTGAACAGCAGCTTTATGTTAAAGAGACCATATTCTGCCCTTTTACAAAGTCGTGATGTTGTTTTTAGCTCTACTAGAACAGGTTTTCCTGATTATTGTCCCCATATTCTCCATTGTTGCAGCTCCTCTCTTCCCACACAGCAAATCCCCAGTGTTAAATTAATTAACACTCTCAGTGTTTATACGAGTCCACACTCAGAGTGTCATAAGTAACACTGAAGCAGTGTTAAAGTTAATGAGATAATTAAGTGATTAATTGAGTTATGACATGACACCTGATGATAACAAGCAGAATCACTGAAGGAGAAAATTAATGCAAAATGGTTACCATTATGGTGATCGGTGTTTAGTTTAGTTGGGCTCTTGACCCTTACTTTATTAACTTTAGATTTTGTTTGGCTGCTGTAATTCAGTTATAACAGCCAGATGAACAAAGCGAAAAAGTGATGGTTGTGTTTTAACATAATCATTAGTTGGCCCGACTCACTGAACTCATTGAGAGCATAATTTCGGAGTTAAGTTTACCTTACGGATTATAGCAGCACTGTCCTTTTAGAACATGCCATTTTGAACCTTTTCAATAAAATCCAAATGATCAAATCAATTACAAAAAAAAACCCTTAAAAAGTATTTCAGGTGACACATACAGAATTCAATAATTAGTGTATGAATCTCAACAATGGTGACAAACAGATCACCTCTGATCATAAGCTCATTATTTTTTCATGCAGCAATGCATGCTGGGAGCCATGAATGGGTTTTGATTGGTGGCACCCAGAATGCACTGCAACATGCGTTATAATTCTCACCATTGTTGAGATTCACAGGGTGAATTTTGATCTCTGTGTTTAAGAAAAAAATGTTTGTTTGTGAACAACTTTTAAGAAATTATTTGGATTTTATTATTTTTGCTTTTCAAGGACAGTGATGCTATAATTACTTACTTAAATCTAATTCAGAAATTGGCCTCTATATGAGTTCAGTGATTCAGGTCAAATGATTGTGAAATAATGATCATATTAAAACACAACCAACACCATTAGATCCATTTTTCTCTTTGATCATCTAGCTATTATAACTCAGGTACAGCAGCCAAAATAAAATCTAAAGTTTATGATTTAAGGGTCAAGAGCCCAACTAAAACAAACACTGATCTCCATAATGGTACTTAAAATTATGGTTTTCTCCTTCAGTGATTCTGCTTGTTAACATCAGGTGTCTTCAATAATGCTCAATCATCACTCAATTAATCACTTAATTATCTCATTAACTTTAACACTGGGGATTTTGCTTATAAGTAACACTGAAGCAGTGTGAAATTAACACACTTAGTGTTTATGAGTCCACACTCAGAGTGTCTGTGCAGTCTGGCAGTAACGCGTGATTTTTTTTCCCAAACCACTTCAGCGGAAATCCCGCCCTGCGGCCGATTTCATTGGTTTAGGTTAGAGTGACGGGTAGGTTTAGGGATCAGTATTTGGTGTAGGCAATCAGTACAGTGATTGACATGACCAATGAAAACTTTAGAATCAGCTGCAGGGCGGGATTTCCGCTGAAGTGGTTTGGGAAACAGTAACGCTCTGTTTAGTTCCTGTCTCTATGAAGCCCCTCCTTCTGAAAAGCACACTGTGCTCTGATTGGTCGGCTGGATCAGTCTGTTGTGATTGGTCGAGCACTTTGAGTGTGTTTGGGAAATGTCCCGCCCCTAATTAGCATAACCGCCAGTTTAACACACTACTAACTAACTCAACGAGGCCCTGCCCCTTTATTCTGCATATGAATTATTTAAATGAGGAATATTGTGACGTGTTCGTTCACTCAAGACTACAATAGAGGCGTTTCAGAGTGTTCAGAAACACTGACACTGATATAGAGAAGAACTAAGAGCTTTTTCATGCTCAAACAGCAACATTACACACTAAAGAAAAATAAACATGTGAAAAAAGCAGAATAGGTCCTCTTTAATGTGGCTGTCTATTGTTGTATGCGTGTGTATTATGTCAGTAGAGGAACAGGAAGTGATGCGGCGGACCTTTCCCGGGCGTGAGGATGGTGTTGCAGCCGAAGTCGGTGATCTTCACCACCATGCGATTGTCCACCACACAGTTGGTGGATTTCAGCCGGCCGTGAACGCCGACATTACTGGAGTGCAGGTACGACATGCCCTGACGCCACACACACACACACACACACACACACACGTGATGATGTCAGCAGGGGGCAAAGGTCAAAACAGAAGCACAGAAATAACGACTGCGTCCAAACTTTGATTATGCGTCCTATAATCATTATTATATTTCAGAAAATTTAAAATACTCATTCCTTATACTGAACTTTGAGACGCTCACACTGATTTGTTCTCTAAATAGCACATATATATACAGGGTCTAAAATGAACATTTGCCAAGTGCTAGTTGGCCGGTAACATTTTTATTAATTCTAACGATACATGTGAATGTGAACAAACAAAATTTTCAAGAAGACGCGGAAGGGAGATCATTTTGTTTCTGGAAATTAATAGAATAGAAAAAATAAATTAATGAAAAAGAAATGTATAACCCTATACATTTTTTTAAATAAAAAAAATATTTAAAAAAAATAAATTAATAAAAATAGAATGTGTAAAATAGAAATGTTCTCGTTAGTTTACGATAATAACTGCAATGAACATGTGAATGTGTTCTTAAACTTTTGAAATAAATAAAATAAGTTGAATTTTTTTTTTTTTTAATTTGTTTTTAAAATATATTTTATTTCAGGTAATGAAAATGTCTTTTAGTTTTTTGATTTATATACAGTATACCGGTATGTCTGGAAACAGACATGCGTGACCTTTCTAGGCCATTCAGCTCAGCTCTGCACTTGCGTTTACACACACACACACACACACACAAACAGAGATCTGCACTTGTGTCATTCATGACGTGAGGAGGTTTATGTTTCCATCTGTGATCCATCATAAAACCATCAACGAGTGTAAAGTACATTTTAATAGACGGAGCAGTAAAAAACAGCGTCTACTGTGTGTGTACATGATGAAACACACTCTCTCTCTCTCACACACACACACACACACTCACCTTTGCGATGTCGTACATGACGGAGATCTTGAACTCCAGATCCATAAAGCTCTTGTCGGGATACGAGATCTTATCGTTGAGCACACACTGAAGGAACAAACACACACACACACACACACACACACACAAGAGTCATGTTATGAGGATGAAGATGAAGAAGATGATGATGATGGGATTGCTTGTCCTGTGATGTATGAGTGTGAGACGCTTTTACCCGCAGCGATCCTCTCTCGCAGAACTCAAACACCCCGAACACGCCACAGTCGAACTTCACCGTCCCGTAGAACTTGGTCAGGTTATAGTAGTCAATGCGCAACAGCTGACCGAGAGAGAGAACACACACAATAACAGCTCATCTCACAGAAACATGTTCATGACACATTTCACCTTCATAGACAAAGAAACAAATAAGAAAATATATTTTACAGATATATATATATATATATATATATATATATATATATATATATATATAACACGTTTACACTTTATTTGAAGGTGTCATTGTTACAGTGTAATTATATATTTAAGCACTGAGTAATATTAAGCAACTCCATGTACTCACTATAGGATTAGGGTTTGGTTGAGGATTAGTTGCATGTAATTATGCATAATTTACTGTTATTACTATGGTAAGTAACATATGTGACAAGGACACTATAAAGCGCTACCAAAGAAACTGATAAAAATGACAAAAATGACATAATCACTAAAACTTAAACTAGAACAGAACATTTTTAAAAATAAAATTAAATTTAATATATTAACAAAAAAAAAAAGATTACTCACTCAATTTTTAACCATTACTCATTATTCTAGTGCAGTAATTTATTTTTATATGAATTCGCATTTTTTTTTTTTAAGTAATGATCATTTTAAAGAAATTTTATATATTATGCAAAGAAATTACATTCTGAATAAAGAAAATGAAGCTTGTTTTTAACACAATTAACATACTGTTTGCATTGTGCTGTAACTTTCACAACACTTTCAGGATGTTTTTTTTCTCTAATACTAGATTGTTGTGACTGTAATGCAGTAATTTATTTTTATTTAAATCAGCATACATTTAAATCACTGCAAACAATTTGTGTCATGCTGAATACATACTAACTAAATAATACATCCTTTTTTTGCATTACAGTATTGAGAATTTGGGGTAAAGTGTATTTAATTGTTGTGAAAAAAAAACAAACATTTGTTTTAAAAACATGAAAGCTAAAATGAAAAATTTGACAGGTTTCAGGAGATGACGAGGTTTTTACAGCGTTGAGCTCGATTCGCTGATCCTCAGAGAAGTTTCCGTCGGTGTTTCTCAGCTCCTTCAGAATGACGGGCTGCAGAAACACACACACACGTGTAAACATTCATAACACACACAATACACACACACACGTGTGACGGGACACACAGACCTTTTTGTCGTATCGACCTTTGTGTTGTATCTCGACGCTGTTGTCACCCTTCTTATCCTCATCGATCTACAACACACACACACACAGAGACAGCGTCACACACTCACAGAAGAAGACAGATCCTCACACGCGTAACGACAGACAGAAAGTTTTACTCTCAGACTGAAGTGGTTTCTCTCTTTGTCGTCCAGCGGCGTGATGACCGAGGGGTTGATGTGAGACCATTTCTTCTGATTGATACGCACTCGCCTGTTCTGCCTGAAAACACAAACATATGACACATTTCTCTATAAATAAACAAATAAACAAAAGAGCTGTCACATGCTGTCTGAACGCCTGAACTCACAGTTGTCTTCATCCCGCGAGATACAGTATCTGACTGACTTTAACAATAAATCACGCTGGAGAAACTCCCGCCGGAACTATTAAGATATGTTGCATTGGGACATTTTTTGCATTATTTTCATAATAATATGCAATTAAATTACATATTTAATCTCTCTCTGTAATGTGATAATTTGTGGTTATTTTATATTTTTTTTGTGGTTTATATTTGTATTTATAAACATGTATATTGCACACTCATTCTGTACATAACATTATTCATGTTCATGATTATGACATTTACAGGTCAACACATTTAATATAGAATATATGTTTTTAGCAGGTGTTTTTTTTATTGGATTTTTTTTCAAAAGTAATTAAATTTAGATTTTATTTATGAAATTATTAGTTTACTTTGTAAGTTCATGTGATAAAAGCGAATTAACTGCATTGAATGCATTTTCTCTTTATTTAAATCAGCCTATAAAAATAATTGCTCTCTCTCTCTCTCTCTTTCTCATATATATATATACATATATATACAGTATATAAGCAAAATTGTATATTCATAATTAAATGACAGTAATGAGACTGGGAATCAACTTAATGAGATTTAATGAGGATTACAAACAAGCTCAAAAGTAAAACATACACATTTCTTAAATTTCATAAAGTCCTTCTGAAGTGAAGCGATGCGTTGGTGTAAGAAAAATATCCCCAATTAAAAATATCTAGGCCTACTAAAATAAATAGCTTCCGGCAGACGGCCGTACACAGCTAATTACGCCAAAAGAGTAACACTTGAACTTGACGCACAACGTAATGACGAACGCCGTTTGAAAGGAGAGAGGCGTCAAGGCTTACCCATTGACTCCCATTATAAAGCTTGGAAAACCCAGGACATTTTATAATATAACTCAGATTGTATTCGTCTGAAAGAAGAATGTCATATACATGTAGGATGACTTCGGGGCGAGTAAACCATGGGCTAATTTTAATTTTTGGGTGAACTGTCCCTTTAATGTTTGCCACAAAAATCTCATCTTAACAAATAAATATCTTAATTGTCCTAAAATATGCTTTGATTTATTTTAAGATGACGACAATTGTAACTCTTTTTGTGACGTATTTCTTTTTTAAACAGGAAGTCTGGATGGGACACGTTCAAATAAATAATAGCCAATAGTGTTTGGTATACAGCCAAAGTTCAAAATTGTGAGAAAAAAGTCAGAATTGTAAGATTAAAAAGTCGCAAAAGACTGAATTTGTGTTTTTATGTGTCGTTGTACCTGTACAAGATGAAAGCGATGGCCGTGGCGATCACCACACTGAGCCCGAGGACGATCATGATGATGTTCTGAATCTCCATACCTGAGAAACACATGCCAGCGTGATGTCATCTGTCACATGACGCTTTATAAACTAATACGAGGCGTTTACCGTGAGCGGGTTTGTCGCTGGGCAGCCGTGATCCGTCCCACTGCAGATCAGGATTCGAGTGATTCAACCATGTGATGTTCAGGGACGTGTTGAAGACAAACAGCGTCCTATACTGAAGACAAACACCAGATATATTTATTAGTAGGAGGGTTGTTTTTTGTTTTTTTTTTATTGAAAAAAATTATTTGATTGAAATAATTTGTAGTTTTATAAATTTTTATGATTTGATTTATTATAAGTTTTACATCAACTCAAACTCATATGGAAAAATTATATATAGAATTTTATTTATGATTAATTATATAGTTAAATCAATCATTATTACATCATGAAATTAAATATATATATGCAAATTTTGCATTTCTTTAATAAATGAGAAAGCATATAAAAAAAAGTGAACAATGATAGTTGTGACAAAGAGGTGAACAACACGAAACCCATTTTACATTTGTAATGTGATGTAATGTGAAACGGAATTTCCAGGCTTTCCGTGTTTTCACTGTTATACGGTGGGGGGCGCTATTACGCATCTTCTGACAGAGTACTGAATCTCCTGATCAAAATACAGACGAAGAACGAAAAGAACCTACAACGTGCATTAGCAATGCTTTTATCGTCTATGCACATTGTAGTAGTAAATACATTTTCTCAGCTTTTTGAGGCCTGGGAGGAGGGACCAGGGATGCGATCTTCTGCGAGACCCGGACACGGAGCCAAGGTGACACCGCAGGCCTGGAGGGGCCAAGGTGGAACTGACAGCTCTTGGTACTGAGGCAGAGGCGGGAACCCTGAAGATCGTGATGGAGCTGGAGGGCCGAGGACAACTGCGGAGCAGGAGGGAAGGCGGAGCCCAGTGGAGTCACGGGGATGGAGGGCAGAGGCGCAGCCAGAAGCCAGGAGTCCTGTGTTGGAACCAGGGGGGTGCCTGACCAAGGTGGAGACGAGGGGACGAAGGAGCCTGGTGGGATGATGGGCCATGGTGGAGCTGAGGGAGCATTGATGCAAGGTGGAGCCGATGGGTCAGAGGACCGGGGTGGAGTCCGGGGCTCTGTGGCTGGAGGCAGAGCTGGGACTGTATGACCTGAGGAGAATCCACTGTACTGCTGACAGGGATCAGCTGAGGAAAGGCTGGTGAACAGGATGGTTTTGATAGAGGAGGGGGAGAGGGAGGCTGGGCAGGAACTCTGGAAAAACAGGAAGTTCTAAGATGGGCGGAACCAGCGGGGACACAGGATATTCAAGGCTGGGACGAACCAGCAGGAAAACAGTAAATACAGGGCTGGCCCGAACCAGCAGGGACACAGTAAATACAGGGCTGGCCCGAACCAGCAGGGACACAGTAAACACAGGGCTGGCCCAAACCAGAAGGGAAACAGTAAACACAGGGCTGGGTGGAACCAGCGGGGAAACAGTAAACACAGGGCTGGGCGGAACCAGCGGGGAAATAGTAAACACAGGGCTGGGCGGAACCAGCGGGGAGATAGTAAACACAGGGCTGGGCGGAACCAGCGGGGAGATAGTAAACACAGGGCTGGGCGGAACCAGAAGGGAAACAGTGTAAACAGGGCTGGGCAGAACCAGCGGGGAGACAGTAAACACAGGGCTGGGCGGAACCAGCGGGGAAACAGTAAACACAGGGCTGGGCGGAACCAGCGGGAAAACAGTAAACACAGGGCTGGGCGGAAACCAGCGGGGAAACAGTAAACACAGGGCTGGGCGGAACCAGCGGGAAAACAGTAAACACAGGGCTGGGCGGAAACCAGCGGGGAAACAGTAAACACAGGGCTGGGCGGAACCAGCGGGGAAACAGTAAACACAGGGCTGGGCAGAACCAGCGGGGAAACAGTAAACACAGGGCTGGGCGGAACCAGCGGGGAAACAGTAAACACAGGGCTGGGCAGAACCAGCGGGGAAACAGTAAACACAGGGCTGGGCGGAACCAGCGGGGAAACAGTAAACACAGGGCTGGGCGGAACCAGCAGGGAAACAGTAAACACAGGGCTGGGCGGAACCAGCGGGGAGATAGTAAACACAGGGCTGGGCGGAACCAGCGGGGAGACAGTAAACACAGGCCTGGGCGGAACCAGCAGGGAGATAGTAAACACAGGGCTGGGCGGAACCAGCGGGGAGATAGTAAACACAGGGCTGGGCGGAACCAGCGGGGAGATAGTAAACACAGGGCTGGGCAGAACCAGCGGGGAGATAGTAAACACAGGGCTGGGCGGAACCAGCGGGGAGATAGTAAACACAGGGCTGGGCGGAACCAGCGGGGAGATAGTAAACACAGGGCTGGGCGGAACCAGCGGGGAGACAGGAAACACAGGGCTGGGCAGAACCAGCGGGGAAACAGTAAACACAGGGCTGGGCGGAACCAGTGGGGAAGGGAGATTCAGGGCAATTATTTCCTCAGAAAGTAATAACCAGAGTCCAGGTTTAACTCATTCAGAGTGACGTAAAAGTCAGAGGTGTCCATGGGCTCAGGCTCCGGGGCAGGGTGGTGGAGTTCTGCTGTATCTCCGTCAGGCAGGGTGAAGGCTGACTGGGCTCTTGGTCGGAGTCTGGAGTGGGGCTGGTGTCGTCCACCATCCACGGGGCAAAAGGTGTACGGCGAGTCGTTGTTGACCAGCAACCACTCCACGAATGTGGCGAAATTGTAACGAGGAACTTTCCTAACAGGCGTGCCTTGGAGCGTTCGCTGAGGTTTGAGATGTAAAACACACAAAGCGAGCTGTCTGGATAGTGAGTTTGGCACGCCAACACCAAAAAATTACTGGTGTGAGAATCCAGGGAGCGGGCTTTAATGAAGTTATGAAACTTGAAGTTAATGAAGTATAATTCGGTGTAGTTATTGACTGTTGTAGTTTTTAATGTTTAATTGTCTATTTGTGCTGTTTGTAATGTGCACTGTTGGCAAATGAGTTTAGTTTTCTAATCTAATCTATTCTCATGTAATTTCCGCTCCAGTCATAGCTGGCCAACAGCAGGAATGTGCATGGTGACAGGGAGGAGGAAAAAAAGAGAGGGAAAAACACAGAAAAAATACTGCTTAGGTTCGGAGTTCTGTCACGGGTGGCTGCTATGAACAAGTGCAAAAGTGCATAAAGACTTGAAAGTGTCTCCAACTGAATAATAATAATAATAATAATAATAGGTAATGCATTGATTCATTCTTAGTGACTCGAGTCTTTTGAATCCATTCAGTCACCATTTCTTCATATTTCATATTTATGCCAGTGTATCGTGACACAAATGAGCATCTTTTGTTTGATATGAGTGAATCATTGAAAACTAATAAGAAAAATAAGAGGTAGTGCTTTGATTCATCCTTTTTTGTGTGTTATTATGAATGAATGAATCATTGAATTGAAATAAAAATGAAACATCCTTATAATACATTGTTCTATCTTCATGACCCCAGAAGACTCACCTTGTTTGAGCTGGATGTGTAAACCACAGACAGATTGAAGTCTCTGTCTCCGCTGGCATCTAATTCATAGTGTCCACCCACACCTGAACACACACACATCAATATCACATCATGTCTATCAACATATCAACTTACAAAACAATGAGTGCTGATCCAGTGTGGTGTTGTTTTTTCAGCTCTCACCATCAAACGTCATGTTCCTGAAGGTAATGATGCCGCTGCTCTCACCATACGATTGTTTCTTTATCGCCAGCAGATTGTCTCTCATCATTTTACCGAAGAGAACCACGGCATCATGGTAACCCACCACATAATCGTTCAGTGCCTGCAGGACGGGAGGAAACTGGCCCGTCATGAGAGACACGTCACCAGTAAGAATGTTCAGGGTAACATTGGCATTGAAAGCACGCATGGAGAAAGAGTGTCACCATCCTGACAACTTTGGCAAACTATTTTTAACGTTGTTTTCAGGTACTAGTTTTCTACACAGTATCGGCCGGTTTGTTTCAGAACCCTAAACAGAGTTGTGCCTGTGATGGTGTGTATTTTTTACTCCTTAATATACAGTATACAGTGGGGAGAACAAGTATTTGATACACTGCCAATTTAGCAGGTTTTCCCACTTACAAAGCATGTAGAAGTCTGTAATTTTTCTCAAAGGTACTCCTCAACTGTGAGTGACGGAATCTAAAACAAAAATCCAGAAAATCACATTGTATGATTTTTAAGTAATTCATATGCATTTATTGCATGACATAAGTATTTGTTTCATCAGAAAAGCAGACCTTAATATTTGGTACAGAAACCTTTGTTTGCAATTACAGAGATCATACGTTTGCTGTAGTTCTGGAACACTGGAGCAGGGATTTTGGCCCACTCCGCTATACAGACCTTCTCCAGATCCTTCAGGTTTTGGGGCTGTCGCTAGGTATACAGATTTTCATCTCCCTCCAAAGATTTTCTAATGGGTTCAGGTCTGGAGACTGGCTAGGCCACTCCAGGACCTTGAGATGCTTCTTATGGAGCCACTCCTTAGTTGTCCAGGCTGTGTGTTTCGGGTCGTTATCATGCTGGAAGACCCAGCCACGACCCATCTTCAATGCTCTTACTGAGGGAAGGAGGTTGTTTGCCAAGATCTCGCGATACATGGCCCCATCCATCCTCCCCTCAATACGGCGCAGTCGTCCTGTCCCCTATGCAGAAAAGCATCCCCAAAGAATGATGTTTCCACCTCCATGCTTCACAGTTGGGATGGTGTTCTTGGGGGTTGTACTAATCCTTCTTCCTCCAAACACGGCGAGTGGAGTTTAGACCAAAAAGCTCTATTTTTGACTCATCAGACCACGTGACCTTCTCCCATTCCTCCTCTGGATCATCCAGATGGCCGTTGGCAAACTTCAGATGGGCCTGGACATGCGCTGGCTTGAGCAGGGGGACCTTGCGTGTGCTGCAGGATTTTAATCCTTGATGGCGTAGTGTGTTACTAATGGTTTTCTTTGAGACTGTGGTCCCAGCTCTCTTCAGGTCATTGACCAGGTCCTGCCGTGTAGTTCTGGGCTGATCCCTCACCTTCCTCGTGATCATTGATGCCCCACAAGGTGAGATCGTGCATGGAGCCCCAGACCGAGGGATATTGACCGTTGTCTTGAACTTCTTCCATTTTCTAAAGATTGCGCCAACTGTTGTTGCCTTTCCACCAAGCTGCTTGCCCATTGTCCTGTAGCCCATCCCAGCCTTGTGCAGGTCTACAATTTTATCTGATGTCCTTACACAGCTCTCTGGTCTTGGCCATTGTGGCGAGGTTGGAGTCTGTTTGATTGAGTGTGTGGACAGGTGTCTTTTATACAGGAAACGGGTTCAAACAGGTGCAGTTAATACAGGTAATGAGTGGAGAACAGGAGGGCCTCAACAGGAGTTTCAACAGGAGTTTCTTAAAGAGAAACTAACAGGTCTGTGAGAGCCAGAATTCTTACTGGTTGGTAGGTGATCAAATACTTATGTCATGCAAAAAAATGCAAATGAATTACTTAAAAATCATACAATGTGATTTTCTGGATTTTTGTTTTAGATTCCGTCACTCACAGGTGAAGAGTACCGATGATAAAAATGACAGACTTCTACATGCTTTGTAAGTGGGAAAACCTGCTAAATTAGCAGTGTATCAAAAACTTGTTCTCCCCACTGTATACTGTATATCGGCGCCTATTGAGGTGTGAAAATGGTCTGTGCAACAGTATGCAATATTCCAGAGACTCCCAAACTTTTTTTGACATCTAAATCTGTTTGAGCAAAAATATTTACTTGAAATGTGTTGTACTTATCAAATTAATATTAATGAATATTAATAATGATTAATATTAACATTAATGAAGTTAATGTTTGAATAATAAAAAATAAATGTGCATATTCACATGTATGGTCGAAAGGCATGCAGTTAATCAAATAACATATATAGTACATTTAGTATTTAGATTGTTTATATTTAAAAAAACTATTTTTACATAATTGTTAGCTCTTGATCAACTTATAAACCCTATATTTATATATATATATATATATTGTACTTCTGAAATGTTATGTATATATATAGTTTTATATACAGTATTGTTTTTAATATAGATATATAACATAAAATATTTATTCATTGTAAATTTACATTCTTATAATTTAAAAATCAATTCTTTATTTAATTAATAATCGTTGATTAATTAATTAATTAATACTTGTTATTATTATTAATTATTAGTTCCCTATGGAAGCTTGTTTCCGCCATATAATACTTTTTTTTAAGATAATTGCGACTTTATATCACGCATTTCTGACTTGTATATTGAAAGTGGAAGGCCAGGTTGAGCGCGTTGCATTGTGGGATACAGTTTCTCACACAGTCTGTTTTGTTCTTTACTATAAATACAGTATGGTCATTTTCACATACAGTTATTTATTTGCTTTCTCTGTTTCCTGAAGCATTAAAATGAACTCGACGGAAAGAGAATGAACGAGAGAAAGACGGACTGAGAGAAGTGTGACGATGGCGCTCTACCGTTCCGTTGGACTTCCAGGCCGTGTGGTTGGAGTAGCTCCTGAAGCTGTGCATGGTGACCACCAGGACGTCCTTCATGTGATCGAAGCTGGACTCGTTGGTGTGATAACCCTCACTGAAAGACACGTCACAGTCAGCGCGAGCGACAGTCATGTGATCGGAGACGGGATTATGGGAATCACAGACTCACTTGTACAGGTCGATCAGGACGAAGACCACGTTTGGAGAACTTTTGGAGGTGTTCTTAATGTGGAGAATGTCGTCTGGAGTCCCACACAGGACAAAAACTGCAAAACAAAACACGGACGCAAAGAGTTTACTGCTGTTACAGATACAATATGAATGTTTATTTACTGCTGTAACAGAGACAAAATTAATGTTTATTTACTGCTGTAACAGAGACAAATTAATGTTTATAAATATGTACTTTGGATGGATGGATGGGTGGATGGATGGATGAGTAAGTAAATAGATAAATAAATAAATAAATAAATAATAAATAGGTAAGTAGGTAGATGGGTAAGTATGGATGGATGGATGGATGGATAAGTAAGTAAATAGATAAATAAATAAATAGCCTAGGTAAGTAGGTAGATTGGTAAGTAAGTATGTAGATGGGTAAGTAGATAAATAAATGGGTTAGTAGATAGATGGGTAAGATAGATGGGCAGGTAGATGGGTAAAACAGAAAGATGGGTAGGTAGATGAGTAAACAGATAGATGGGTGGGTAAGTAGATATATAGATGGGTAAAACAGATAGATGGGTAGGTAGATGGGTATACAGATAGATGGCTAGATAGATGGGTAAGTAGATGGGTAAACAGATAGATGGGCAAGTAGATGGGTAAACAGAGAGATGGGTAGGTAGATGGGTAAGTAGATAGATGGGTAGATGGGTAAAACAGATAGATGGGTAGGTAGATAGGTAAACAGATAGATGGGTAGATAGATGGGTAAGTAGATGGGTAAACAGATAGATGGGTAGATAGATAGGTAAGTAGATATATAGATGGCTAGGTATATGGGAAGGTAGATGGGTAGGTAGATGGGTAAACAGATAGATGGGTAGGTAGATAGGTAAGTAGATATATTGATGGGTAGGTAGATGGGTAAACAGATAGATGGGTAGATAGATAGGTAAGTAGATATATAGATGGCTAGGTATATGGGAAGGTAGATGGGTAGGTAGATGGGTAAACAGATAGATGGGTAGGTAGATAGGTAAGTAGATATATTGATGGGTAGGTAGATGGGTAAACAGATAGATGGGTAGGTAGATAGGTAAGTAGATATATTGATGGGTAGGTAGATGGGTAAACAGATAGATGGGTAGGTAGATAGGTAAGTAGATATATTGATGGGTAGGTAGATGGGTAAACAGATAGATGGGTAGGTAGATAGGTAAGTAGATATATTGATGGGTAGGTAGATGGGTAAACAGATAGATGGGTAGGTAGATAGGTAAGTAGATATATTGATGGGTAGGTAGATGGGTAAACAGATAGATGGGTAGATAGATAGGTAAGTAGATATATAGATGGCTAGGTATATGGGAAGGTAGATGGGTAGGTAGATGGGTAAACAGATAGATGGGTAGATAGATGGGTAGGTAGATAGGTAAACAGATAGATGGGTAGATAGATGGGTAAGTAGATGGGTAAACAGATAGATGGGTAGATAGATAGGTAAGTAGATATATAGATGGCTAGGTATATGGGAAGGTAGATGGGTAGGTAGATGGGTAAACAGATAGATGGGTAGGTAGATAGGTAAGTAGATATATTGATGGGTAGGTAGATGGGTAAACAGATAGATGGGTAGGTAGATAGGTAAGTAGATATATTGATGGGTAGGTAGATGGGTAAACAGATAGATGGGTAGATAGATAGGTAAGTAGATATATAGATGGCTAGGTATATGGGAAGGTAGATGGGTAGGTAGATGGGTAAACAGATAGATGGGTAGGTAGATAGGTAAGTAGATATATTGATGGGTAGGTAGATGGGTAAACAGATAGATGGGTAGATAGATAGGTAAGTAGATATATAGATGGCTAGGTATATGGGAAGGTAGATGGGTAGGTAGATGGGTAAACAGATAGATGGGTAGATAGATGGGTAGGTAGATGGGTAAACAGATAGATGGGTAGATAGATGGGTAGGTAGATGGGTAAACAGATAGATGGGTAGATAGATAGGTAAGTAGATATATAGATGGCTAGGTATATGGGAAGGTAGATGGGTAGGTAGATGGGTAAACAGATAGATGGGTAGGTAGATATATTGATGGGTAGGTAGATGGGTAAACAGATAGATGAGTAAATAGATAGATGGGTAAGCAGATAGATGGCTAAGTAAATATATGGGTATGGATGGATGGGTTAGTGGGTGATAGACAGACAGACAGACAGAAAGACAGATCATGTGATGTTAACTCACTATTGCTGTGTCGGTCTTTAGCTTTCAGCTTGTCATCCAGTTCCTTTGGAGTCCACAGCATTGCTCTGGATATGTTGGAGGCGAAGAAAGCGGATCCAGCCTCCAGAGCATTGATGTACCTGACGGACGGACCAACAGACACCTCAGTGTTTGTGTGTGTGTGTGTGTTGTCATTTGTGTGTGTTATTGAGCATACCAGAAGCATTCCTCCGTGTTGTTGGGTTTTTTATAGATGTACGCTGTTTTCCACTTTGGTTTCAGGTTGGTGAAGTACGCTTCCCAGAAGTGGACAAAGAATTGAGAGATTTTGCGTGCCGGAGGAAGCAGCCGGGTGAGTTTCTCCTTGTAGTCGCAGGACAGACCGAAACTCCCAGCGGAGATGATGGGGATAGTCAGCGTCAGACCCACATTCTGACTGACAGACAGATGGGTCATTCATTTGGTGCCATGACTTAACACTTATAAACTTATTAAAACAATGATCTGATGGATTTCACTCTGTTAAGTGTTTAATATACAGTTCAATACATAATTACCTATATAGAAAAGTTAAATTGAATGTAGTTTTGTGGTTTTGGGTTAAGGCACATTCACACCAAGAACTATAACGATGATTAGTGTCTTCACTAACAGATGTAATAATGCTCTGTATTTAACCTTTCTGATTGGCCGTCAGCGTTTGTATTGTATATCAGCTGAACAAAATCGCTCTGAAATTGATTCCATCAATGTGCTTCCTCTGTGTCTTCATCGTTATGCTGATGTGGACTCGCTATTCTCTTAAAGTTAACCATTAAACTCTTAAAACATGGTTATATTTCTTGGTGGCAACAGGCCTTTAGTAAGTAAAAATACTGCTAGCCTACTTCACAAGAATCACATACTCTATATAATATTGGGGATAACAGTTACAAATCAGTCATTGACAAATCCAGTTTGAGTTGAACTTACTCCACCAGCTGAAAAGTGGCGTAAGTGCAGGACGGACCCAACATCACACATCCGAGTTCACTGCTGTTCTAACGGACAAAACAAACGGGAAAACGCGTTACATTTAACCGCTACTCAGCGCTGCAGGGTTTTATCCGCACTGGTTTAAATCTCCAATGTTTCAGCGTGCCCGAGGACCGACGGGGTTAATAACCCCGAACGCCCTTCAAACGTCCTCCGAGCAGACGGCACTGAAGCAGAACTCACATGCAGGGACTTGAGGATCTCCACGGCTTCACACGTACTGCTGCCACAACCCCTGCGCCGGTAATGAGTCGTGTTGAACCCGCTGAACAGAACCTTGATCTGGAAGTCCAGGCCTACCGGAACAAAATCACCACCACGTTTCAGTCGTCAACTTTATTCAACATCAGCTCAACCCGACTCCGGTGTTTGTTTTCTTCTCATTCGTAATGACTTCATGCCTCTATTAACAGGGCCTTTAAAAAGACTGTATTTGTTTTACTGGGCACTCAACTAGTCCACTCTTACAAATAAACTATTAAAATAAAACAAATAAAATATTGGCATTGATGGTTCCATTAAGAACATCCATGGAACTTTTCCATTCCAAAAAGGATTATTAAAATGTTCTTTACACTAAGAAATAAAAAGTTGTTTTTAAGAACTGTTCACTAAAAGGTTGTTTTTTTTGTTTTGTTTTTTTGGAACCTTTATTTTTAAGATTGTAGGTTTGGAAGCTGTCAAGTTATTATTAACTAAATATATTTATATTATTATATACATATGTGTAGTTGCTGATGATGTATAATCACAGTAAATCATTCGTGTAGTTTATAGCAAGGTATTTACTTTTTACAGCGAATATGTTTTTTAGTAAAAATTCAGTATATCATATATATATATATATATGTGTGTGTGTGTGTGTGTGTGTGTGTGTGAAAAAACTGTTTCTGTTAAAAAGCTTAATGAAGATTTCTGCAATAGTATTTATTATTTAAATATTAGGATATTTTACATTCATTTTATGATTTTTTGTATGGCAGCCATTGCTGACAGTCATTTGACCTTTTTTTCACAGTGAAGGTGTTTGATCATAATAATTCAGGAAATAACTGTAAAATAAGTGTTTTTCTGTAATACATTTAAAGACAAAGTTTGGAAAAGTTTTTTGCACTCAATTTAAATTAGGATATTTTACTTTATTTTTATGGTTTTTGTTTGGCAGCCGTAGCTGCCAGTCATTGACCGTTTTTTTACGATTTTATTTTTTACAGTGTATTTAAGTGTGTTATTACCACTGTCTTTGCCTATAGAACAACCCTACTGACCTCTAGTCTATATCAAACGGAAAATGTAATCAATTGATTAATCTGTGACCGTCCCGCTTGTGACCATAATTTTCAGGACATTCTTTAAATATACGGCTGCCTCACCTGCGTCCTGGTTTTGTTTGTTCTCCACTTCGACAGCCATTTCCACCACATCCTTCACGAACTTCAGGCTCCAGGGCGAATCTTCATCCTCCAGCAGAACCACGTTTAACGTGACAGAGGAGTTTATGCAGCTCAACACGTCAAACCCAGAGACGCAGAGCACAGAGCCGAACCAGAACCAGAACAAACCCAACATCCCGTCCGCAGTGAGTGCCAGTGTCCTTCAAAAGATGCCTGTCATTCCTCAAGCCCGTAATTCCTGATCAATTCCATCAGAAAGGTCCGATCAACAACAACATGGTCCACATGATGCCTCTGAGAAGACACCATACACCGACTGCAGCGAGAGTTTTCTGCATTTGTGTTTTTACAGGAACATAAAGAGGAAATGCGCGCTCAGGTGTGTCTCTGCGCGTTAATGAACAACCTGATCTGAGGGAAAAACCTTCATCGATCTAGTTTCTGCTTTATGTGTGATCAGAGATGACGTCTACTGACCAATGAACTTCAAGAAGGTCCAGCAGCCTTCTTTGAATTCAATCCAAACATCTCAGAAAAAGTCTCATACTTAAAGCCTCCTGGGTTCAAACAGCCGACAGGTGATTTCTGCACTCTCAAATATGCAGGGTTGTTTTAACCCAAATTTGGGTCAAATGTGGACAAACCCAGCTGTTAGGTGAAATTTTTAAATAACATTTTTTTAACCAAACAACCCTGCATTTTTTTAGAGAGTGTCAAATATATGTCTATATCTGCAGCTCACAGAATGTGCTGGAAGGTCTGAGCGGTACGTAACTGTTCTGGGGGACCTTGGAGGGGCCAAAGGTCCTTCGGGGCTGTAAAGCATGAAACCAAATCTGTGTGGCAGATATAGATTGTGTGTTATAAACGCTGACAGATTGCGGCCTGTAAATCTGCTCATAAAAAATCTCTTTTCAGAATCAGGAATGAGTGTTTACATACAGACAGATGAGAGATCTGGGTGTGATGTCCATGAGAAACCGGATCCCAGGTCAAGTTAAGTTTTAGTTTTAGGTCGAGATTTAGTTCCCCTGAAGAGTTGGAGAACCTCTCAAGTTCAGTTAAAGGTGATTCTTCAATTAGAGACACTTTTAGTTACTGAAATCATGACAACAGAATATTTTTCCAACTGTCTTTCATCTGTAAAACGAGTGAAAAAGATTTTATGAATATGATGGTGGATTTATGATGCTGTGTGTGATTCTAATGTAAATTCTTTAACTTGAAAATAAGATTAATTTCCTAGTTTTAGATTAGCAATGGTAAATTTGATTAGTTTTCATTGAAAACAAAACTTTCCCTAACTGAAGAATTACTGCTTCAAACCTGACGACTGATAACAAAAAAAAACAACATGTTTTTTTAATGTTACATTCAAAATGAACGTTTCCTTGATAGGCTACTTTCAAAAGCATTAAAAAAGAGAAAACCTTCCCTTAATGTTTAACGTTCGCATTTAAAAAAAAAAAAAAAAAAAAAAAAAAAAAAAAAACATTTTAAAAATATTTTGAACGTTCAGAGAACCTTCAGAAATAACGTTCGTTCTTAGAACCTTTTTGTTAGCTGGGTAACTTCATTATGCCAACAAAAAAAATAATTATTTTAGTAGCCTTTAAAACATATCAATGTCTTTTGTATGTAAATCAGAGAACTGTTAAATCAGGACTGGCCGAAGTAAAAACTCTAGTTCAACTAAAGACACAAAACGTGCCCTCGGCTGGAATCATTTAGCCTGCTGGTTGGTTCACACACACACACACACACACACACACACACACACACAGTCATAAATGTTCAGTCAGATATAGCCTATAAAGTAAAGCTGGCAGCGTTTCAGATCTGAGTTCTTGTTTAAACTTCTCTTCCTCTTCTGTAGGCCTACGTCTAACGGTGATCACAGCTCATTTTAACAGTCAATCCTCAGTTTAGTCGAGCCTGACGCAGTCGTTGCAGTAAGTTCGTAACTAATTCAGCTCCAGGAACAGATTCATGTTCACGCGCAGGGAATGATTGCTCATTAAGTGCTGAAGATGTTGAATAACTCGATAGGCTAGGTCTACTTTATATCTAGGCTACTATATTTATGTTATGCATTTGATATTCTTTCAGAATTGTGCCGGAGTAATCAGGTGCACATGGAAACATTTAAGACTAGCCCAATAATTTTTTTATGGTTGTTAATTAAACTATTCGATGGGGTTGAATTAGACACCGCTCGCGTTTCTGTCAGTTGTGGATCTCAGTATAACAAGACCGTGTGTCCGTCACAAGATGGCGCTGTAACACTGACAGCAAAATACGCCTCAGACTCCCACAACAGCCGGAGGTGTGTGTGGACGAGGATGATCCTTCCTGGTTCTCTGTGCCGCAGGCACCTCATTCCTGTGTGTATTTCCATAAGTACCAGTCAGCGAGGTGTGTGCTTCAGCCATCCGTCTGTTCTTATATCCTTATACCTGTAAGCAAGGACAGTTCAGTTATTATCCATCTCTATCCAACTCAAGTTGCTCTTATTAGGGCTACTTACCTGTTTGCTCTGTGCTGCAAATAAACAATCTGTCACCTCATTATAGAGGTCTCTATGTATCGTAACAAAAAGCTTTTCCTCATTTATTCTGTTGAATTCACTTGGATTAAATTATCTTTTCTGGTGGAATTGTGAGTCTGAAATGTGTATGTTAGACGGAGGCATAAAATGAAATACATTAGGTTACTGCAGCTTTAAAAAAAAAAAAAGTGTCAGGAGAGCAACATACGGTAAATAACTTTACTGGATCGGCCTGGAACTTTGAAATGGCGGCTCAACATAGTGAGTATGAGCAAATTTATATGAGGTGCCCCTAGGGACATTATTCAGAATTACCATGCATATATGTACTTTTCCTCTCACATACACATATGAAACCAAATTCATTCACATACTATAATGAAATGCTCACACACACACACACACAACTGAAATGCTCACACACACACACAACTGAAACGCTCACACACACACACACACAACTGAAACGCTCACATACATACAACTGAAAATATTACGCTCACACACACACACAACTGAAACACTCGCACACACACAACTGAAATGCTCACACACATACAAGTGAAATGCTTTTACAAACACAACTGAAACGCTCTCATACATACAACTGAAAATATTACGCTCACACATACAACTGAAACGCTCACACACACACACACAACTGAAACGCTCACACACACACACACAACTGAAATGCTCACACACATACAAGTGAAATGCTCTCACACACACACAACTGAAATGCTCACACACATACAAGTGAAATGCTTTTACAAACACAACTGAAACGCTCTCACTCACACAACTGAAAATCATTTCAGTATGTTGTATGAAAGCATTTCAGTTGAAACGGAAGGTGGTTAAAGTCCCCGCCCACTCCAGCAGGGTTGCCAGATGCCAAGGTTTTCCATCACAAAACCTCGCCAAAAACTGCAAGAATGCTTTAAAATTACCCATTGGTCCGTGTACTTTTGCATCCATTCGTTTTTACCTTTTTAACCCGTAATTGAAAAACGAAAAATGGTTGTTGTAGGCCCTATTTTTAAAACGCAAAGTTGAACACCAACATTTAAATTTGAACTGTATACACCAAATGCTACGCAAAAATAAATAAATATTGAAGTATTTTCTGATTTTTGTATGTGACTTTTGCCCCTTTATTAAACATGTAAAATATTCACAAATTAATATGAAAAAAATATATAGATTTTACTGGTTTTCTAAGGACAAACCAGTAAATGATATTTTTCCCGCAGTGCTGAATGAAAAGAGCCATAGCCTACTCTCGAACCATACAAATCAGGGTATCTTCCGTCCATTTCATTTCCAATTTGAAATGAAATAAGCAAAAACGAGAAAACGCGCCTTTATTCGTTTTTTCGTTTTTTATAAAAAACGAAAAAAAGAGATTTCGGCTTGATTTTTCGTTTTTTTGGTTAACGGATCAAAAACGGATAAATGACTTCAAAATCAGTTTTGCACATGTGGGCGGTCATGAGACGCCCCTTTCAGCCGATTGGTCAAGCAAATCTGAGCATGTGACGTCATCAGTAATGTCCCAGGTCTTTTCAACAAAATAATAGTCCTACATGGCTCTGCGTACCGCTTCTTAAACTGTACAGGGCTGTGCAACTTAACGCGTTTCACAGAAATATTTATTTCAGAAATATAACATATTAATCTGATTCTGCACTCAGCCGGTTTTATTTAGCTGTGCAGAGTTAAATCTGTGTAGTGCTGCACTAGACCGCACAGAGCGGGTGAAGCATAGACCAATGTTCTGTCAAGTGTAAATACGCAGCAGTCATAATAACCCTTCTTTTAGGCAATACGCTCAGTTTTGGACAAGGGGTGGTCATTGCAAATACTGTAATGCAAAACTGCTGATGGTGGTGGTGGGTACCGATGATGGTAAATTAAAATGTAACTAATCATAGCCGCGAGAGTGAGACAGCGAGATGATTGACAGGACGATAGCGGAGGAAAAAACTCAAGATAGCCTAACATGTGTTAGTTAAAAAATATTTCTTTCTTTAATATAAGTGAGTTTGTATCTGAAAACAACAACAATTGTCTAATTGCCTAAAAGAAGGGTTATTATGACTGCTGCGTATTTACATTTACAGAGTTCAATTAACACTGGAGGTTGGATCTCAAGGTACCTTTTTGAGGGTCAAAAAGCATTAAAAGGTACATATATGTACCGTTTCTTTTAAAGGTTAAGGTACAATATTGTACCCTTGAGGGTACAGCCCCAGTGACAAGCCATTGTACCCCTTAAGGTACAATTATGTACTTTATTTTCTGAGGCTGTATGTAGAGCCAGCCCTGATTGGCTGCTTGAATCTCAATTTAAAAGAACGTCCAGTCTTTCTTTCTTTTGGCCATCGGTGGAGAAGAAGTCAGAGCACGGTTACTCATGGTTCTTACAGGGCTTTTAACCGAGGAGGTCCTTCAGAAAATATCAGAAGCAGGCATAGAAGTAACCAACGTCGAGATGAAAGGAGAAGAAATGGACTTTCAGGCAAATGACTCTTACTCAAATGATAATCGTTTATATGTCACAGTTAGACATTGAGTTTAAAATGAAATGTTGGAAAATGTGAAAATTAAAAGGATTTAATAATTTCTGATTTTAATTCAGCGTGTGTGTGATATATATATATATATATATAAAAATATCATTATAGTCAACGATTGTACCCTGTCAAAGCCAATTTTGTACCATTTTTGAAGGGTCCATTTTTGTACTGTTAAATAAAAGGTACAAAATTGTCACCACAGGTACAAGACTGGTCTCTTAAAGGGTCATGAAACCCTAAACCAAATTTTCTGAGATTTTATCAGAGGTATGTGTGTTGAACACCATTGAAGACAATGTTAGCATCTGTTAGATTTAATAGTAGGGTAAAATGGTTAAATTTTAGTTTCTTTCCGCTATTTTCGTCTTCCGGGTTTAAAATCTTCATCGCAGGCTGTGACGTGGCAGAGCACAGTATAGTGCGTTGATGACTCATCGGTGTCTCATAATTATTAATGAGACTGAGTTTTCATATCCTATGAGAAGACACTGTCTCTTAATTATTCATGACACCATGTGGATCTTTCCAGTGACAGACATGTCAAACTGTGATATCGCGTAGTAGATGAGAGAGGCAATCATGGGACACACGCAAGTGTTTGTTTTCGTGGTGCAAAAGTCCAATTGGGTTGAATATGTTTCTCCGCGATGCTGCCCGGGCTAGACTCTGGCTCCGGGCGGTTGGTTTTCCATCAACCACGGACACATCTAAACGTGTGTGCCGCAAACATTTTTGAGCTTCGAGAATTGGAGAATGGTGGACTTCGCCTTGTTGACAACCAATGCAGGTTACGTCTTGCGAGTGATGCGGTACCAAGTCCCGAGGACTTTTCTATCCCTTCAGAGGTGTGTGTGTGTGTGTGTGTGTGTGTGTGTCTAAAATGAGAAGTCATCCACCTCCACAGAGCCCTCTTTATTATGGGGGTTCAGGGGGCGCGTAGATCTAGGCTATGCACGGAACGTTTTTTTTAAGCGGAAATGTACTAATTTTCAAATATATGTATAGTGTCTATAAACAACTATATATTTTATAATGACATTATAATTATACATGTAGCCTACATTAATATGTTCTCAATAGAATTACGATTACTGTAGGCTTACTAGGCTAATATAGCAGGGCATTCAGTTACTTTTGAAAGGACAATAATAAAGTGTCGCCAGCTATAAAAAAAATCTAGCATTTCCTCACGTTTTACCACTGCTTTTAGTGACAGTCGATATGCATGGCATACTGGCGATGACAGTGATGGCCTTACCACACCTCTTCTCACAGCCATCCACGCCCATTTTAGTTGCATTTTTCAAAAAGATTGTGAGCTAGACTTGAGCTGAAAGAGGGGGGTTTCATGACCCTTTAAAATCACAAGGGTACAAATATGTACCCTATGCCAAGGGTACAATATTGTACCCTTGAGGGTACAGCCCCAGTGACAAGCCATTGTACCCCTAAAGGTACAATTATGTACTTTATTTTCTGAGAGTGTAGGTGTAATGGCAAGGTATTAAATAAAGCTTCATGTTAAATATACATAAAAAGGCAATATAAACAAAGCTCATAAGCATTAATTTGATGATACTGTATTTTCTCCTCCAGAACCTAAGATCAAACAAAAAATAGTTTCAATGCTGAAACCCGCATCACATCAGAGCACAACGGATGCAGAAAGTAAGTGATCACAGCTACAATCCTTGAATCACAACACAATATTCAGACTACACTATAGGACTTTGTATCGGAACAATTGTTTTGTCTTTCTGCTACACAGGATTTATTCAGTTAATATAGGAGTTGAAAAGTGTTTAAGATTTAGCTGACAAACTTTAGTGCTAGAAAAGTTGAAAAAGTTTAGTGCTAAAAAACCTGCAATTCGTATAAAACCCAAAGTAGTCCCAATAAACAATATGATAAACAAAATGATCTGATTTTAATGGTTAAAGGGTGTAAAATGCAACGGTTAAAACCTGTTAAATTGGTTAACAGTAAGTTTCCGTTCTATATAGAGAATTACTATAATTGATCAAACCAGACATTGTGTAATTTTACAGAAATTTACCATTAAATTTACACGTTTTAATTTTACACTAATAAATTGATATTCCCAGAATTCCCTGCAAGAGGTCACATTTGATGTATTTTTGTTAAAATGACTATGTTTCTTATGGTTTTTCTTATCAGTTATACATTAGGATTTTATGTTAGCCAAATTAGTCTGGTGACGTAGGACTGTGTGCGACTTATCGCTTTCTACTGGATTTTGTGCTCCGCATATAAGCTTAATAAAGCCTGAACCTTGTCGTCTGTACATCTGTAATTTTTTTAACTCTGTTGCTGATTCGAATAGCAAACAACTCTTACTGCACGCACTGCAACAAACTTTAAAAAAAAATGGGGGTTGAATTAAAATGCTGGGTGAACTCAACCAATCAGCATGTTCAGCGCCCAAGTCTCACTCCCGAAAGTTCCTGAACGTTGAAAAAGTACCTCACAAACAAGGACTTTCTGAGGGGGAAATTATTACCCGGGACTTCATTTAGACCCTGGTCCCGGCGGACTAAATACATCCCAAAGTCCCTAGTTCCTGTGAAGAGTTCCTGCGGTGGAAACGCGGCTCTACTATTTATCTTCTTAGTTTGTGGAAAAGCTGCTTGTGATGAGCTTTGATTCATCATGTGGCTCTCTCTGAACACCACCTGTTTCTGGTGGTTGTCAGTGTAAGATATTATTAGTACTTTATAGGTTCAACATGACATGACTTTTGCGTAAACATACACGCCACTTTCAAGTCAAGTGGCGTGTTATCTATACGCATTTTGAGCTATCCGCGTGTATGCGTGTATGTCTACGCCATTAATGTCCAAGTGATTCCGCGTATATGTACACGCCATTAAATGTCCGAGCGAAACGAAGCAAAATGTAGATCTACATCTGGGGAGCGATATTTTTTTTCCTAGGATGGCAGGGGAAGACTCATAAATGCTATTAACCCCAGTGACGGGTAGGGACGGGGTTGAGGTAGGTCATATATTTATATATACAGTAATGTAACGTTAAGTCAACTGCGTTCATAAACACGCTGAAAAGCGATTATGCGTGTTGATAGCACGCCAAAAATGGAAATACGAATTGGCGTGTCATACACACGCAATTTTATGAGATCAGTCTGATAGGTTAGGATATTAACATTATATGAGTTAATGAAATATGTTTTTTTTTACGTAATTTTGAATCTGTAAAACCTAAAATGTTGTAATCGTATTTTTACCGTAAAGATCTGGCAGCCACAGCTTCCGGTTTTGCGCCATAAATTTTACAGTGAATCCGATAAGAAATCTGATCATTAATCAAACACCCCAATCCGTAATATAATGCTGTTGTTGTTTCATATACTTTAAGTGAACACTGATGATCTTTAAAACTAATATCTTTCATGTCGTAAGAAGTAGAAAAGAAATCTAAAAATTATGTGGAATAAGCCTTATCTGAACTGATTAAAAAAGATTGAATGTTTTTAAACTATAGTTTTACTTGTTTGTTTCAGTGCATAAGCAGGTTTATCAAAATCTCAATCTGGTGATGTTTGGAAGGGAGCAGCGCTGAAAAGACTTTCACAGCAAACACACCAGGGTGATTCAATCTAAACCATCCAACAATGTGTGAAGAAAGAAGGCGTATGCTACACACCTTCATCTGCATATCAGGTCACCCTGGTTGAAATGCCAGAGCTATACGATACGTCTCTGTCTCAGGAGGATGTGCTGCGTGAGGCATACTGTGCTCTGTCTCTATGTTCATTTAACATACAACCATTTCTCCTGGTCCTTCCTGTCAGATCTCTCACTGATGAAGATAAAGGAGAAATTAAACTACTCAGTGGCATATTTGACACAGCTGACGGGAAGTTCTGGGATCATCTAATGATCTTGTTCATATCAACCAGGACAAAAGCATCAGTGAATTTATACATGGAGATATTCAACATTTTGTTCAGAAATGTGGAAACAAATACCACACACTTATTAAGCAAAGACATGACAGTGAGCAGCTCTCAGAACTGCTTAGTGAGATTACTAGGAGGAATACTAGCTACTCAGATGCCACATATCAGCAAGCACAGATGGAGAAGAGGATTCAACTGGAGGACAGAATTAAGGAAATGGAGGAAGAAAACAGAGAGTTAAAAATGATCAAACAAACAGGTAAGACCTTAATACCTTAATATGTAAATATCTAAACAGTATAATATTTTCTATCTAGCTTACCATCATTATTGACTTATGATCTTACTTCACGTTGTTTTATGGTGCTGAAAGGTTTTTCAAATGTCTGGTTCACAGACTGCTTTTATAAAGACTCCTTCTCTCAGTATTGTCACGGGCTGGTTGAAGCAGGAAAGGATGCAGGATCTTAATTGCAGCAGTGTTTATTTAAATAAACTTGAATACTCGCAAACTGGAACAAAATAACCATGAACAGAACAACCAAACATGTAGAAACGACGACAGACAAGGAACAGACTGAAACACAGTGCTTAAATACACAGAACAGACAAGGGAAGACAAGGTGACAACAGCTGAACATGTTGAGTGATGACGATGATCGCTGGCAAGTGCTGGGTAATAATGGTGGAGTGAGTGCAGGTGTGAGCCGGAGAGGATGATGGGACATGTAGTGCAGACGGTGACTAACAGATGACAGTGACAGTACTCCGGGCGTCCTGGAGTCTTCCTCCGGAGGGTACCGGCAGTTCGGGAGACCAGGGCGGAGGAGGCGGCCAAGGCGGAGACGACCCTTTGGTGGAGACGTATAACTCTCTTGACTCTCAAAAAATAACTTCTGATGGTATCTTGACAGATTTATCATCATCTTTTATTTGCGGTTGATTTCAGGCTGTGTTTTTTTAAGTCAGTTATAGTAGTTGTTTCATGTTCTGGTGCAAGCATGTTGAACCAACATCACATTGTAACATTGATTGAATGCCATTGATTTATGGATGTCATTTCAAATTTTTTTCAACATTAATTGTGGGTGCAAAAGTGATGTTGATTCACACTTTGTGAATTTAATTGATGCAGTTAACATTGACATGTTTTAATGTTGTCTTGATGTTTGCTAGCTATCTGGGTTTCACTCTATGATGGGTAAACTTTGCAATTAATACGCAAATCAAGTGCGTTCCTACAACTAAGATCCCTGTACTTGACATCGCACATTCTGTGATGTGATTATCGTTGATGACCACATCGCGATATCGCTGCTAAAACAAATATATTGTGCTTCCCTAATCATGATTGCTATCTTACCAGAGATGGAAAAAAATCCTGCTCCAGTAAGTAAACGTGTCCGTGTCCCCAAAAATGTTGGTGCCCCCCGTGTTTTCTGGTGCAAATCATTCATTTTTACCACGCATGCACACCAGTTATATTAATACAGGAATTCTTGCATGATTTCAGGTGCTGAAAATGAAGCAGATGATCAGAAGTGTCTGAGGATTGTTCTGATTGGGAGGACAGGAAATGGAAAGAGTGCAACAGGAAACACTATTCTGGGAAGAGAGGAGTTTTTGAGTGACTTAAGCCCAGATTCAGTGATGACTGTTTGTGAAAAGAGAGTTGGTGAAGTTGATGGTCGATCAGTAGATGTTGTTGATACTCCAGGACTCTTTGACACGACACTCTCAAATGATCAAGCGGTGGAAGAAATAATGAAATGCGTCTCACTGTCGTCACCTGGACCTCATGTGTTTGTCATTGTGTTGAGTCTGGGAAGATTCACAAGAGAGGAGGTGGACACTATGGATCTGATAAAGAAGATCTTTGGTCCAAAATCTGCTCAGTTCAGCATCGTCCTGTTCACTAGAGGAGACGATCTGAAGAACAAATCCATACAAAAATATGTCAGTGAAAGTAACTCTGCAGAACTAAAAAAGCTGGTCAGAGATTGTGGAAACAGATTCCTGGTTTTTAATAACAGAGAAAATCAAGACAAAACTCAAGTGATTCAACTGTTGAACGTGATAGAAGAAGTGAAAAACACTAATAAGGGTCGATACTTCACTAACAGCATGTTTGAGGAGGCAGAGATGTCTATTAAAAAGAGATTTGAGGAAATAATGAAAGAGAGAGAAAGAGAAATTCAGAATCAGAAAGAAGAATTACAAGCCAACTATGATGTGGACATGAAAAACATGATGAAAAGACTCGCGGAAGAGAAACAAAGAGCAGATGAGGATAAAAGAGAAAATGGAGAATCATATCAGAGAAAAAGAGGAAAAACTCAGAAAAGAGTTTGAAGAAAAAGAAAAAGCACAACAGAAGAAATGAGAGATTGAAAACCAGAAACGACCAGAAGAGGAAAAACAGCAAAGAGTCGAATATCATCAAAGTATAGAAGAGATGAAGAAAGAGATTGAAAATCAGAGATTACAGTATGAAAAACAGCAAAAAGAAAGAGAAGAAGAAGATAGAAAGAAAGAAGAGAAATTTAGACAAGATCAAGAAAAGATGAAAAATGAACAAAAACAAATTATAGCAGAATTACAGACGAAACAACAAGAAGAAATAAAAAAGAGATTTGGAAGAGAAAATAGGAATAAAGAAGAAGAGAAGGAAAAAAAAAGGAATGGGAGAAAAAAATTAAAGAAGCTGTAAATGACAGAAAAGAGGAAATTAAACGACAGCAGAGAGAATGGGAGGATGAAAAGAAACGACAGATGAGAGAACGAGAAGAAGAAGAAAGAAAGAGAAAAGAGATACACAAAGAACAGCTGAAGGAAAACAAGAAGAACTGGAGAAAATAAGAACGGGATTTGAAAAAGAGAGAGAAGAAGAAAAACAGAAGATAGAGGAGGAGAGAGAGAAACAGAAGAGAAAGAGAAGAAAAAGAGGAAGAAAAGAAAACTGAAATGCAAAGACATTATGAACAACTGGAGCGACAGAGAAAAGAGGAGTGGGAGAGAAGAAGACTAGAAGATGATGAGAGACTAGAAGAAGAGAAAAAGAGATGGGGGAAATCATTGAAGATCTTAAACGAGAACAAGAAGAAGAGATCAAGAGAGGAGAAACAGAGAGAAAAGAAAGAGAAGACAAAAGGAGACATGAAATGAAAAAGAAACACTAAGAGGAAATAAAAAATACGGGTGTGGACATGGGATGGAGTTCAATTGTCTGATTGACTTAATTATATGAGAATGATAGTCAAAATACCATAAAAGCGTATGATTTTATGTAAATTAATATGAAAAAAGTCTCAGCTGTGTTGGGGGCCCTGTCAAGATTATGTTCATGGGGCCCAAAATCCTTAGCAGCGCCCCTGGCCACGGGTATCCTAGGATGATTTCATGGCGTGGGGAATCAGTCACATAGAATGAGATGGTTTCCATATGAAATTGTCCTACTTGAGGTTGCATGGGTAGAGTTTGTTGGCTGATGCCATCTCCAATGGGCTTGTTGTCAACAGCGTTAACTTTGAGTGGTGGGTCACAAGGTTGTGTGGGGATGTTGAATTTCTTGATGACGTCTTGATGGATTAAATTCAACGCAGATCAATCAACGCTGTAGAATCAATAGTCATTTTCAGTAGTAATCTTGACACTGATAGTGGGGAATTTTGTGGAAGGAAGAGGAAAATTGTCAACACTCACCCGGCTAGTCATTTTGGTAGTCTTCCTGGCTTTTAGTGGACATATGGCATTAACATGGCCTGCTTCTCCACAGTAAAAACACAAATTGTGTATCAGCCGTTGTGATTTCTCCTCCGAGTTGGGTAACTCCTAGCTGCATTGGTCCAGGGCTGGATTGAGCAGTAGTCAGGAATGAATTGGATATTTGGGAAGTTTGATTTGTCGGAGTGATTCTCTGTGATGGTGACTTGGTTTTAGCAGGGCTATTGCGCATGAGGTTATCAATCTTGATAGCGAGCGTCACATACTCTGAAAATGATTGGTTTTCTCCCTTGCAAGCGAGTTCTGCCTGTAACTCAACATTCAAACTTCGTTGAAACATGGCCTTGAGTGCAACATCATTCCAACCACTCTGAGCAGCGATCATTCTGAATTCTATGGCGTAATCAGCGGCTGATTGGCGGCCTTGACTCAATTGCACGAGTTGTGTTGAAACATCCATGCCTCCTGCTGGATATTCAAACACATCTCTGATTTGTTGAATGAAGTATTCATACGATCTTTGAATCAAACTGTCCGTCTCCCAGACCGCAGCAGCCCAATCAATTGCTTTACCAGTTAACAGAGAGATTAGAAAAGCACATTACTTTTCATCAGATTCAAAATCATCCTTTTGGTGTTTGAAAAAGATTTCTACTTACCGGAGAAACCCCTTGCATTGCTCTGCTGAACCATCAAATTTATTAGGTAAAGCAAAGCTTACCTTCTTAGGCATAGGAGGTGGTAAAGAATGGAGATACTGTGTGAGGTATTCGTTAGTAGCCTGTAGTTTGCTCAGCTGTTCTTGGTATCCCTTGAGGATGTTGGGCGCTTGTCTGAAGTATAAAATCATTGGTTACCCGTAAGCCAATCACATAACGTTTGGTTATGACGTGTGTTATTCGCCAGCTCAGCCGCATCGAACTTCCACTGTAAACACATGTATGATGCGAAAACAAAACCGTCGAGCGAAATACCGGAGTGAACATGGCTGACCGAGTTTTGCTGCCTCCTTAACCTGATCCTCCATGAGTGCAACCAAGGGGGACACAATCACAACTATCGCCTTGTCGGCCTTTGGCCTGCCCAGTTTCTCGCTGACGATCGGTAATATTTGATAAATTAAACTTTTACCAAAACCTGTCGGGAGTAGTGCCACGACATCACCTCCATTCAAAATGTTTAACAAACACTCTTCTTGTTCGGGCTTCAGTTCGGAAATGCCAGGAATATTCTCCACAATAGAGCGAATTGCATCTCGTGTCTCCATATCCACGGTCGTTTTCGATTTCCCTAACCTAAAATACAATCTTAAACTGGGTGCTTAGCGTCTACGTCACGGCTCTCAGCCCGCCCTCTGTTCATTGATTGGCCGGCTGTTTTCAGGCCGGGGGAAAACTGAGAAACATGTCGATGTCTCAGACTAAGTACAGAAGCAAAATGAAATTGAGCGGAAGTACGAAGTCTGACGTAGTCAGGCTAATGCTGTTGCACCTCCTGCAGACAAAACTTGTACTTGATTTGTTTTTACTTTATTTTGTTTTAATTTTATATTTGAAGCTTTTTACTAAACTTATGCTTAGGGGTGTGCCGGGATGCATCATACGTATACTGGCTTACTGGTATGCAAAACAAAGCATGCAGGTTAAATGGGGAAATAGCTTATCGTCACCATTCAGTGTAAGGAATGGAGTATGGTAGGGGGGGCTTTTGTCTCCGGCACTGTTTAACTTATATATGGATAACCTCTCAAAGCAGTTGGGGATATGTAAGACGGGATGTGTAATAGGAAACACTCTGTTAAACCACCTGATGTACGCAGATGATTTAGTTGTTATGTCCCCCAGTACTGTTGGGTTCCAGCAGTTGTTGGATATATGCTCCAAGTATGGGAGTGAGTTTGATGTACAGTACAATGCAAGGAAGAGTGTTGTGTTGGTTTGTAGGACTAGGGAAGATCAGAAGCTGCACTTTCCTATGTTTTACCTGTCAGGGCAATGTATCTGTGTATCTAACTGTACAAAATATCTTGGGCATATCATTACTGACAAGATGGAGGATGATGCTGACATGAATAGGCAAAGACGAATGTTGTATGTACAAGCGAACATGTTAGTTAGGAAATTTCATTCCTGCTCTGATGATGTGAAAGTGCACTTGTTTCGTGCTTACTGTACCCCTATGTATGCAGCCCCATTATGGGTCAACTACAGAAAGGAGACCATGCGCAAACTGCAGGTAGCATATAATGATTGTCTGAGGATACTGCTGAAGAAGCCCAGGAGCAGCAGTGCAAGTAAGCTTTTTTGTGAGAAAAATCCAAGTCCAGGCACTCAGTGGGTTACAAAAGTAAAAAAGCCTTTATTATTATTAAAGCGAGGGCTAAACCATTAAAAAACACCAACGCGTATCGGCCCACTTCGGCCTGATCTTGTCTGTTTGTTACCAACACCCTGATGAAGGCCAGTGGGCCGATACGCGTTGGTGTTTTTTAATAGTTTAGCCCTCGCTTTAATAATAATAAAGGCTTTTTTACTTTTGTAACCCACTGAGTGCCTGGACTTGGATTTTTCTTCCAAACTTTACGAACGTTCAACCCTTCCAAGAGCACCAGAGGATACAAGGGATACCCGCAGCACTCCAGCTTCCTTTTGTTCAAGCTTTTTTGTGACTTGAGGTTAAGCTGTTTACAGGCCCTCTTGAGGAACCTAATGTTTAAGTTTATGGGTCGACTTGATGAGTCACAAAACTATATTATAGTAAGGCTCACAAGTCCCAGGTGTAGCTCGGTCCGATATCAATCACACCTATGGAAGCATGGGTATGAGTGCCTTTTAAGATTTTTGTGAAAAAGGGTTTATTGTACATGTTTATGTAATTTTATTTTATTTTTATTTTTGTGTGGTGTATGTCCTGTTGTTGGGCCTAGAGCCTGTAATAAAGTTTATATATATATATATATATATATATATTAGTACTTTGTATGTAAAGTAGTTAACCTGTTGTAACGCAGTTCAGATGTTATGAAGAGAAGGAGGCGGGAACCGGCGAACATTTAACAAACTTTAATAAATAAATAAACACATACAAAACGAAAATAAAGACGGCCGTCCCTCACGGTCGACTGCCACCACACATAATAAAACAAAACACTATATAAAATAGTCCAGGCCTGGCCTCTCTCGATCTTCACTGTCGTCCCTCCTCCTTTTATGCTTCCGCTCCTCCGTGAGAGATACGAGACGGTGTGCCTCACAGGTGTCGCTCATTAGTAATCACACCACCGCCCTCGCGCCACTTTCTCACGGCCCTCGTCCTGCTCGCCACACCTGTATTTAATAAAACAATATAACTGAAACTAAGGAGCACGCCTGCCATAAGTCTCTGATTTGCAAAAGCTTGAGCGGAACAGACCACGAAGAAGTCTTCTGTGACCTATTTATTGTATGAAAATACAAATACAAGGACAGATTTGGCTTACTTTGCATAACCTGAGAATAATCTAAATAAGGTAAAAGGTGTTTAAAAATTACGTACCATAAAACAGGTACATTTATAAAAGCTACTTAAATGTCCTAATTTCCTTTTTTTTATTTGCTTTTGCTTCTATTTTCACAAGTAAGGTGTACATTTTCAAAACTCGTAATGCTAATATTACAACAGATCACCAAAAGTGCACTTTTTTCAAACTTTTCATCATGTTTTCAATTGTGTTAGCACAACTAAACTCAAAATCACCAAGTATCCTTTTCACAACACAATATAACTGTTTCATCTATATAAATGTTTTATTCACCGTATCTGCCATTCATAATATTACCATTACTGTCAAACTTTTGATTTGCTTCTCTTCTCGTTCAGTTTAATACATTTGTCTTTTATTTAATCCAACTGATCTCAATGGTTAATCAATTAATCATTTGGTACACCTATAGATTTCTAGAAACAGATTCTATAGATATAGTTTCTGCATTTTCTTATGCAGATAATCAGATGTAATGAATTCTTTTTACATAAGTGATTTTTCTTAGATTATAACCACTATGTTCAAAGTGTGTGTGTGTGTTGTCTGTGTGTCCTTGTAAACTCTACATAATGGGGACAAAATGTCTCTACGAAGATGGCAATATCTGAAATCCTTGTCTTTGTGGGGACATATTGTATACTGTAGTTATACATGTACATGTAGAGATTTTAAAAGATAAAGCAGGACAAAGGAGAGGAAACAGGCAATGACTGTATAACATCAGATTGATCAGAGATGCATCAGAAGGGAGACAGATGGCATAAAATATAGTACATTACAGTATGTATGCCATGTAGGGCTGTCACTTTTGTGAAAAAATCCTGTTCGATTTTTGAGACGTAATTGTTCATTGAATCGATTGTAAAATCAATTTTCCATCTAAAGACGTTTCCATTTTCAACACCAAATATAGGCAAATCCACGGACACCTAACAGGCATTAGGACAAGCGTAAAGAGGGCTTGAGACGCACAAGTCAGCAATATTTCTGATTATTTATTGGCGTGAAGTTTCGTGCACAATGACAAACAGGAGCGCAACATTCAGGGATTGAGATTAACACCCTCCAACGTCGCCAAATGCGGGTAAAAATGAACTTTGGCGGGAAACGCTGTCAAATCACGAGCCAATCTGGCATGTTTCTGTGTTTACTCACTTTGCTGGGAAGTTCGTGTAAGACAAATCTGCGCGGATTTAGTGCAAATACGCAACTCGCGAGTCCGCTAGTTTCACTAGAGAGCTCTATCACCTTAGAGTTATTAGAAGACGAGCCAATGGTATGAAAATACCATTTGCATCGCGAACTCCGCAAACTATAAAAGGAGCCGTGCTTGCATTCTCACATTATGTTACCTGCGGAGGAGCCAAGACTGTGCGCCCGGCCGTTTCAGCTGTACAGCGGAAGTGGCAGGCGGACGTAACGTCTCCGTTCCCTCCTTCAGGGAACAAGGGTTACATACGTAACCGAGACGTTCCCTTTCAGTCAGTCACAGTCATCACAAGTTACGCCAGTGACTGACGAAATGGGGCCCCAATCTAATCTCACCACTGCGGCGGTCTTCCAATGTCCTGCGCAAGCCCCGGCTCCTTGTCGTGAGGCTAGCACAAGCGAAGGGCCAGGCTAACGCAAGAATACCAAGGTACACTGGGTAGCATATCCCAGATGGAATATATAACAGCGCCTACCCGCAGGGAGGACATACAATACACATATGACCCGAGTACGGGATGCATATGGAGAACTCAGAGGTATCCAGCCCACAGGGTGAAATGTTTAAACCTCGAGATGGCAAGAGGGGTCTCACGTGCTCGGTGGAGACTTACCGTGGAAATACACATGTGGGGGTTGCCCAACCGGGGAACCATGCACATGGAGGTACCTAGCCAATCACGAGGGCTGACCAACCGGGCATGAACTTTGGTGATCGCATCAACAGTGCAGGAGGAACTCAGGGTCTATGGAGAACTCATCTGAGTGATATAGCGCACGTATCCAGTCCGTGGCGCAACAAGCGATGACACCGAGCAGGTCTTACTTACTGGCTACTGGGAGCGAGTACATGAGAAGACATCGGCCCTACATGGAGAGTCTAGAATCTCGCGAAAGTGTTGGGTGTCGCCCAGCCTGCAGCTCTACAGATTCCTGTTAGCAAGGCGGGAAGGAGGAAGCCACACTCCGGTGGAGTGAGCTCTTAACCCTAGGGGGCACGGTCGACCTTGCTGCTGGTATGCCAAAGCAATGGTGTCCACTATCCAGTGAGAAAACCTTTGCTTGGAGAGAGCCTTTCCCTTCAGCTTGCCACCATAACAAACAAAGAGCTGGTTTGAGGTCCTGAAACACTTCGTTCTGTCTACGTAAGCACAAAGGGTGTGTATTGGACAGAGCAGTGCCAAGGCTGTGTCTGCCTCCTCCAAGGGCAACGCTTGCAGGTTCACCACCTGATCTCGAAAGGGAGTGGTGGGAACCTTGAACACATATCCAGGCCAGGGCCTCAAGAAGGTGAAGAGAAGCACATAAACACTTCGGCTCCGAAGCAGAAATTTGTAATTTAACATGAAATTATATGCCTAAAATCAATACATTTGTTAACAGTTGAACATGTCCTAATACATGATGATGTCTCTCATTGTGTTCTCCAGTTTTTGGCAACAAGTCCTGCTATTCAAAGTTTCACGAATGGACTGGAAATCAGTCATCATGGGTAAAAGAATGTTTGATTTGTTTGCTTGCTTGCTTAGTTTTCTGAATTAAAACGTTCTGTTATTGCTGTAAATTAATTATAAATATCTTGAATTAAGTTAAGAGGAAGACAAGCTGTCAGATGAGGAATACATACCACAGTCTGAGTCAGACAATCAGTCAGACAGTTCAGATTAACTGACAACAAGACCAGCAAGATATGATCAAGTTAAACTCCACTCAGATATACAGGGTCGGGGAGATGCATCCTCTAAGTTTAGTGAACCTCTAAGATCCGATGTAGCCCCCCTGAATTTATCTAAGGAGAAAGGGAAACCAATCTTAAAGGCCAGGGAAGCAGCATAGTCTGGCTTGCTTTGTCATGAGGAGCAGTTGACTGATGTTGAGACAGACAGTGAATCGAAACCTTCACAGAAAGCAAGGACCAGAGGTACGCATGTCAACAGATGTAACTTATGTCATAACCCCGATCACACAACAGAGAGGAAAGTACTGAGAAGATTTTGAATGCAAAAAAGGCAGCAACATTGAGGGAGGGAGGCAAACCCTTACGAAAAGAAATATATCTCCCTATTTGAAAATATACAAAATAATATATTGTGTTAATATATTACAATATATTGAATAATAAGGAATTGCCGCTTTTCATATATTGAAAAATATGTGACAATATATTTACTAATATATCATAGTGTATGTATTTTATATTCAGTAATACTTACACTATAGATGTATATGTGATCAGTTATGGTACTGCATGTGTAATATATTCACTCATATTTACTCATGCACCATAAACACACATATATCGAAATATATAATGTTATATTTTTATATTATTTTTTAATTACATTACAAAAGTATATTTTCAAGCTAGTTATAAGAGAACGAACACACCTGCATGTCCTAAATTAGAGAGTAAAGAGACTATCACTGTACTGAGAAATGCAGAGACATTACTTTAGAAATATAGTAATCACAGACATCATTATGTTCAGCCAATCGTCAACCGAACCACAGGCTCTTCAGCACAATGGTCACCCCAAAATACATACCAGAAAACATTTGAAATTCCAAAACAATAGAACATTAAAAACTAACAGATCTCCCCCTATATTCAAATTGAGCAAAACACATTCAATAACACTTAATTTTAACATTTGCTCTCCTTTCACAGTCAGAAGCAAAGCATGATGGGAACTAGAAAGCTAATGTAACTCGTTCCATTAATGTGTGTGTGTGTGTGTGTGTGTGTGTGTCAGTGTGTAAACAATAAAACAAAAGCAAAAACTCACTTCCATGTCTGTTGTGAGGAGATTTGTTACACCATTGCATCACGTCTGCACGTCCTTCAGGAGGTTTAGTATTTTACTGGTGTAATATTTGAACGTTGACTTGTGTAATATTGAACGGCCCCCTAGAGGTGAAACCGAAACAACTCATCCAGATCCAGCCTGTAATTAATTTGTTCTGTTGCACTTCTAACATACACAATGTATTCTGTCAATGTAATTTGCAATGCACAATGATTTGCATTACCCTATCATTACATGTTACGTTTTAAGTGTAAAATTAATTGAATACATTTGTATTCTTAATTATTTATTTTCTTGATTTTCTGTTATGCTGCTTCTGCTGCTGCTGTTATTGTTATGATCAGGTGTAATTGTGAGATATGAAGTACTAGGTGAAAGGTCGAACTATCTCCGGGTTTGACTGTTCTTGTTACGTGACACTTTCCGAGTTCCATGTCCTCGTCTCTCAGCGCGGGAACGCCCCCTTTACGCACGTGACCAGATTCCGCGTATTTGATTGGCTGAGGATGACTCCCTCCCCAGGGCGCACAGCGCTGCAGAAGGAACCACATGTGCGGATTCATTCACACTCAGCAGTGATCATGTAGCCTGCAGTATACTTGAATCCAAATGCATAATACTCACCAGTATTGACTTCTTTATCTTTCGGTTTCAAGAAAGAAGAGAGACTGTCTCATTATATTCTTATGCATTAACTAAGTGTCATATCTGTTTATTTTAATTGTCTTATTTTTATTATTATTATTTTTAAAATATCTACTTCAATTGCTGGACAAGAAGAAATGGATATAAAGTGTCGTGTACCCGCATGTCGAAAGGTTTTGTGCCTGTTTGATGTGGACGGAACGCTGACGCCCCCCAGAGAGGTATGTGTTTACATTATAGCATACTTTTTTTTAAATCTACGTGATTGCGATATTAAGCGTTAAATATGATACATAAAAAAATAAAGGGTTATAAAAGATGCGTCTTCTCAGCTGTTGTGAGCGTAACAATCTCAGTTATGTAACATAATGTTTCTATTTCCAGCCCTGATCTGTGTGTGCTGTGGAGATTGTCTCGTGAGCGTGTGTGTGTGTGTGTGTGCGCGCGCGCGTTATTGATGAATGAGTGTGTTTATGTGCGTTATGATGATGGCACGCTCGTTCTGCACGTATACATCAGCTAGCAGTGTTTCCCATGCAACGCTCTGGGAATGTTTAAAAACATGGTTTAAAAAAAAATCCTTAGAACGTTCCATTCTTAGAATTGGTTCGTAAACATTGCCAACAGAATTCCATATGTACGGCGAACATTCTGTTTGTTGGAGTAGCCTAACGTTATGTACCGTCGGCTCGTCCCGTTTGTTCATTAGTCTATAGTGAAATCTGCCACTTAACACACCGTTCTGCTCATGTAGTGTTTAATTTCATTGAGATGGGTTTAGTATGATGGTATCAGTGCCATATGTCCCCCGCTGTCCATGTCCTTTTCTCTTCAGTTACACAGAGAGCTGTTCCTCGAACTTCTGTGAACGTGGTAGGCTAATGAAATATAAAACTTAAAAAAAATTACCTATTGATAATAGCTTGTATAGAACATTATCAGACTGTCACACACGAAATGCTATGTTACAACGTTAAAGGCACGTTCAAAGACCGTGATTTTGCCAAGTAATGTTCATGGAACATATTTTGCTGATCCTGGAACAACATTTCAGTACAAAAATTTAGTCCTACTCCTAACCCTATCCTTACCCCTAAACCCAACATTACCTATAACGTATTCCCCCATAAGAGGGAAATAATGAGTGAATAACACTGATGTAGAAACACCTTAGTTGTAAGTCTTAACTAAACTGTAAACTTGTTCTCAAATCTGATTGGTTTATTGGGATGTTGTTCCAGGATCAACAAAGATGTTGTCTTTGGAATCATTTGCTGAACAAAGTAAGCCAAAATCCTTAAAGCGTGCGCTTATGTCCACAGAACGTTACACTGCATGTAAAGAGGTGTATATGGACCATTAAACTTCAATATACACCGCAGAATTTCGGACGAATCAGGGAGAATAACTGACCAGCTATGGGAAATACTACCACGTCATGTTAAGTGCAACAGCTATTTGTCACCTTGGCAAGTAATATCCCCTTAAAGATTGTTTTCATGGGACATTCACACCTTTGTGCCAATCTGCCCTCTGCTTTGATCATTCATCTTTAAGGGATAGGATCCAAAAATAAAAATCCTGTAATCATTTACCTACTTTCAAGTAATTCTAAACCTGTATGAATTTCTTTCTTCTGTTGAAAACAAAAGAAGATATTTTGAAGAATGTTGGCAAGAAAGTGGCTGGTCCCCATTGACTTCCATGGTACGAAAAAAAAAATACTATGGAAGTCAATGGGGACCAGCAACTGTTTGGTATACCGACATTCTTCAAAATATCTTCTTTCCCACTGGATTGGCTGCTATGAGGCGAAACTCACCCCTGAACAAGACTTATCTCTAAAGTAATTTCATTGGTAAACTTGAAATTCGTCCCCCCTAAAACTCTTAGCACAGTGACTTTATTTATTACATTTAAAATATATCCCTCCAAAACCCCTGAAAGTGAATGATTTGATTGGTTTTCTTTAAAATATATCCCAGTGGTTTGGTTGGTTGCAGGCCAGGTGGGCATATTGAAAGAATATATATATAGTTTCAACCAATAATTGATTGTTTTGTTGTATTCAAGTCATGTCGATGGTAAATACGAGTGTGAAGCTCAGGGTTCTCTTCCAGCATTAACACATGAAAGGTCTTCACACCTGACAGCCAGCAGTTTCGGCTGTGAATGGCCATGAGACTCACTGAAAGTTACTGTGAATGTCCATATACATGTAACAGAGTTACGTCATTTAATTACAAAATAAATGTAACTGTAAAAAGTTTGCTGAAAAAAGGTGCAATTTAATTACAGTTAGGCTTACTTATTAAAATGTTGACGATTCCAAAGGGGGTTACATCTGAATATTTTCTGTAAAAAGCTGGGAAATGTTGAACAATATTAATTTGTTGCTTTGCCTGTTTTTGATGTGCACGATGTCTCCTGCCATTTAAAGGCCGTTTAGGAAAGCGACGCTTTTGATTGTTTTGTGAATACGTCAGCCAACTATTAAAATGCTTTCGACATCGAATGTTTCAATGTTGAACCTGAGGAAGCAACTACTACGATGAATAGTAACCTGAAGCGCCAACTAGTGGACAAATATCTCCATTTTGACTTGCAAAATAGAGTTATTTAACGACACAACGATTGGTCATTGAGTCTAAACAAACTTTAGGTGGAATATAACTTTATTTAAAATAAAAACCCAGTAGACTACTATGTTATGACAGCTACACTGTTTGGATTGCCAGTGAGTATGAAACTAGAATCTGTTCAATATAGAAATCAATATTAGGCCTTATATGGTATAACGTTTCCCTTCACACACACATAGTGGTAAAATAATAGCCATTTTACTATTTAAACTATGTTTTTTTAATATCGACTGCCATAAACAGCTCACTGCTATTACCGTGACTAACGTGCACTTTAAACGTCCGCTGGACACATAAAGATCAAGAATATCCCACAGAGCAGGCATGATGCTTCACGAGACTCATAGTCGATGTTTCTCGGCTGTTGGTCTATAGTTGCGAGGCAAATGTGCTGAAACCTGTTGAGCATCTGGTTGTGGCTGTTTAATTGCCTCAGAGGTCAGAGGTCACGACAGAAACCTCTCACTGTTGGTTGTGTCGTGTCTGCAGAAGATCGACCCCGAGCTGGACGAGTTCTTCCAGGCGCTGAAGCAGAAGGTGAAGATCGGCGTGGTGGGGGGTTCGGATTACTCCAAGATCGCAGAACAGCTCGGAGACGGAGACGAAGGTTAGAGAGTGATATTCATCACGCGTTTCATCACAATATCTCTAGTATCATCATCCTCCTCACACGTGTTTAAAGGGTAACTATACCCTAAAACAACTTGTGTTAGTTAATGATCTGTAAGACTGGGGCTTTATTAATGCTGTTCGAGTAATTTTTTGGACATTTGGGTATAAAGTGTTTTAATTCTAAACTTCATTTGAATTCTCGTATTGGAAGTTGTGGTGTCCTGTGACGTAAGAGGGTACTAGCTCACCACACCCTTGCCTACAGAGAGACGGGTCTCAGGTGCACCCCCTCCCCCACACCCCCAACCACACACACACACACACACACTTTTCCAGCATTTTTCAGATATTTTTAGTGGGTGGAGTCAGGCTTTGACCAGGGGTTGAGTTACCCTTTAATCGGTTTGGCATCATCATATGCAGAATGTAGAGGAACTGGTTCGACTGGATCACTGACTCAACACAAAAACGTAAACACAACAGCTGATATCCCATAATTCCTTCAGTCTGGAACAGCAGGGATTTTGAGATGTTTAGCTGTCGATTTATAATCATAAAACGATAACCCATTTGATGAAATAAATTTGTGTCCATCTGAATAAAGGAACGAAAAAGATTATGAAGTCAATACCAGTAAACTTGTGATGAGAAGTGTTGGATTTCATATTGAGGTCTCTGACTTCTGAGCACAGTTTGAGACATTGTTTGAGATTTCGTCTGGAACTTTAGAGGAGAAACATCTAAGAAGCATTTGCTCTCCGTTTACCAGTATGGCACACTGATATCGCACAAGGTCATGGGCTTGATTCCCAGGGACAATATTCAATCATTTGCTTTAAATGCAATGTAATTCGCTTTGGATAAAAGAACCCGCCCAATGCATAAATGTAAAATCTAGAAGAGAAAGTTGAGAGACCTCATTAGTGGTTTTCTCTCACCTGTGGGTGTTGGTTTCAGTCTAGACTTTCTCTTTAAAGGAGCCGTATGTAGGATTGTGTCCAGATCTGACGAAGGAGATCCGCCTGGACCCGATGACAATGCAGTGCTGAAGTGTCCACTATCCTCTCCCTATGGAGGATCCCTTTCCCACTCTACAGATAAAGCGTTGTGAAATCCGGCTCGCGTACCCCGAAGTGATAAAATAAAACAAAATTCCGTATCAAAATTTATAGGCAAGAAAAGTAGTTTGTTTAGGCTGGGTTGTATGAATTATACACCTGCGCACATATTTTAAAAGCACATAACTATAGAATGAATTCTGAATGAGCATGTGAACGCCGTCAGCGTTAATCACAGGTTCGCGTTTAAAAGGCTGATCATTTCGACGGAGGTGAATCAATCAAAGTTAACTTTAGCTGGAAATAACATTATTCAAGAACCGCTATAAAGCCAAAACAATCTGTTACCTTAAATTATATGTTTATCTCTGTAAAGCTGCTTTGAAACAATCCATTGTTAAAAGCGCTATATAAATGAAGATGACTTGACTTGACTTGATTGTGGCCAAAACTGGTACTGCAATCACTTTAAAAATACCATAGAGCGCTGTATCCCCTCCCCCTCCTCCCTGACTCGAGGTTGCCAGATTAGCTGCAGGATTCAGCAGAAACGTAGGCTGCTTCCAATGGCAAGTGACGACGAGACGTACACAGTAAGTTTTTGGTGTGTTGAGGTGTTGAGCTGGGTGTTGAGGTGCTGGGGCCATAATAGCTGAAGAGATAAGCGTTTTTGATTTGATATTTAATTTGATTTTATTTCGTTATTTTGAACATATAAATACAATTACAATTTTAAAAAAAGTCTGTGGATAAATAAATGTATAATAGTAAAACAAAACCAAAAACATATAACCACAAAATAAAACTTCCTTATTTTTAAAGACGAAAAAAAAAAAAAATCGATTTACAAGTGCTAAAGTTTTTGTCATAAGCGGGCTAACAAATAACCAAAACATTTACCACAGCAATTATAACGCCGGACAAATTCAATATCACCACTGGCTATCACAGGGTTGTTTTCAGTTTCATCATAAAATATTGTAGTAACTAAACTTGATTAGCAATGTTCATACAGGTCAACTTGCAGCATAAGTAACTTAGTCCACGATATACGCGAAGAACGAATGACGAATCATTTTTTCTGAGGTAAAGTTAGGCTTCTGTCTCAATTACGCTTCAAATTGCCATAATAGGAGTGCTAATGTTGTTTTCCTCTGCGTCTCAGCATAAGGACAGAGAAACTGGCTCCTATAATACATTGCTAATGTTAGCATACGTCCATGTGAGCTTACGTCACGTTACTTTGCACGAACATGCATAACTTTGTTCGACTGTCATGAATATATGAAATGTCCATTGACATCAAGTACAAGTTAGCCAAGCATAGATGAATCTTACCTGTCCAGGAGAAAATTAGCAACGTTGGCGTCTGTGTTCAAATTCTTCTCCGTTTTCAGCCGTCTCCATCTTTCAAAAGCATCTCCAATGCAAATTCTGGTTTTATTTCTGACTTTGTCACGACGAATTTCTGAATCATAACGAGGTCTTTTTGATTTAGTAACGTTAGACATCTTTATCCGACTACAGTTAGGGTAGATTAGAGCAAAGATGGCAACCCGGATCCCGAAACACTACTGACTTCGTGATTGGTGGATAGGTGGAGGGTGGCGCATCAGACCAAAACACAACATGACAACATCAACATCAGTTGAGGGCTGCAAGTCCACTTTTTAAATGACAATATCCTAGCCATACTACTGTTGTCAGTGATATAAGTATTTGAAATGAACATGATTTCTTAATGTCTAGTGACATATCAGGGCCTTTTTATGATTAATTGAAATACATTTCTTACATACAGCTCCTTTAAGTTTTCTAGAGATAATGGTCTCGATCAGTTTCTAGCGTTTGATCATTGCCATTATGATTGTGCAGGTCTGATTAGATTAACACAGAGGATCAGTGAGATTGTGATCGGATCAGAACATCCATCCGCATTCACACACAATCTAGATCAGAATCCAATCCGGATTAGATATGCGAGTTTATACGACACTGGCAGATGTGATGTTGGCCATTTAAACAGGACTGTGTTATCTTGAATGAATCCGAGCGAGCACTAAATATCTGTGAATGGAAAACAGCTTTGTGTTTGTGTCAGGATGTGTGTGTTGTGTAACACAGGTAAAGGTCACAGGATGATAAGATAAGATGATACGAGTGCTCTGATTGCGCCTCATTCTGTTGTTTTGTTCATTCTCTCTGCAGTCATTCAGAAGTTTGACTACGTCTTTGCCGAAAATGGAACAGTGCAATACAAAGACGGCAAACTCATCTCCAAACAGGTGTGTGTCTGCAGATCCTTACAATATATTCAAATGTCTTCAATGAAATGTCATTCATGGAGATCTCTTAAATGTTGATGGGAAAACAGAAGCAGCGTCACACTGTCCGGTTAAGGAGACTCCCACTATAGCAAGCAACCATCGAAGCAATGTTAAATCAGTGTTAATGTGTCAATGTGAACTGCACTGAATCAACATCAATGCAGGCACAATCAGCTACAGAAAGTTGTGGAGGACCAAACTCACTTCTTGTATTCACAGTGTGAACTGCTATCCTCTGGTAGACGATACAGAGTCCCAATGCCAAACTAAACCGGTATAAGAATTCCTCTGTACCTGTATCTGTACGAATGCTGAATAAGTGTTTATTTAAGTGATCATTTTAAAGTTTTTTTATATGTCCATGCAGCAACATGTAGTCCACAACAGATTTCCTTTCGGGGACAATAAAGTGTACTACTACTGCTGTCACTTTTGCACCCGCAATTAATGTTGACATTTTTTTTTAAATTTCATCCAAAAATCATTGGTAATGGCATTGAATCAATGTTACAATGTGATGTTGGTTCAACATCATGCTTGCACTCTCAGAAAATGAAACACAACAACTATAATAGCCTGAAATCAACTGGAAATAGGAGAAGACTCTAAATCTAAGATCTCACCAGAAGTTATTTTTGAAAATTAACAGAGGTTTAGATTATGATGTTTTATTACAAATATTTGGTCGTCATTATGGTGATCAGTGTTTGATGTAGTTAGCCCAGAAAACAAATTTAGGTTCTGGGAACGTTAGTTTTTGGTTCCCAGAATGTTCCTAGAACTTTACCTTAAGGTTAGGGGAACGTTCCCGGAACGTTCTCCCCTTACGTTATAAAAATGGAACCTAAAAATAACCTACATGGAACGTTCCTATAACGTTCTTATTTGGTTCCCAAAAAAAATAACCTCATCATGGGACCATTCGGGAACGTTAGGGGAACGTTCTGTGTTTGCTGGGAGGCAGCTTGACTCTTGGCTTTTTATGTGAGTTTGTGGTCTTTGTAACAGTGTTTACCAAAACACATACATTGTTGCAAAGGAAGCCAGAAACAGAGAGGATCAGGTGATATAGTTTTCAGCATCATAAAGTAGAATTATTTACTAATCTTATCTCTGACCAAAAGCGGTTATTTGTTATTAATAGATTATATTCACCAACAACACTTTCTTGCAACAGATCAGACATTCTGAGTTTTATTTTTTATTTGTATATTTACAATGTCGGTCTTAAATTATTTATAGAACTTTCATTAAAAGTCTTAAATTCCTCTTCTAAGTTCAGTCTCTGTTTCCCAGGCCATTCAGAATCATCTGGGCGAGGAGTTACTGCAGGACCTCATCAACTTCTGTCTCAGTTACATGGGGCTCATCAAGCTGCCCAAGAAACGGTAACACACACACACACACACACACACACACACACACGCACACACAATAACACACACACACACACTCAAACACACAATAACACACACTCACACTCAAACACACAATAACACACACGCACACTCACTCACACACACACGCACACTCAAACACACAATAACACACACGCACACTCACACACACACACACACACACACACACGCACACTCAAACACACAATAACACACACACACGCACACTCAAACACATAATCAACACACAATCACACACACACACACACACTAACACTAACACACACTCAAACACACAATCCCACACACGCACAATCACACACACAATCAGACACACACACACACACACACACACACAAACACACACACTGACTCACTCAAACAGACACACAGACACACACTCTCTCTCTCTCTCTCTCTCACACACACACTATCTCTCTCTCTCTCTCTCTCACACACACACACACACACACACACACACTAGGGATGATGATCTGTAATGTCATTACAGATCTCTCTCTCTTGTCTCTCCTCTCTCTCTCTCTCTCTCTCTCTCTCTCTCTCTCAGAGGGACATTCATTGAGTTTCGTAACGGCATGATCAACATCTCCCCGATCGGACGCAGCTGCACGCTAGAAGAGCGAATCGAGTTCTCAGAAATCGACAAGGTAATCTCAGTTTATTCTCTACGATCGGCTAAAAGTTGTTGACCTGTTCAGACCAGACCCTAAAGGTTTGTTCATATCAAGTCATTTCAGTTACGTGACCTAAAAGTCTTTATCTTATTGTTCAGTGAGTTTTGTTGTTGTTGTTGTTAACAATAACATTAGTACTACATTAGTTCCCATGACCAGTCCTAACTCTCCCGTCCCACAGAGAGAGAAGATTCGAGAGAAGTTTGTGGCGGCTCTGCAGGAGGAGTTTGCAGGAAAAGGCCTGCGGTTCACTAGAGGTGAGCAGAAAATGACATCGCCAGGTCTCTAACCACCCAAAACAAATGACCTGTGATGTTTGGACCTGCAGAGGAGACAAAACTCACACACACACACACACACACACACACACTCACATGTTATCTGTGCTAAAGGTGATAAGAGAGAGCGAACGGATGCACTCATGTGTCTTGACAGACCAGTGAACCGAGTGTTTACTTAACAACTAAACCACACACTCACACACATTAGCTTTGACGTCTGCAGTCAATCTACAGCAGGTTTTCCTCTCTAGTTCAGCTCAGTTTGGCACACAGTGGCTTTGTCTTTTCTTTTTCTGTTTGACGGACAGTGTGAGGGGGAGGGGCCAGAGGGTCCGGGGGGGGGGGGGCACCTAGGGGTGTGAGGAGATTAAGCCCTCTGATTGGCTGTGGCTCTAGCAACTGTTGAGTCAGTGGTGGAATGTTGCTGCAGTCCAGTGACGGGACACTAACAAGCGTGTGTGTGTGTGTGTGTGGGGGGGGGGGGGGGGGGGGCTGGGGGGGGGGGGGTCATATTTGATTCGCATATTTCTAAGGCCTCAAATGATCGACATGATCAAAACTTTGCTGAAAACTCAGTTTCACACAATTTACTCCAGTGATATGTCGTACGATTGATAGTTTATCGTTTTAAAAGGTATTTTAGTATAATTGTACAAACGGGAAATCGGCGCTGATTTGAATAAAGTAAACATTAGAATAACTGTGATATTGTTAGTAATATCTCAGGATGAACACTTACTGAAATGAAGAAACTTCGGTTTACTTGATTATCCAGACATCATTTTATATAAAAACCACGAGTCTCAAATATGATCATCAGGGTTTTGAGGAAGGTTTATTAATTCATCTCTCAATCATGCACTGCATTATATGCTTTACAACCGCAGATCATAAAACTAAGCATTTAAATATCATCTTACTAAGACATATAATTGGCTGATATAGAGTGACGAATGAGATTATATGCATTTTATTTACAGTATGTAGTCTGTTATATTATAACAAAGATATCATTGATGTACACTATGCACTATGAATGTACTTTTCGTCCATATAAATATCAGCATCTGCACAAAACTGCATATTTTTGCTCTGTTTGTGTCACGGGTGGCTGTAATCAAGCAAACAACGAGCGAGATACTAAAGAAGACTTTAACCCAAGACTGAACATGAAAACACAACCATAGCCACAGACTGAAACAGAGGGCTTACATACCCACAAACAAGAGGAACTAACGAGACTAATTAACACAACACGCCTGAAACCAGGAGCATAATTCATTTGTAACCAAGGAGACAGACAGGTAGTGAACTGAGGAGAACTGATTAACAGACTCAGACATGAACAGAACAGGGAAACGGATCAAAAACAAACGTATCCCTGACAGTTTGAGCCTCTGAATAAAATCAAGGTGCTTTTTTCTTCATATTCTCACTTGATCATCAAATATGACACTTCCATTAGAATTTTCCAACTATTATTTCACATTCACATGGGTTAATACTTCATAAACAAGTCAAAAAAGCAGCCTGAACTTATTTAGCCAATCAAACGCGATCTATAGCTGTCATTCAGGTTTGCTGGCATCTGATTGGCTGGCATGTGTAAGGAGGGCGGGGTTTAGGGATGATTGATGGGATGAGGGCGTCTAATTTAGTGGGTAAGACAAACACCACACCTTTAATAACGTCCTTGAACATTATCTCTAAAGTTTTAACTTGGAAAACATCATGCATCCTAGATAAACATCTGATGGTCAAGGAATCACACTGTATTTACTATTTTTCTTTAGTAATGGTGTGATTTCAGTCGTGAATGTCGGGAATAAGTGCTGGTGTGGATCATCACAGGTGTGTTTCTGTGCGCTTTCAGGGGGTTTGATCAGTTTCGACGTGTTCCCGGAGGGCTGGGACAAACGCCTCTGTCTGGACGTCCTGGAGCAGGAGGGATTGGACGCCATCTACTTCTTCGGCAATGAAACATCGCTGGTACGTTAGCAATGTTCCCTCTCAGCTGCGCAGGCCAGGCACTTCTTACGCCGCACACACACAGGCACAGGACAAATAAAGTGTGTGAAGACACAATATTTGATAGTCTTCTAGTGAATGAGATATAATTGCAGCGTTCTGGTTAATTGCCATAGTTCAGATATAAATGTCTATGGATTTGAAGAAAATCGAGTAAATCAACTATTGAAAGTAACGCTTTAAATAATGATTGGATCCGTTACATCGTTACACCAGTAGGTGGCGACAAGTGACTGTTGAAAAGTGTATTTATTGAATCATTCATTAAGAGATTCGTTCAAAAACACTGATTCATCCATTAATGTAACAATTAAGCATTTATGAGTGAGTCACTGAATCATTGATTCAACCCAAGTATTTTTTAAACAATTCATTCAGATTCATTAAACATTTTAATCAGACTGATGTTGATACTTAGGGCGTTTTTTCACACCTGAAAGTCCGCACCAAGATCCGAACCAAAGTTCACGTTTTGATACATTTTATACTTTCAGAAAGTTTTGGTTTGGTTTCACACTGCAATTATGCGAGCGCACTAAAGAACTTTACGTGACATACTTGCGTCCTGTCGTCATCATCTATGTGTGCTGCATCTTGACATTGATTGGTTTTGTAAACGGACGTGCGTCTGACGTCAGCGTGTTGTCAATTCGGCGGGTAACTTTGACAACATGAATGAACAGACGCATATCGTTGCAACTATATTGTTATTTTTATGGCATAATTACCTGCAGCACCAACTATACACAAGGCTAGTTCAAATTCGCCAAATGAACGTCCTCGTCGTGCGAACATATCGTCGCCGGCAGGAAAGGAGGAGAAGTTGACTTCTTATTATGTCATCAGACCATACTTCAATTAAAAACCTCGTCTCCTCCTCTCCCCATGTGCTACTACGGCTCATTTTTCCTGCCACCTTCTGTTTTTTTCGGCTATGCGGGAACCACCAGAACTTCCTGTAAAAGGTCTGAAAGTCCGAACCATACAGAAATGCTTTCACACTAGAAACGAACCAAACCTTTGTTCAGATTGATCCGGACCGAGACTACCTCTTTTCGTCGGACCAAATTTCCTCTGTTTGGTCCGGACCGTGGTAGAAATAGACGGGACATTGAACGTAAGTGAGTGACTCTGTATCTGTTCATTTATCTCTAATACATGTTTCCCGACCAGGGCGGAAACGACCACGAGATCTTCGAGGACCCTCGTACCATCGGCTTCACCGTCTGCTCCCCTGAAGAAACAGTGCGGCTCTGCAGGGAGATGTTCTTCAGTGCTCCTCCCAATGAGGCGTGACACACACACACACACACACACACACACACACACGCACCAGACTGCCTGTGTGCTGCTCTCCTGCGCCCCCTGCTGGTCACTGGGGGAACTGACCCTGAGACAGACCCAAACCACTGTTGGTCTTCAGACTCAAGGGACTGTGTGTAAATATCACTGATGGACCCTCATCAGTACATGTTTATAGTTTTGTAAAGTTCAAACATTAATTTTAAGTCTAAAGATTCCATCCTTTTTACAATAAAAAGTGTTTTACGGCGGCCACGTTCACACTGCAGTGACAGACGCATTAAAATACGGTGAATCCTCCGGATGACGGACAAAATGCAGGAGTCACTCAAGAAATGACGATGATTGACGTGCAACTTTTAATATCTAGCAGTTTAACCCATCTCGCAGACCTGTTCTTAACCAATAAGAGATCAGTTAAATAAATCAAACTTATTTATTAGTAAACCTCCTTCAGTAGAGGCTTTTAAACAAGTGTTTAACTTGTTTTTAACGTAATAGTCCCTTCTATTCAAAGGGATTGAAGCTAATTTAGAAAAATAATTATTGTATATAAAATTTATTGTGAAGTAATGCATTTAAAAAAAATAATAATAATGTACGCATTCACTCCTGTCTCGTCACATTAACAATTGAGCATTACGAGAATAATATAAACACACAAAAATATATTTCAAAGTTGTAAATAAAACAGATTATTGTATTATGTTTTTACATGAAAATAGTTCCTACTTCGAAAGTTCATGTTTAATTCTATGCATTACTTGCCTTTTCTTTGTAATTTGTGAAATTTATTAGCAATTTATGAAATGTTTCTACGCCGTTTTCTTTTAGTGAATGGTGGAATTTTATTTCAAAATAGCGAAATTTGACAGAAAGCAGTAGAGTATTTTGCATCCCTGAATATTACTGTCGGTCATATCATTTAACTTTTCTGCCCTACAGAAGTTGTCAGATATTAAATATATAGCTATATCTCACCTCACATTCATTCTCCATCTCCAACCGTTAAAACTGAAGTTTGAATTCCCGCTCAGTTTCTGTGAAACCGTTAAGCTCCGCCTCTTGATTTAATTGGCCATCTTAAATTGACGAGCGCTGTCAATGTTTGACCAGCCTGAAAATTACACTTTTAAAACTTTTGCTATCCTAACAACAAACTCAGGATCTCGGATGGAGCCGTTTGGTTTCGTGAGTGTATCAGCTCGGTTTCTTTATCAGATATACAGATGCTTCTGTCACTGCGTGAGTTATCAGTTGGCACTGCTGTAAATGACCGACCTCTTTGTGTAATATCAATCAAACACTCGTGAGTCGTGAGGAATGACAGTGTGAACGTGACCGTGTTCATGGCGAAACGAGTGATAGATTCTGTTCCGTGTTAATCTCAAGTTTGAGATGGTCTCGTGATCTTATTTGCTGCTGTCCGGGTTGATTTCAGAGTTAGTTTTATTATGGTTGTGTCCGAGTGACTGTAGCTGAATGTGTTTCTAGTATTCCCTCTCTGTGATTTCAGACTCTTGAGATATGAAGATATCCCGCATTTTTATGAATGAATTATGATAGAGATATTCACGTTTGTAGCCTATAGTGAGAGAACGTGAGATTTACACACTGAGAACGAAAAAAAAAAAATCTAATCTTGCATTGCATAGGCTGCACATTTACCGTTGCTCGCAAGTTTTCGCGGGCAATATCCAGTAATTTTAATAGGAATAGCCTACACGTGATTGGGAATTTTGCATGAGTTTTTTCCATGCAAATTGCTTTGGGTTGATTTGGTAATGCAAATAGAGTGCAACAGTCGGGTTCTTGAAGTAGAAACTTGATTCATTTTCTTCATAGGGAAATTCCTTTTTAAAGATAACTTATAAAACTTTAAAGACAGCCTTATTGTGAGTTACGATTGTTAAATAATAGTATTTATTTCTGTTGAAGCCGTCAGCCCGCATTATTCTACCTTTTTTTTTTATTTTAACAGTGTTTAACAGCGGAATTCATTGTGAAAAAAAACAAACTACATTACCCATGATGCTGTACACCAATTCCACCAATCAGAGAGCCGAAACAAGCTAAAGTACCAATATATCTCTTTATGGAATTGAGTCCTACACTCAAAATATTTCAATATGCATATTTTGCAATAAACTTAGTGTGTGTATATATATATATATATATATATATATATATATATATATATATACAATCAACATTGTTTTTCATTTGATTATGCTGTGGATTGTAGTTCTTTCCCTGTGTACTAAAGTACACAATCTTGTACCTTTGTATTTTTGTCTGATTTTCAAATACTTTTTTGCTTCCAATCAAAGTTTGTAATTTTATGATTCACCTCGTAGCTGGTTGGCTTGGTTCGTGGCTTATAACACTTTAACAAATCCCTATTGGAGAAATGAATGTAAAAAATACTTCCGGAACCAGCGCCATTGAAAAAGTGGGCGGGCACTAATGAACTCTATTGACCAATAGAATTCCGCTTGGTTGGAAAAGGACTTTTGTTGCTGTGCTTCACACATCGACACACTATTGACAAAAGACAAAAGGACCTTTTTTTGCCTGCGAAATTTCGTTAATCTGTTTAGATGTGATATTCACGTGTTAATCATTCCAGAGATTCCACATAATCACTGAAACACTCCCGTTGATCTCTGACAACATGATGCCGATCCGATAGATATCCAGGGCATTTTTATAACGTTTTTCTTTTGTTGTTAAATTCGGAAATCTCTAGATCAGGTGTTTCTAATTTTTTTAGATTTTAATCCAGAATCTGCTGTCTGTTGGTAATACGAATGTTAATGTGTTAGTTTCATATCTGATGGAATAAATGCACTTTAACTTTAATTCATTTGGTAAAATGACACTAATGATGTAAAGGGTGCTTGAGTGGCTCGTCCGCCCCTTTAGTTTCATCTGCCAGTTTGTTTTGCTGGAAAAGTCTGAATGATGTGATCAATTCCAACAAGCAAACATGGTTATTAAACAAACATTTATTGAGGATGTTAGTTAATTTTTTGTTGTAAAACTCCGAATAAAATGAAAAATATGTGATATCAATAATGTGATTTTCTTTCAAGATCCATGTGATTGCGAATAATACTAATGTGATGCATCATGAACATGTCTGTTTATTGTAAATACACATTTTTCGTAAATAGTAAAGGAGTCTGATCTTTGTCTATGGATGCTGGACGTGTAATATTTGTGTATGTGCAGATGCCGTGGTTAAAAGTTCTGTGCAAATATAATTTTTTGCATGATTAATGACATCCTTTGCTCTGCAGTGAGATACAAACGTGTGAATCATAAAGTAATTTTATTAGTCCGTCAAAGTTCACAAGGATATGACGTAGACTACAGTGATCTGAGCTCTAGAAAGTGCTGAAAATAGAAATAAAAACAAAAAAACAATCACAGTTAAAACAAAACACAACTGAGGGTCCAGAAATCTGACGATCAAATCACAAGACAAACTCAAGAACATGCAACGTATCATGTGACCAAACATCTAACGCAACAGTGCATCACCGTCATTAGATCATCATGAACGTCACACACACATATAGCAAAAATCACACAAGATCTTTGCTATGAAAATCTATTGAAATGCTTTTGCTAGCCGACTGTTATTCCTCAGCTTGTCTACAAAATGCTGCTTGTTTTACCCTGAAAGACTCCCGGGAATTCTGGGAGATTAAGTCAGTTTGGCAGTTTATATTTGGGGTTTCAAGTGCAATTTTAGTCTATGATGCTTCAGTTCCAGCATATATAACAGAGCTTAAAGTTACAAAGCCCTCCAAACCCGTCAAGATCATGTCCGACTTGTATTTCACCCAGAAATCAAATGAAAATTATTTGCGTAATAAAAATTACGTTTAGTTTTAGGATTTTTGCATTGCAACTTTAATGAGAATGAAGCATTTGCCCCCCTAAACTCTCTCACTACTGCAAAACATCAGTGATATTTTACCATTTACCTATATTACCATCAATTTAACACAGAATTATCAAAAATTAATGCATAAACTCAGACAGCAACGTAGTGTCGGCCCACATCATAGACTCCTCGACTCAGTTACAACAGCCCAAACTAAATCTAAAGCTAAAAATGTAAGCGTCAAGAGCCTAGCTAAAGCAAACACTGATCATCATAATGGTGACTTGAAATTTGTGATTTCAGGTGATCAGGTGTCTTCAATAATGCTCAATCATCACTCAATCACTTAATTATCTCATTAATTTAACACTGCTTCAGGGTTCATTTAACACTCATATTTTAACACTCCTGAGTGTGGTCTCAAATAAACTCCCAGGACAGTTAATTTAACACTGGAGTTTTTGCTGTGTACCAAATGTGGGCCGGATCTGGGCCGACACTATGTTGCTGTCTGGAAATAAACAGAATTATAAGAGCCAAAACCAGTCACAAGTGTAGACATGTGCGCATCTGGATCGATGCTTTCGATTCGAACTCGGTTCACAATTCAGTTTGAGGATGTCCAACCATCATTTCATTTCATCAGACGTCTCGTTTAACCAGAAACAAACGCTACGCAAGAACACAAGCATTGGCAACAAAGCTTTAAATAGCCACGCTATTGAGCCTTAAACAGAAAAAGTACTGTGAATTGGCACTGAGAGCGTCAACAATGCAACAGAAACCTGTGAGTTGTGTATTTGCATTTGTGCGCTTGCGTTTAGAGTCTGTTTCTAAGCGTTCCCGTACCGCAACCCGTCTTCATTAGTTTGTACAGCCTTGCTCCCATGATGCTCTTCTCTCACAACAATCCGTCTCTAGGAGCTGATGATCTGGCCCGACCAGGTCTCGTGTTTGGTCCCGGGCTTCAGGTGCGTGAGGAGCACCTCCACGGCCTGGACCTTCACGTTCTTGGGCGGGACGGCACAGACCTTGTACGTGACCTCGTCCCCCTCCATAGGAACATACTCTCCTTCAATACTGCGAGAGAAACACCGGCGGGAAAACACACGGTTTGATTGACACACATTGATTTACAGTCATTTTTGCAATCAAACATGACATTTGCTTCTAAATGACTCTGATATTTCAGGTTATTGAGTGTCGTGTTCTGTTTTTGACCAATGACCGTAATGACCATATTACAGGTGTTTTCCTCTTCTTTTCATCTTCAGTCTGCCCACAAACATACACTTTCCAGCACTTTTTAATAAGCTCATCCACAGTTTTTGTTATCAAATCTTCTAGCTACTCCCTGCTGGTGGCACGGCCTGTTTTGAAACATGTATCACACGTTGAAGGCCAGAGAAGAGATCAGTGTTGTGCAGTGAATGTTCAGCGAGGGCGAGACCTACAGTGTGAATCACACTCTGCACATATATCAGACATGTCTAATAAAAATATACTACAGTAGAAAAATATACTACATTTATTCTTGATAAATGTATAATTTTTATTAAAAATATAATGGGTTATCAAGTTTTCTGATTTTTCAACAGATTTAACAAAAAAAAAAAAAACAGGAATTGCTCATATTATTTTAAAGATCTATTTCTAAAACCACAGACAATAAATATTTAGTCAAAAGTATTATAATTGTATTTTATATGTATGTATGTAATAATACTATTATTATTATTATGCTTTGGATTATATTTATTATTATATTTTATACAATTATTAATATTATATTTTACAATTATTGTTAACATTGTTGTTAAACTTTATAAACTATTAATTATTATTAAACTTTATAAAAATAATAATAATATACTTAGTATAATTATTTAATAGTTTATTATTATATTTATAAAATTACTATTGTTGTTGTTGTTGTAATGGTAGTTATACTTCATTCAATTATTATAAATATTGTTGTTATTTTTAACTATACTATACTTTAGTATACAATTATTATTATATTTTTAATAATATAATTTACAGTTATAGTTAAAAAAAAGTATTATTCTATTGTTGTTTTATTATTATATATTAATTTTATATAAATATATAATATAACTACATAATGTATTATATTTCAATAATTATTAATATAATTATTTATTGCTAATATTATCTTTTAAAATGATTATTATTAATATTATTCTTTATAAAATTATTATATTAAAATTATTGTTACTGTTCTTGTAATACTTTATAAAATTATCATTATTATTATTATTAGTTGTAGTATAATTTATAAAACTATTATTGTTATTTCACTTTATAATAAAATTATATACTTTGTATAATTATTTTATATAATATTTTTATTATCATTATATTTATGAAATTTATTATTTTTATTATCATTACTGTTGTTATAAAAATTACTATTATAATTATAACTATAATTGTATTTTTAGTATACTTTATAAAATGATTATTATTATAATACTTTATATTACTCTTCTTTTGCTGTTTTATTATTATATATTACATTTATACAAATACAAAACATTATAATTACATAAATATATTATATATTAATATAATTATTATTGCTAATATCATTATTATTGCTAACATTATTCAATTTTTCAATTATTATTATTGTTGTTTTTGTTATGGTATTCTACCTTTACACAGTATTATTATGCATGTTCCTGCATTTCAGATATACCGGTAATCAGATATATCTTCTGTTCTGACTCGTGATGTGGAGGTGTGAGCTGGAGCTGGTTTAGTGTGTGCGCTGGTACTGGTTTAGTGTGTGAGGTGGAGCTGGTTCAGTGTGTGTGAGCTGGTACTGGTTCAGTGTGTGAGCTGGTACTGGTTCAGTGTGTGTGAGGCTGTGAGCTGGTACTGGTTCAGTGTGTGAGCTGGTACTGGTTCAGTGTGTGAGCTGGTACTGGTTCAGTGTGTGAGCTGGTACTGGTTCAGTGTGTGTGAGGCTGTGAGCTGGTACTGGTTCAGTGTGTGAGCTGGTACTGGTTCAGTGTGTGTGAGGCTGTGAGCTGGTACTGGTTCAGTGTGTGAGCTGGTACTGGTTCAGTGTGTGAGCTGGTACTGGTTCAGTGTGTGAGCTGGTACTGGTTCAGTGTGTGTGAGGCTGTGAGCTGGTACTGGTTCAGTGTGTGAGCTGGTACTGGTTCAGTGTGTGAGCTGGTACTGGTTCAGTGTGTGAGCTGGTACTGGTTCAGTGTGTGAGCTAGTACTGGTTCAGTGTGTGAGCTGGTACTGGTTCAGTGTGTGAGCTGGTACTGGTTCAGTGTGTGAGCTGGTACTGGTTCAGTGTGTGCGCTGGTACTGGTTCAGTATGTGTGAGGCTGTGAGCTGGTACTGGTTCAGAGTGTGAGCTGGTACTGGTTCAGTGTGTGCGCTGGTACTGGTTCAGTATGTGTGAGGCTGTGAGCTGGTACTGGTTCAGTGTGTGAGCTGGTACTGGTTCAGTGTGTGTAAGGCTGTGAGCTGGTACTGGTTCAGTATGTGAGCTAGCACTGGTTCAGTGTGTGAGCTGGTACTGGTTCAGTGTGTGTGAGCTGGTACTGGTTCAGTGTGTGAGCTGGTATTGGTGTTGAACTGGGACTCACTCTGAGATGTGCACGAAGATGTCCTCTCCACCGAGAGCCGGTCTGATGAAGCCGTGACCCTGCGAGCGCGAGAAGGCTTTACACACACCTTTGAAGACGGGACCCGCGTTCGCGCGCACAGTCCTGCACACACACACACACACACAACAATCTCAGGACAACTCATAGCTGTTTACGTTTTGTCCAATTGGTGGCTAATTCATACGAATAAGTAGGACTACCATCTCATTTGTACATTTTTGTATGATTTGCTAAGTCCCTGTCCAAAAGCCAGTGAATCTTCCTGCATAGAAACGCATGATACGCCAGTTACGGCAAGGTTACATTTAAGACACAAGCTCTAAGCGGTGGACCAATCACAACAGACTGGGGCCGGCTGACCAATCAGAGCACATTGCGCTTTTCGGAAGGCGGGTTTTAAAGAAACCGAAACTAAAACAGAGCGTTCAGACAGAGGGTGAAAAACAGGTGCTGCAACAATGTTATAAGAAAAGTGATAAGAAGTATATGAAAAATAAACAAAACTCCCATAAACAAAATTATTAACTTCTAAATGAGCATAATAGGACCTCTTTTTATAGCAAATAGGAAGTTTCTCCTCAAATTTGTACAGAAAAGCCCATTTCTGCCACATGAAAAATTCATGCTGGTAATTAAGTGATGAAAATTAAATATTATGACTTGATAGGTTTGAAAGCAGAAAATTAAGTATAACCAGGGCTGCGTCAGAAATCGTATACTTCCCTACTTATGTGAAAAACAGTACGCCAACAGAGTAGTATGTCCAAATACATAGTACCCGGATGACCTACTACTTCCGGCGAGATTCTGAAGTGCATATTCGATGGACTCTTTACTGTCCCATGAGGCAAAGTGACGCAAATGACCCTGGAAGGTCACGTGAAAATGACAGTATGTCGGAAGCAGTACATGCGGGTTACGTTCATACTATATTGAACATACTTTTTTAACGGTCATGAAGTAGTGATGGGAAGTTCGAATCACTAATGTGCAGCTGTGACGTATTGTGCAATAGTTGAAGAAGAGTGCGGAAAGAGCGATAAAAAACAGAGCAAACTTTTGAAAACGGGTTTCAAAGTGCAAGTTTTTGAAACCGGTCTCTGTGTAAACAACAAAAACGCGAATCTCTGAAGACGATGACAACATGCACGTGCGTATTACGTGTTCAGTCTATAGCGTTTCATCGCCATCTAGTGGCCTGGCGACAAAATACAGCGTTTTTATATATTATCGCGGATTCGTGTGAACGAGGATCGTTTTGACAATGGTGTCGTCTGTAGGAAAGGAAAAACTTCTCCGTTTTAAGCATATCGTTGTCGTGTAAACGTACCCTCAATGTTTGTCCAGCATGCAAAGTGTTGTTCAGGTTTGTGACTCGTGTGTGCTTGACTTACGCGGAGTAGGTGCGCGTGCGTTTGGTGGGCAGGGGGCTCGGTAACTCCCCGGGCTGCGGCGCGGCTCTGTCCCAGACGCGGCTCCCCTCGCGCAGGAACGGGAACGACAGCGACAGCGGCGCCGAGCGCGGAGAGCGCAGGGACGGGTCCGTCGGGGACGACAGCTCCGGGTCTGCCATGATCCGGTCTCTCTGAATGCTCTCCAGATGCTTGCAGAACACGACCTGCTGTCTGTGAGAGAAACACTAAACTCAGGCATCCAGTGCAAGACTACTCTCAGTGACGCAGATTAAACTGTGAATTTATTGGCAAACACTTTGTATGCGTACTTTGCTCTGTTTTTTTATTTGCAGGGGAACAGATTGGTCTGTGTGTAGCGACATGCAGGAACACAGCTTTACTCTGGCAGGCACAAAGGCTCTGTCTGTCTGTGTGTGTGTGTGTGTGTGTGTGTGTGTGTGTGTGTGTGTGTGTGTGTGTGAGTTTACATGCAAGACGGTTTGTGCCCGGGGCGCTAGGGTTTGTGCCCAGTTCCTCGTGCACAAAACCCTGCATTGTGTTCATTTAGGCCTTAAAGAAATCAAGGAACAGCTCCAAGATCTGAGTGAACTATACATCACTTGTGTATTTGTATCATTTCTACATTCAAATACTATTTCATACTACTATACTACATGAAAACTTCTTTGGTTTTCATGTTTCAAACTTCTTCGGTTTTCATCCTGTTTAAGTGAAAGAAAACAGTTTGCACAGATTAAGGGAGTCTCAGTTTGTACGTCTCAGTCACTCACGGTGTTCCACAGGGGTCAGTGCTGGGTCCGCTTTTATTTATTATCGATATTTTATCTCTTGGTCATATTTGGTCAAAGAGGCCTTAAAGTACGCAAGGATTAAACCAAGATCATAGTTAACTGTACATCACTTTTGATCACTTCTACATTAAAGGGCTAATTTCACAATTGCATACTATAGAAAACAGTTTGTACAGATTAAGGCGAGACACTGCAGGCAAAAACAGTGTTTTTTCATGCATCGGTCAATTTTGAGATTTTGGGCTTTTTGGCTTTTCATAAAGTGTTTTTTCAGACTAGTGGAAATAAACCATCCAAAATACAATTTTAACTGTATCTTTTAAAGCACTTTATGTCTGTAGATTTCAATTACAGTACTATATATATCTTTAAAGGCCGTTTCTTTCAAAATGTGTTTTTCCTCCTATATTGAGCCAGAAATCTCCACTTCAGTAACACTTACATTCACCAAACTTTACAGTTGTATTCTTATCTATATTCTGAAGGTTTTTACAGAGGGGTTTGTAGAACATATATAAATTTCCTATAATAAATACAACAGTTTATTCCTTAAATCGTTGACTCTAATATATATAAAAAAATTCAACAGAAATTTTGAACCTGACTTCATCCAATGTTCAGATTTTTTTCTAGAAATCTATGCAAATTAGCGCAGATTTAAATGGTAAATGGGTTTTTTTTTCCCGCAATTATTAATTTAATCAATCACGTGGTGAAGTATGGTGATATATATTAGTTTTTTTTTTTTTACCCTATTCACCTGGGGGAGTCTCAGTTTGTAAGTCTCAGTTACTCACGGTGTCCCACAGGGGTCAGTGTTGGGTCTGCTTTTAATTATTATCTATATCTCTTGTCAAATTTTTAAACTTTTATTTCTTTGCAAATGATGGTACGTTATTGTGAAACCTAATGTTTACCATGCGCCACTTGAACTCACTAAATGTTTGCAGGATGTAACACATGAATGACTAACAATTTTTTTAAGCTTAATTATGATAGTTAACAAAACAGAGGTTCTTCATGTTGGGTCTGGGTCTACTTTATCTAGATCTCAATCTTTTTATGCTGCTTATTGATAACTGCCCAGTTAGTATTCCACTCAAGTGAAAAGTATTGGTGTTATATATGATGGTTTGCTTTATTTTGGCTCTCATATTAATAATACATATTGCATTATTTCATTCACATAATGTTGCTAGACTCTGTTCATCACTTTTTCAACATAGCACTGAAATCCTTATTCATTTATCCTCATATTATTATTACAAGCCTACTACCATTTCTGTAGGAGCCTGTATGTGTATTGTGTGCAGTATGTACTGTATGTTAGATACTGTACCACACAATGCACTGCACTTGACATGACCTTATATTTCCAGCGTAAAAAAATTTAATCAGACATTACATCTAGCATGTCTATTTTGATTGCTCAATTGCAGCTTTTATAAAAAATAAATTAAAAAGCAATGTAAAATATTTTATCTGAGATTAATTACCTAATTAAACTAGCAGTATAATGAGGTCATGCAACAATGTAGCATACTATCTACTGTTTGAAAAGTTTATGATTGACTTATAAGTAGACGACTCTTGCATAGTTTATTTAATATTAAGCATACAATAATTGTGTCCCAAATTACAAACTTTACACTATGCACTTTACACACTGTACTACACTGTTTAGTGTATGACATTTAGAGAGCTAGTTTATAATTTAACATTCCACACTTAATTAGTGCGTCATCCGGGTATTTAAAGTGCACTTATTGTATGAACACACTTCTGTATGAACACACCACAACTGCATAAATAATAGTGCACATGTACACACATTGGGATATATTAGCTACAGAGGTTATTAACTATGCAGAAAGAGATCAAACCAAACTGTACATCAGTAGTCAGAAGTTTATATATAATGTCTAGGTTTAAAGTGTCTGTAAGGTTTGTGCGCAGAGACGAGTGACGCAAAATCTGTCCTCGTGACGTCAGAGTCGCTGGTTCTGCTGTTATTATGCAACACGCGACTTTATGGCGTCATCACGTACTATGAAATTCCAAGTCACAGCGAAAGAAACATCATAAGTTCCAAAGTCACTGTCCTACTTTTGGCTAAACCTGGATCAAATGTGAAATTACATCACTTAAAATAATAAGAGACAGAACTAGTGTAATGACGCGATGGAATTCTGACCCGAAATACCGCGGCAAAAAATGACCAGAACAGAAACGACACATTCCGTTAAGGAACGTTTGAATTATGCTATTATTTTTCCAGGTTCCGTTCAAGTCAGCGTCACCCGATTCCAGAATGTTCTTGATGGAGGGCAGGGATTGTTCCTCGAAACCTCGTCGGCAGTCTTGCTAGACAGCATTTTGAAAGCATGTGCGCTTATTAATAACACAATATAGGCTATAAGCATGCTGTCTATATAGGGAGCGTGTTAGCACGTACGGTCGGTGCTCTGAACAAAAGGTAGGAGACAGGACCCCTAAAATGTACACATAAGCACTAATAATATTTGATTTTAGATTATATAGTTATTTTAATAGCCCACGTATTACGGAAACAAATGCAAACTAATAAAGATGGCAACGCGCTAGAATAAATGAAACAAAAGCAGAAACTTACAGCTGGAGTTCGCAGATGCTTCTGTGCCGTCCTGTCGAGCGCAGTTATATAAGATGAGGTGAAAGACACGGCGTGACTCCGCAGTGAGGGTCGTGTGATGGAGGAGATCCCCGTTAACACGCGTTTACCGGGAGAAGCGACGCGTTTACTGAAGCAGCGTCAGCGAATCCCGGAAAATGAGTCACTCCCGTCAGAGAACTATCATAATGTCACGAGAGATTATGTAAACTGAAGTCAGCTGACAGAATCAATCAAAACAATACATTTAAAATAAAATATGGTTACTTTATTTTAAGGTGTCATTGTTACAGTGTAATTATATATTTAAGCACTGGGTAATATTAAGCAACTACACGTACTTACTATAGGGTTAGGGTAAGATTAGGTTGAGGGTTAGTTGCATGTAATTATGCATAATTTACTGTTATTACTATGGTAAGTACATGTAACAAGGATATGAAAATATTAATATGCAATATATATATATATATATATATATATATATATATATATATATATATATATATATATACTTAAAAACAACAACACTTTAGCTTGTACAATTTTCCAAATATTTTTATATTCAAATTTTTCAAAACAAACCAAAAATCCAAAAACCATAAACATGACCTCACAAAAATATTCAATTCAGCGTCAAAAAGACATTATTTGAAGCTAAACATATTTTTTTTCCAAATAAAACTATTTATCTATAAAGTAAACTCTGTAGGTCTCAACAAAAAATTGATTAAACTCAAATTATCTCAAGCCTCAGAACAACAGCAGGATTACAACATAATAATCCCTTTTGAATCATTACAAACACTCTTCGTTAAGTGTCTCCGATTGGTCGGCAGCATCTGCTCACTTATTGGTCCACAGAGCTTGAGTTCATGAAGGAGTAAATGAGTGTGGTGAAAAGTTGAGCTGATGTTTCTCAGTTTATAATCACAGAACAGACTGTTAACTGTTCCACCAGGACAAAAGACCCAGACCCGGTTCACTGACGGATCCCTACCGAAGAGAAGAACAGATATTAGTGGCCTTGTTATCAGCAATTTATCAACGTATTCAGGCTAACGAACAATATTCAGTTATGAAAACAGTTTTTCTTGATTGTGTGAGAAATAGGGGAAAAAAAAAAAAATTCATGGAATGTTCAGTTCTATCATTTTGCTCACATTCTTGGAATGTTACTTTTGAATGTTTTCAGAATATTCCGAAACAAGTAACATGGAAAAAAAAAAAAAACGTTAGATGAACGTTTTTTTGCTTACATTTTTGAAAACACGATTATTCAGACACCAGATATAATTTTTGATATTTTTTACTAGTGGGTGCAGGACACTATAGTTCATTTATGTAAGTGAGGAGAGCAAAATAAAGTAAACTGTGACATATTATACCCAAAAATTCTTCATACAGTGACTAGCAGGAACATTTATAAAAATTGTGGGACCAAAAATGATTCAGACACTTTAACCTGACAATGTTTTCTTAAGTATTTTTTCTTTAACTGCTAATGCACCTTTTTACACACAGACTGAACATGAAGCATTGCTTGGTCACTGGTTTAGCTAAACTGGTATTATGTAATTGTGGAGTTAAAGTCAACAGCTGACAGATATTCAACATAATTCATCTGTGAGAGTCTAACAGAAGGACGGACAAAAGCAGTGAAATATCAACTGAGTTCTTGTCATATTTTATCACCATTTTCTAAACTATAGCGAATAAACTGTGATAATGTTGAAGGTGTCTGAATACATTTTGGTTTGACAGTTACTGGAAGAACGTTCGTTCGTAACTTTGCCCTGTTAGCTGGGATGTTATTCCAAAGAGAAAGTGTGGATGGAAGAGGTTTAGAAGTAATTCTACATATATTTAGTTCCTAATCTCCTCACTATAAGTGTGTATGGAGCCTCTTTCTGCGGCGTGGTGTCCTCCACTCCTGCGGGCGGCGCTGTGGAGCCGGTGGCGCTCGGCGCTTCCTTCTCTGTGCTGGGGCCGGTGGGAGACGTGTCGAGGAACAGCTCGTCCACGACCCGGAAGCGGATCTCCTCGCCCTGGTCCATGTAGAGGTCGTGAGTGCCCTCGTCCGTCTCGTACTCCCACATCCACACCTGCTCCGCATCATCACTGCGCCGACCGTGAAGGAACAGTACAAACTCACTCAGCTCATTTACTACAAATACACTAAAAAAAACAATAGATATAGATATTAGGGCGGTGCAACGTGTTATTTAACGGCGTTAACGCAAACCCATTTTAACGGCGTCAATTTTTTTATTGCGCGATTAACGTAATAAACTTTGTAGTTTTTTTCACATGCTTTTGCAACAGGACGCGGCATGCGCGGCACGAGAATGCTTTGTTGCTTCGTCGACCAAAGCGCAAGCGGATCTAGCTAGACCGGAAACAAAACAACAGGCGCGCCGCACACACTTGTTTGGGCTTGCGAGCCGGCCCCAAATAGTTGGTTAACGTTACGTTTTGAGTGGATGACGAGCGCGAGACGCCGAAATGGATGCCAATAAGATTCTGAATGGAAAGTTTACTTTTAAAAAGTTGCCAAATGGTTCCATTGACAAGACTAAAGTGATCTGTGTGTTTTGTCGTTGTGAACTGAGCTATCGTCATCGCAGCACGTCCAGTCTGAAATACCACTTGATGGCCAAGCACACGCACACACACACACACACACACACACACACACACACACACACACACACACACAGCTGATGCGAATTCTCCGCCCCCTCGTCAATATCAGGACCTCGTCAGTATTTCTTTCGCCCTTTTATTGATGGACAGTGTTACATTGAGAGATTATTTGCTCGAAGTGAGAATGTTAGTGTGAAATTGAACGCAGTATATGCCAATGTTGTTTTCAATAAAAAAACTTTTGCACAAAGCAAGCCGATCCACTTTTCCATGTTGATAAGAGCATTAAAATGAGAAAAAATAAGACATTTAGCGAGTGAATCGCGAGTTAACTATGACATTAATGCGATTAATCGCGATTAAATATTTAAATCGTTTGACAGCACTAGTATATACACACATGCATGTATATATTTAAGAAAAATGTGTTATTTATATATAAAATATTCCTATATATATTTAAGAAATATTTGCATATATTATGTAAACACAAACTTTGATTTTGGACGCGATTAATCGCTGCACAGGCCTAATATCTATATATATATATATATTTATTTATATAAAATACATTAAATGTATAAAATATATACAAAAATATTAAATGAGTTTTAGAAGTGGTATTTCAGGATACAATTTAGCCGGTTGCTGTAGCGACTCCGGCGGGATTAAGATGTCATCAAAGAATCCGAGGCTCACTGTGGAATAAACACACATAAATCGATTATTTAACAATATAATCATCAATTTCCAATGATTTTTGAATTTTTCCATTTCCAAGTAGGTGCTAAATTCCAATTGATCCATTATTCCGTTAAACAAAGTTCTAATGTTCCAAATCTGCTGGAATAAAGGCTTGACCATGAAGATCAACTGTAACCATGAGCATGTAAATGACTGTGTTGTTTTAGTATCACTATCATTTTAAATTCGTTTTTATTTTTTTATTTCCCATAAATTTTAATTTTAGCGAAAGGTTTAGTTCAATTTTCAACTTGAAAATGTTTTTCCCCCAAAACATTTTTTTGCTGTCAATTTTAGCAAATTATTTTTATAATTTCTTTTTATTGAATTTCTTTTTGTTATTTTAGTAGAGTTTCATGATTTTTTTTAATATATAATATACATATTTGTAAAAAAAAAAATTTTCAAGTAACAATTGTTTAAAATGGTTTTCGTTAACTATAACAACCCTGTATGAAGGTAAAATGATGTCACAATGAATTGCATGCGCAGGGTAAGATTTGTAAAAGTGTACATAAGATTGCAAGCGTAAATTAAATTTGCGTGTGCAAGAGAAGATTTGTAAGCGTGTAAATCGCATATCAAGTGTAAGAAAAAAATATTTGCAGCATTTTACTGTTATTGGTAAGTGTAATACATGTATTGTGAAACTGCAGCTTCATGCTAACGCAAAATAAATAGGATCTGTATTCATCTGACTTCCATTTTTCCGCGCTTACACTTTTGGCACAGTTTTTGCGCACAAATGCGGCCAAAAGCATTGCAAGCCTGTGAACAGCTATTTGCAACCGAAAACAACAGAGTCAGGGACTGCAAAACAGATTGATCGCGTAAAATCAAACTTTGTGTAAATAAATCAACTGTTGCAAATGTCTAAATGACTTATTGTGTACATGCGGCAAAAAAGTTCCCGAAATAACCCGATTTGTACAGTTGCGTCTTTCTTTTACCCGCGCTTCCAATTTTGGCACGATTCTCTCACTGAATGAGTTTCGCAAGCGCGAAGAGGAGGGCGGGTCCACCTTCATCATGCAGCCAATCAGATGAGCTTCTCGCTGACACTCGATTTACTCTTATCTGATTGGTTCAATAAACACGTCAGTCTTCAGAACGCATATTTATCTTCATTTGGCTCATTCTCGTTACTTTTAATGTAAACATACATGTTAAATAAATACATAAATCATGATTGTTTAATAACCTGTGCACCATTAGGTGGATTATTTGAGTAAATACTGAATTCCGAGCGGTGTTATTGGATTTAAATTTTATATATTATAAGCCTATCTGTTACACCACTGAGCTGATGTTAAACTTTACAACAAACAAACAAACAAACAAACAAAAAGAAAACATTGAATACCCATTTTTTAATACCGAATAATACCATTCTGATGCAGTGTTTTTCACATCATGTCTCTGTTCATGGTATTTAACATATATTTTTAAATATTGTCTTTGTCACAATTCTGATTACTTTCGTGTGACTGATCAAGCTATTATGTTGCTAGTATAATGAAATGCTTTCTCTGTGTCCAGATTTGACTGTAGCTAATGAAAAACTGATTAATTTCTGATAAATCTGAAACTGATAAATTCAACTTTAGTCAAAAAGTAGTCTTTAATAATAATATATATATATATACCCACATGCAAAATCAAATGCAAAGCAACTAATTATGTCTGAATAAAAACCCAGCAGCCAGGGAATACACAGCATATGTGTTTATATATAGGGCTATACAGCAATCTAGTGGTTACACGATGGCATTGCAGGTGATAAATGGTGCATAATTTAGAGATGACCTTAAAAATACATGTTAAAGGGAAAAATATATTATTATAACTAATTTTAGTAAAATAATAATAATAATTCTGGAATCGCACGATTAATTGACAGGTGAAATGATGCATGCAGTACAAAAAGGCCTACATTCAGCAACATCAACATTACAAACAAATCTGGCCTGCTGAGGAGGATGATGATGAGCAGGATCACAGTCTATGAGCAGGATACATGCACTGAATATACAGAAATTTTCTTTCTTAACACACCAGCTCTAAATTCAGTATTTACTCAAATAATCCACCTAATGGTGCACAGGTTATTAAACAATCTTGATTTATGTATTTATTTAACATGTATGTTTGCATTAAAAGTAACGAGAATGAGCCAAATGAAGATAAATATGCGTTCTGAAGACTGACGTGTTTATTGAACCAATCAGATAAGAGTAAATCGAGTGTCAGCGAGAAGCTCATCTGATTGGCTGCATGATGAAGGTGGACCCGCCCTCCTCTTCGCACTTGCGAAACTCATTCAGTGAGAGAATCGTGCCAAAATTGGAAGCGCGGGTAAAAGAAAGACGCAACTGTACAAATCGGGTTATTTCGGGAACTTTTTTGCCGCATGTACACAATAAGTCATTTAGACATTTGCAACAGTTGATTTATTTACACAAAGTTTGATTTTACGCGATCAATCTGTTTTGCAGTCCCTGACTCTGTTGTTTTCGGTTGCAAATAGCTGTTCACAGGCTTGCAATGCTTTTGGCCGCATTTGTGCGCAAAAACTGTGCCAAAAGTGTAAGCGCGGAAAAATGGAAGTCAGATGAATACAGATCCTATTTATTTTGCGTTAGCATGAAGCTGGAGTTTCACAATACATGTATTACACTTACCAATAACAGTAAAATGCTGCAAATATTTTTTTCTTACACTTGATATGCGATTTACACGCTTACAAATCTTCTCTTGCACACGCAAATTTAATTTACGCTTGCAATCTTATTTACACTTTTACAAATCTTACCCTGCGCATGCAATTCATTATGACATCATTTTACCTTCATAACCCTGCCATTGCAGAACAGCGCGAGAGCAAAGCATCATGGGTGTTGAGCGTGGCCTCTCTCACCGTGAACGCCCTCGGCACTGCAGCCTTTAATCTTTCCCACCAGGATCGCGTCCAGGAACGGGTGGAAAACCACGTATCGAAAGTGAACTGCAGGAGAGAAGAGAGAGAGGGAGAGGATTTGCTCGACCGCCCGAATGCAGCGAGTAACAGTGAGTTATGACGTTGTATGACGACGTTGCTATGACGCTGTTGCTATGACACTGTTGCTATGTACCTTTGGTATGAGACGCTCCGTCTCCAGGAAAGATGTAGGAATCCTCCAGTTTAGTGATGTCATAGAGACAGATGCACAAGCCCACGTTATACACCACCTGCAGACACATGGAGGAGGTCACACGGGATAATGATTGGGAAGGGATTCCTCTGAGTACTTGAAATTTAGTTTTCAAAACTGTTTTGCCATTTATATATTTAAAACAATAGTATCTTAGTAAAAACCTAGTAATACTGATAAACTATGTATCATTTGAAAGCTTACAATCTCTAGTTTTCATATTTGGTGACTGTTTTTTTTTTAAATAAAGTAATTTATCAATTTGCAACAAGAATATTTCATACTCAAGGCATGTTTAGGGCAGGCCTTTATTTTGAAATAGCAATGAACATGAAAAAGCATGAAAGATTGGTAGAAACCTCAGTTTGTTTTCATGCCAAGATTTCAAAAGATAACACCAATTCAATTTTATGATAGAAAAAAAGTCTGAAAATGTTTTAAATATAAAGAAAAAAAATGATGGATTCTCGATTTGTGATGCGGCTGCGAGCTATGACCGCTTATCAGTCTGGGTTGTGCACAGATCAATATTACGACAACTAAAGCAATTATCAACAGAATACAAGAAAAAAAGTGAATAAATTTGCCAACTGCATACAAATAAAAAAAAAGAAAGATAGGAGGAAAACGACAGCAAAGAAGAAAACAAGGGTAAGAAATTATTTTATACATCAATTAGGCTTGAGAACAAATTAAAGACATTTCAAATTGAAACGCTCTTGCTTTCTTTTTTTTTACTGAAGATGAAATGGTTTTGAAATACTTTTTAAAATCTTTATCAAATAAGTAAAATGCAAAGTCAAATGACCAAATTACAAATGCAGAATTACACAAATCTGCAAGAATTGTGTTAAATAAATGTATTTTATGTATTCAATCTCTTCCATCTCACTTTATTAACCAATGTCTTTGCTGCTGACCCTCACCTTCATTTGAAAAAACAAACACACAAGCAAGCCCAGCTAGAAAAAGTAACGCGAAAGTAACGTAACGCATTACTTTTCTTACCGGAATTAGTTACTTTTTTTCAGTGAGTATGCAATATTGTAATCCATTAGCGTTTAAAAGTAACTCTCCCCAACACTGGAAGCATTTGTTTGAAGCCTGGCTCAGAGATATGTGTGATGAGTGTCTGTCTTCACCTTGTTGGCGAGTTTCTTGTTGAGCTCTTCGGCGATCGCGTCGTTCAGCTGCCGATGGAAACTCCACGGAGGAATCCGGACCGTGTCTACCATCTCCACCAGCACGAACATCCTCACCCACAACCACAACCAGACCCGCTGAGGATCTCAAACTGATACACGAACAACATCCATCAGCTACTGACTCATGAGTCTGTCTGTACGTGATGTTGTTCTGCTGTGGTTTCTCTGTCATGATATTAACGTTACCTCTCAGTCCTCCTGAAGCTCCGGCAGCCCGTGTGTGTGTGTGTGTGTGTGTGTGTGTCCAGACCGATGTTTTTCAGCTGCTCCAGTTTATACATTTACTCTATTAATAATCTATAAACACTCATGATTTGAGGGCACAGCATGACAACAGCTACACATGTGCCGAATCACGACAGCGCCTGGCGCTTTACGGCACTGACGTCACGCGACAACATTCTGTTAAAAAAAATAGAGTACCGAGAAAAAAAAGGGAAAAAAATAGAGTACCGTTTTTTATTATAAAATGTTATTCTTGGTTATTCTTGGTTAGCCAACGTTCCGTGGGCGTGACGTCTGAGGCTGAGACTATTCTACACATTATGAGAGATGTTTTTTATTTATTCAATCTTATTTTGTTCTTGGCTAAATATTTTATAAATGTGAATTTAGTACGAAAAAGTCTTTCTTCAACCTTTTCCTTGAAGCTGTAAAACTCTATATGATTTCTGATTTTTCTAATAAGAAAGCTGTGAAAACTGTGAATCTTTTAAAAGGGTACATTATTTCCTTGCTCCCTGGCATGTAATACATTGTCATTCTGTATATTTTTGTGGTCAATAATAATAATAATAATAAAAAAACTATTTTTATTTTCTAAAAATATGTTGATGCATGGGCTATTTAAATTCTTTAAATTGCATTTAAGTCTCTCCTTTGCTGTAATATTTAGGCTATAATAAAATATCATACACTGTAGTTCATTTCAGAATGTCATGTATTGTAACTTTGTTAGGCTAATTGTCTTTATGCCTGTCTTTTTTTTAAAATGTTTTATAGGTGGTGATTTTATCTCTAAAATTGGTCATATATTAAAATCATATGCCATAAATGTCTTATAGTTGATTTTAAGGCATTTGGGCGGATTTTAAAAAGTATTGTATTTAAAGGGATAGTTCACCCAAAAACGAAAATCATTTACTCACCTAAAAGAAGATATTTTGAAGAATGTCGGAAACCAAACAGTTTCTGGTCCCCATTAATAGATATAAAAATGACTATGGAAGTCAATGGTGCCCCACAACTGAGAGATTACCGACATTCTTCAAAATATCTTCTTTTGTGTTCAGCAGAACAAATAAATTCATGTTTGGAACAACTTGAGGGTGATTAATTAAATCATTCTTAAATTTTTTAACGCACTATCCCTTTAAATCCCCTCCTTTAACTCTTCTTCTGGCTAATTTGTATGTTTACACATATCTGCAGTCTTTTAAACGATGGTTCCAGTGTTTGTGCAGCTCTTACTGAAACCTTCTGCTTCTAAAGACCTGAGATTCATCAACCACACACTATATTTTGCATTAGCATGCTGTAATAAAACATGTTTATTAGTTTATTCTGTCAGAAACACACCAGAGACTGTAAATGTTTAGACGCTTGGTTCAGTGCAGCGCCAGCAATTCAAATGTCAGTTTTACAACAGAGAGGATATTTTGGTAAGCATGTGAACATTATGACTGAAATAATTCTTTACACTGTCTTATAGTATACTATTTATGAGACATCTCTTAGATATTTATGGAAACAAAAATGACAAGATAATTTGGTAACACTTTACAATAAGGTTCATAGTGAACTACCTAAGTTAGCATGAACTAAGAATGAACAATACTTCTACAGCATAATCTTAGTTAATATTAATTTCAACATTTACTAATATGTTATTAAAATCAAAGGTTGTATTTGTTGACATTAATTAATGCACTGTGAACTGACATGAACAAACAATGAACAGCTGTTTATTATTAACTAACATTAACAACAATTAATAAATACTGTTACAAATGTATTGCTCATTGTTAGTTCATGTTATAGTGCATTAACTAATGTTAACTAATTAACCTTATTGTAAAGTGTTAGGCCTACCGATAATTTTCTTATGCACTTAATTATTTGTGTTTGTGTTTTTAGGATGACGTCAAGTTACATTTCATTTTCATAGGCCCTTTTAAAGTTGATCACTTTGCAATAGCATGTAGCCAATATTTCTTTATGTTCTTTTGAAACTCCATTTCCCATAATGCACGTCGCACACGCTGAAGCCAACGTCACCACGTCCCCTGCCGAGTGGACGCTGCTCTCGACCAATGGCCGGCCGCTCCTCGCGTTTCCCAGCCAATGGCTACATTGTTGCTATGACATCTTTTATTTTTAGCTTTCCGCAGCACAGCCTCACATATGGAAACATTACTTCGCCAAATTAATTAGAGACGAAGTGAAATAACCATAAATCGGCGTTTGTAGAAATAGGAATACCTCTGAGACAAATCAAAGTGTCAAATCGACATGTCTTTAAAATTATAGATAATAAAATAGGCTTAGTTAAAACATGCTATATTATAAGTAAACATTGCCTCATTCGTCTGTAAAACGAGTATAATTTATAGCCCATATTATACTCGTTTTACATATAGCCTATAGGATATATATTAAAAGTTTAATGACTTTTGAGCATTTTATAAAACTTATGACTACTTATCAATCCGTGTGGGTTGTGCACAGATCTATTACGACAGTAAAAGAATTGTCATCAGAATACAAGAAAAAATGTAACAATTTGCTAACGACAGAAAAAGAAAAATAATAAAGATATGAAAAAAGAAAGAACAGTAAGTAAGTAAGTAAATTTATTGCAAATTGAAAACGCTATTGCTTTCTATTATTTACTGAAGATTAAATGGTTTTGAAATACTTTTGAAATACAAAAAAACTCTTGTTTGATGTTGAACATCTTTGCGGATATAAAATTTGCAAAGTAGATAAATTAAATGTATAACAAAGCATAACTTTATACTTTTAGTAGAGTCAGATTCATAGTGTTCTAAAACATTGTCATTAAAAGTTATTGTTACATGTTGCAGGATCTTATTATTGTTTTTATTAATGCGCGCAGATCTAATCAGTAAGTAGTTCCAGCTGAAAATACGTCACCGCGGTGGGCGGGGCGAGCGCGTGCGCTGCGATATAAATGCACGAGGCTGCAAAACAGTGAAGTTTACACGGGCGCGTGCGGGAGTGGGGAGACGTCACGCCATGAATAAACATAGAATCAAATAAAATCTCAATAAAAGTGCGTTTCAGTCAAACGGAACAAAACGCAGCGGTTCTCTGTGAAGGATTTCTTCAACGCAAGATTATTGATACTCATGTAATTAATGGAAATCATAAGCGCAGGATAGAAACACAAGCTTTGAATCAGTAAGTAGCCCACTTGATTTATAATTATCAAGAATAACAGGAGAATGTGTTCGTGCTGGGTCGTGTTGTATGGACACATTCATAGCGGATCTTTGTTTTTCTTTTGAATGACTGATGAGTTGTCGTCCATTTTAGACTTGAGAGGAAACAAATCTAAAGATGCAATAATACGATACTAATTGATAGGCCTAATATTCGAGGCATTTGCGTGCAGCTGTATTGTGTTGGCATTTAAATTGATGATAAATGTGTGTTTGTACAGATGTCCTTGGCTTTAATGGTGTGCTGAGAGGACTGAAACAGGCCAAAGGTTTGCAAAAGCTGATTATTTATCTGTCTCTGCTGTGAGTGTTTAACAGAGCTGCTGTATATAAGCCCACTTCATGTCTGACTGGCAGGACGAACTTCAGGGAACATGTTGTTCTGTATGTGTGTATGGAAAACACAGGCTGCCCATGATTTGCAGATTTGAATTAAACCTTTGTGGTTTCTCTTGGAGTTAGATAATTCAGTTTTCATATTGCATGGGTTGGAAAACACTTTTTTAAGGGAACCCCCAACACACACACATACCGCATCCCATAAGAACAGTGCGTGCTGCTTTAGTGTTCTGTTGTCCTGTTACACTATTATCATTGTGTTTGAATGTGTTGTGTTGGATATTTCAGTGTTTTGGATCCCTACAAATAATAATATAACAATAATAGAAGTTAATTCAGTGTTTTGGATCCCTACAAATAATAATATAACAATAATAGAAGTTAAAGATTAATAAGACCTCTGGTTGTTGTGAGTTGAAGCTGCTGTTAGTTTCGGCAGATAATGTGAATCTGCTGGATGTGTTCTGTATCTGTTGGCGGTAGTGTAAACAATCAACCAGGCTTGTGACTAATTAAGGAATAAATCTATTCAGTCAGACGCACAAATGCAGTTGTTTATGTTATGGCATGTGATCAAACGTTGACATTGAGTGACATTGAATGCCCGACATGATATTTTTTTTTTTAAATTTAATAGTTAGGCTACGCAATCGTTTAGTTTATTATCATATCAATTGTGGATATAAACGCATTAATTAAATGACCGCCGAGAATATATCGAGCAAAGAAGATATTTGATCTGCAAACGTTATAATTGGTTACTAGCTATCATTATTAATGCGCTGTGAATAAGATAATTGCACAAGGAAATTGTCAAATCAGTTTTATCTGTCATAACGCGTTTTAATTGTATTTGATGGTCTGTGTGTGATGAAATAATAGTGATGGTATTTATGATTTATTGGCCTGTCTCTATGAGCGGCAGTGAAACTCGTCTCTTTTATGAATAATCATATGTATTTCATTACATTTACCGGCAGTGACCGTCCTCGCATATGCTGAAAGTCATCGCGGATCCGACTCTATTATAAATCTAACGATTGCAGTGCATTTAATGTGCTGGTTTTAACGGAGCTTATCTGTGTTTTGAAAATGCGGAGGCGTCACATCAACATTCACACGCGTGGTGATGACGCCAAAAGCTATGGCGTGGTGCATGCTGGGAGGTGTAGTTTTTTTAAACGTTCCTTCAGCAGCACCATTTTATCAGCACTTTCTAAGGTTTCCCCTTAGATGTGCGAGTATTCAAGTAAATGCATTTGATCTTTAGTTATTCAAATTATAATCTACTACAGAAAGTTTGTGTTGTCATTAGATGAATGGTCTCATTTTAAAACGATTACATGCTTTCTTCCATCTCAATTTTCATGTGCAGGTAAATTATACGCCATAAACCTTGGGTTATTTTCTTCCTGAAGAAAGTGAACTCTGGCATGTTCAGAATTGTCTTGCTCTTTTTCACTATATGCACTTTACATGTCCTTTTACTGTTAAAATGGAATAGCTACATTTGAGCTAGTGTAAGTGTACCAAGTGCATTTGGTGTTGAAACTTTCCTCTCTTAGCACATGTAATCCTAAGTGCTTTAGCCAATAGGACAGATGAGGGATGTCATAAGGATAATCACGGATTGGTACCTTGGCCTCAGCATCTGCTGAAACACGCACGCACACTGACAGTCAATGAATTGTGTATTTATAGTTTTTTAACCAGTCTGTCTTTGTCTTTCCAGAGGCTTTGAAGAAACTGGATCTCGGAGAGCTCTGCTGCTCAGTCTTTAGACTTCAGCGCCAATTCTGGAGTTTTAAAAATCAACTGGTCTCTGACAATCACTTCTAAGCAATTTCTAAGCAACAATCCAAAAATCAGAGGCCCTTGCTTTTAAATTGACATTTAAGGCTCAGATTAAAGACTTTCACCTTAATATTTGCAAGAGATGTTAAGACTGCCGTAGGTCCCTGTATCACCAGAAGAACTCCCAAGAAATAATCAAATTCATCATGCATCTGGAGGTGAAGGTTGCATTGAACTTCATTGTGTCATATTTGTACAACAAGCTCCCGCGCCGCAGGGCTGATCTGTTTGGCGAGGAGTTGGAGCGTATCCTGGTATCCCGTTTTGAAGGTCACTGGTACCCCGAGGTTCCTTTGCGTGGCTCTGCCTTCCGCTGCCTCCATCTGGGGGCTCCCAGGGACCCTGTTGTGGAGCTGGCAGCCAGAAGAAGTGGTCTGGACACCGACGAGGTCCGAGCCAACGTTCCCCCCGAGCTCAGCATTTGGATCGACCCTTATGAAGTGTCCTACCAGATAGGGGAAAAGAGTGCAATTAAAGTCCTCTACATGGAGGATCCAGCAGGTTTAGGATGCGAGGCCGAAAGATCTGACATCATGCTCAATGGAGACCTGGAGTACGAGGAAGTCAAGAATCTGGGCTTTAACCCAGAGGCTCAGGTGTTCGTTCCCATCGGAGGCCAGGTGTCGCCGGTCATGCTACCGTCGCTCTCCAGTTCGCCGACTCCACTTTCTACCTCATCTTGCCCAGGGTTGTTCGGTTACGCCACTCCCAGCACTCCCACCAATCCCAGCGCTCATTCCTCCAACACATCCACCCCGTCTCCGCCAAGCGCCAGCCTCATCTACCCTCCGTCAAGCTCCAGGCCAACACCTCAGCCAATCACCTTCACCACAGCCAGCTTCGCCGCCACCAAATTTGGATCCACGAAAATTAAGAAGTGCGGGAACCCTGGAGTTTCCTCTAGTCCTGGCGTTGTAGTCGTAGCTCCCCAGCAGAGGATGATCACCCGCTCTCCCAACTCCATCTCCCCACCAGGGCTGGTCAACCACAAACCCCTTTCCCTTTCCATGCACTCTCTGGCTGGACCCATCCCAAGCCAACTGTCTCCTAATGCCAAAGAGTTTGTGTTTCCCATTTCCCAGAGGCCCCTCTACTTCGATGCAGAAGTTGCCCCAATCACCCCGTTCCAGGGTCCGCACCCACACGCTTCCTTCGACCCGTTCTCCAGCCCCCCACCAGGCCAGGCTGTGGGAATCATTGGGGCCAACAGTGGGATTTCCTTCATGGATAAGCCTCCATTTGTGGAAGGACTCGGGTACAACCTGCAGTACTCCGGCCAGGCCTTTCAACCCGTGGTGTTGGCCAACTAAAGTCTCGGAGCTGAAGAGATCCCAATGCTGAAAGACTTTCCTTTTTCCCCTCCTTCATGGATCATTGTTACTTACCACCATGACAAATCAAGAGTGTTATGACTACTAACTGAGTATTGCTTGTGATTGTTACTTTACCAATCATTTGTTTCTTGTTTAATGATATATTTTTTTATTATTATTATTAGTTGGAGTAACCAGCCTCCTGTTACACAGGTGTTATTGCTTTTGTTGTTTTTCAGTAATGAGTCACTTGATTATGGTGTCCCAATTGTTTGTCTACATAATCTGATGATTTATGCTTTGATTGCAACTTTTAAAATTGATTCTGGGGAAAAGAAAAATCTAATATACTTATGGAAGATTCTAGATGCTAAAAAGGGATTTCTGGCATGGTGTTCATGTTCAGAAATATGACTCTCTGGATATATCAGCCACGTTAACAGTGCGGTCGCACCTCAGTGGTCATAATTGAGGATTTATGGTAATTTTATGACTTGTTCTCTGAACCGATGTGTGTGTTGTGCTCATGACTTGCACATTCTGTATATTGGTTTAACTTTAGGATTCTCCTCTTCAGTTTGAACGCATTAAGCCAAATCCTGATGAAACCAGCCAGTGTTTGAACCCTTTTCTAGTGCCGGCAAGAGTCAGATTGTGGATTGATGTCGTACATTTTCGCATTCTCTCAAACTCTTGTAAGTTCAGCCACAGAAGCAGAACAGGCAGAATGATTGGAGGATTGTTGTGCGGGTCTGATTGGTTTCGCTCTTACACGTAGGTTCTCGGTCAGAAAGTTCCAGTTTAGGAGCAGAGGAGGTCTTGATAAACCGCTAAATGACTTTGAAGGGGTGGGGCACGAGATTAAAGGTCATTGGTGCAGAGACCCTCAGATTACCTTTCCAGCATGTTGAATTCAATGCATTGTTAATGTGTTCCAGAGGTCATAAATTGTGGTTTGGGAGAGATGCTCCCGTGAAAATTGCACTTTGTTTTCTCAGCTCCAGGACTCTGAATGTTACCTCATATTCCGACTGCAGTGGCTGTGTTTTGTTATGTGTTTTATTGTGCTGGGATGGAGGCTTGCGTTCTAGAATCTTGAAGGTTGGAGCCTTATGACAGGTTCCGTTCCGTTTATGACATCACTTCCCCCTCAGCGTTCCGTCCCGTCCTGCCGCGTTGCACTTTACGCATCGGGCCTTTGGAAACTCTCGTAAGGCCTCACAATAAACTCTATATGCTAGATGCTAAAGGTCCTTTTACTTGCCCTTTAATGCCAATTATGTCTGAACTATAGCTTGGTAATGTAGTTTAAAGATTGTATTAAAAAGGAAGGGTTTTGGGTGAGACTGTATGTACGTCCTGACCCTGTTGTGACGTCCCTCGCTGACGTTGAAATGTGAACGTCAGCTTCGTGAATATTTCAATTGTTCCATTGATTTCATTTGGGGTGGGTGGGGTTTAGATTTCTCTATAAATGCTATGACTGGTTGTATTTTTACATTTGTTTGTAATTTATTTACAATTTTTCTATATTTTTTCGTGTTTTTTCAAAAGAGTTCTCTATGGCATTTATAAAGCAAATTAAGAGATATATACCATGATGACATAAATATGTATATATTTCTTATGTTTGAGATCTTTTGTTTAGTTTCTTACGTGCTGAAGTTATTTTTTCAGAAATAACTATATGAATATAAATATATGCAAGATGAAATGACTAATAAAATGTTTAACAAAGTGCTGAACGTACTTTCTGTAGAAGTCATTCAATCAAAGACTTTTTGACAAAGAAGTTTTTTTTTCTGTTTCTCATTTTCCCCGTTTATTGAAGGATGTTGAAGCTCTTGAAAGGTTTGGTTTTCGTAATGTTTAAACTTCATGAAGTAGATTAATTATTCCATAGCATGCCTGTATACTTTATAAACCTCAAACCCCAAACGTTCAGCCAGTGGTTCCTCCTTTGGTCAGTGTAGGTTTTTCTTACATTATCAATATTATTGACCCTTAAATGTACACAAATACAAACAGTTATAATTTTGTCAGTCTATTCTAATTGGCAAACAATCCTAATAAATATGCAATTTGAGAATTTTCTGATAGTAATCGCAATGTAACGCAAAACAAAACGGTTACGGAAAATATCAATAAAAGTTTTCAGGTTTACAAAACTCCAGCTCTGGGTTTCTTTTAATTTGATTTATTAATTTGAATTGAATTGGCTTGCTACAGAAAAGAGTAATGATTCATTTAGAAAAAGAAAAAATGATTCATTTATTTTTTACTTGTTAAAATTATTCAAGTTTAATTTGACTAGCTTTCTGATGAATATCCATCTTTTCTCAGCAGGTCATTGTGTTTGTTTTTCGACACTATGTGCAGAATGAAAACATTTCAACATGTTATTATGATAACCTCCTGTTCTCAGGCTGTATTCCAGACCAGCTGTTTGAACACCTGTGTTGATAAAGCTCAGGGTCACGACCTCTGACCCCCAACCACAGCCAATCAAGACACAGAACTGTTTACATGGGGTCGTTGCAATGTGGTTTTTCAATACGGTTCAAAACACATGTTTTTTTTATTTTATTTATTAAATTTTAATTGGAAATATACCAAGTTTAAATGTAATCTCCATTTGCACTTTTTTTTTTCTTGGCTGTTTAATTCTGACTAAATGTTTTTATTGTTAGTGATTGACCAACACGTCTAGAAATTTGTGTGTGTGGATTTTCTTTACCTTGCGTCTGCCTTTTCGAGGTCTGATTCTTTAAAGGACATTGAAAATGGAAGGTGTTGTTTTCTTTCTCTTCATATAAAGCTCTTAAAGTGTCTCACATTGAGCTGGTAATCCGTGTGTGTATCTGGATCCAATCCTATTTTGCTTGGCATAACCAGCACAAAAGTAAGATGGATTACTTGATCCTGGATAGTAAAACATGGGATTTCCAAATCTAGATAATTCTGATTGTCATCCTATAGAACAGCAAAAAGACTTTCAGCCAAAAATGTTAAATAAAAAATCAGGATGTCAGTAAATAAACTCTGGTAATGAATCAATTACATGTCAAACATGTAATCATGTACATCAGGAGATATAGAAGGGAGCATAACATTAACAATATACTTTTTTTTTTTTTTTTAATAAAAGGATTTATTAATCTATGTTCATGTTAAATAGGCTAGTAAAAATATAATTGTTCCTGTTAATTCAGTGCATTAACTAATATTAGTACTAACTTTTTATAAATCAAATGTAGGCTACATGTAAATGTTTCATAACACGTGTTATACTTACATTTGTGTTAATGTATTACCAATCAAACCGTGATGTTTAGTGTCAGCAGCACATGAACTAAACCATAACCTGATGAGAAATCTCGAGAATGTCTGATCATAAAAACACTGATTAGTCGCATAAAATCCTGAGACTTTATCTTCATGTTTAAATAACAGAATACACGTGCTCGCCTCGAAGACAGAGGTGACTTCATTCTCTCTCTTCAGGCTCAGACACATTCAGATCATTGTGTCTCTGAAGCAGATGTTGTGTAACGACGCGAGTGTTCGGATGATTACATCACGCTGAGAATAATAATGAATGAATCAAACGCATGACGGAGAAAACACACACACACACCACTTCCAGAGGATTGACGTGCAAACCGTCTACAAACAAAACCAGGTATATTAGTAAAGAATCAGGACCGGTTCACACAGAACGCGCGCTTTTAATAACCGCAAACGCGGGTAAATGGAACGAAAAACTTGTTTTTTAAAAGCCGCACTTCTTTAAACTTGAGCTCCGCGTTTGTAGAACGCCACGTCATGCGCGAGCGCAGCGATTCAACGTATCCGTCTAGCGCGTGTTTACATTGAATAATAACGGATCGAAAATCGCGTTAAATGTAAACATTACTGCACAGATGCTCGCGTGCACGCGAAAGGTCATTCATTCATCACTGTCGCCATTGCAGATGTCTAGCGCACGTGACGTCACCAGCAACAGCCAATCACAGCGCACATCCATCATGACCTCAACAAGGTTAGGTAATTTATATCTTCCTTTATTAATATGCATGATACAAGATACAGTCATACTCATAGCATACTGCATAACACGAGGAAAGTGTCTTTTTATAAAAACAACACATCACTGTTTTAAAAAAAAACATATTTTTTTTAAATGCATGTTTTTATTACAGACAAAAAACGAGTTTGCTACATTTGAGCTTTATAGAGTCTGACACAGTCTGGAGTTTATGTAACAGATTTAAATGAAAACCAACGTCACAATTCAGTTTAAATCAATAAAAGCGGCCTAGAAATTCAAACTTCTTTAAAAACACAGTGACTGACAGTTGAAAGTTTTGTATTGTTTGATTTGAAGAGTGAAATGAAGTCAAACAGGAGTAAAAAAGAGCAGCACGCTACCCTCAACAAAAATACCAAAATATGCAACAGTTTATACGGAGAAGGACACGCCCACTGTGACATCACTATGACATCAGCATGCACGAACAACTCGTTAATATGCGATATTTTTGCCTGTAAGTGCTTGTAACCCGTTTTACAGAAACACAATCCTGATTAGCTTTTAAAATGCATTTATATACATATATATGAAAATAAAAATGATGTTTTCATAGATCCTTAAAAAAAAGCACACTTTGTAGTCATGACTTTCATGAGCACTGAAAACAAACCACGTATATAACTAATAATCTATCAAAATCCATAAAACACTGGAAGCACATTATGACTTTTTGCCATTAAAAAAAAAAAAAAAACGTCCCTTTGAAAAACCAGATTAAAACTAGTGAGACTAATGTCACGGTTTACATGTCAAAAAAACAAATCACATTTATACCACAATGGTCTACAAATGCAAGAATCTATATAAAAATGCATTTTTATTATTATCAATGCATTAAAAATGCAACATTGAAAGCATTATTGATTAGAATAAAAAGACCCCAAAAACATTTTGCACAGAAATTCACTCTGCTTGTGTTTTATGACTGACGCAACTACCGCAAACGAACATAACGCCGACATTTAAAGTCAAAACCAATAAAAACATCCACTTGTTAGATACATCTAATCTGAGGTAAAGATGAGTCACGTATTATTGCCCTGGATTTGACCCTGAAAACAAAACAGATCCAGTTCGATTCCTCGCTCACAGTTAAAACCCAACCACCCGAGTCGCGTTTGGGAAAGACGCCGCTCAAAAACGTCCCGTTCACACATCATGAGACCCGCCTGGAAGAGCAACGAAACGCGCATTTATTTACAGACTCCCGTCTCTTGGCGTCGTCGATCTGCGCTCGACTATGGAATAAAGGAGCTTTCTATTGTGTTTTCCTCAACAAACCTCCTGTACACAAACATAAACAATGTGTCGAGTGCAAACAAGGGGAGAGAGCGCACTCAAAACTAGCCAAAACGAGCCGCGAGGTCACGGCGACTCGGACCAAACGCTCTCAGACTCTCGTTTTTTACGCCTTATGGACTGGAAACCCTTTTTGCCCCCGTTCGGCCCACGCTGGCGTCTCCACACTGAATTAGCTCTTAACTCGGGCCGCGCTGGGGGTCGTGGATGAGGTATGAGGGGTCAAAGGTCATGCTGTGGTATCTTATATGGTGCCCTTTCTCTGTTAGATCTCGTTTGAAACACTATTGAACGCTGGCGTCGGCCACAGAGTGAGTGATGAGTGTCCGGGTGAAGTGTGTCCCTCACAGCGCACCGTACTTGGCCTCGTACAGGGACATGATCTTCTGGCAGCGGCCGCAGTCCTTCCGCAGCTCGGCCACCTCGCGACGCATCGCTGCGTTCTCCCGCTCCAGGAACGAGGCGCGCACCGCGATCTGGTTCTCCTTCAGGCGCCGGGCGTCCCGCGAGCGCTTCGCCGCCACGTTGTTCTTCTTCCTCCGACACCAGTATTTGTCATCCTGCGGGAAACAGATTCAGGCTTAACTTCACGTGTCACTACATTTACTCACAAAACATGCTGTAAATATATTCTTATTAATAACCTGTGTCTCATGTATTATAAGAACACATTTTAAATGTGAAGTACAGTCCAAAACAGTGTCCGCCAACTTAGTTTTAACACAGACTTAAAAAAAAAAGAAAGAAATACTGTTACAATCCATGAATCAAGCCGCTACGAGGATCACAACATGACAAAGTTTGATTTCAAGCTAAAAAGTATTTGAAAATCGGTCAAAACGACGAATGCTGTGAACTTAACGAGAAATTAAATATTGCAAACAATATAATAATTGAAACATATTCATTTAAAGTTGTTTACTGTGAGTATAGAAACAATGTAATTTAGGTTCACTGCAAAACAGAGTTATTAGACAGATATTGTCATTTACAAAAAAAAAAAAAAATTGTTTAGTTACTTTTGTTTCGTTCTGTTTAGTTTAACTTAAAAGTTTTCAAATAAGTAACTAGAATTTCATTTAAAATTAATATAAAAATATATGGACATTTAAAAAAAGACAAAAGCAGAACAAAATTACTAAAAAGTTAATTAAAATGAAAATGACGGGAAAATATTAAAATAAAATAAAAACATTCAAAATATTAACAAAAATAATAAGAGTATATTAATGATAATACTGATACAAAACATAAAAGTAGAGATATTTCTCTGCAGGATCATGGATAGTTCTTCACCAAAATATATTAATTATAATATATACAATTTACATATATACTATATTTAAAAAAATAGTATTTTAATCTAGTGGAAAATATAAAAATATAAAAACAAACTCAAAATATAAATAAAAACTAAAATAGTATATTAATAATTATAAAATAACACTTACAAATATAAAAGTAGAGATATTTCTCTGAAGGATCATGGAAGTAAAGTTCACTAAACTGTAGTTAATATGAATTATTTATTAATTATATATATTATTAATATTTTTGTTTTTTATGTTTGATCTTATATATCTTTATATTAGCAGTAAACTCAAGTGTCAGCTTTATAAAGATAACTTGGTTATGAGTCAAGCCAGAATAATGTTCAGCAAACTGTTTATTTAGAGTTTGTCATTCATGCGCGTCCTTGACGAAATAAGGGTATTAAACATACGTTTTTTTTTTTTAAATAATTAATATTAATATAAGAAATAAGGTGAAATGATGGATTCAACAGAAGCAGACAGTGTGTCTGTCTTTACAGGCTTCGGAGATTAAAGACAATCCACATATTAAAGACAAAAATGAAGGAGATTTTCACTCCCAGAACCCAAATATTGCACTTTCTTTTTTCAACTTTGAAAAAGCAGCTCATTATTGTGATCAATAAACAAAAAGGCAACATGACCACAAAATTAAGTTATTTTCCTAATTCAAGTTAATGGTCTTTTTGGGAATAATTCATTTTTTAGCTATAGCTCTGGCTCCCCATTAGTACCAAACGCCCACTTTACTTCATCCAGTCAATTCCTGACAGATGGAAATCAAGTCCAGCTCTACATTTTATGTCCAGTTTTGTCTGGAAATGTCAGATGACAGACGTGAAACGGATTGCGAAGAGTAATTCATGTCGACTTTAAATTATGAGTTAAGAAAACCAAAGAGCAAGCTAGCATGATTGCTAAATACCAGCATGTTAGCTTCTAAGCATCAGATTTGTACTCGTCATTATTCCTGGATGACTAGCGACAGATCCAGGTGTTCATAAACACGTTCTGAATGATATTTCACATTCTCAGTCAGTTTTCAGCCTCACCTTGGCATCTTCGGCAACGAACACTTTCTTGGCCTTCTTGATCATGGGCTGCGGCTTGAGCTCGTCCTCGGAGAAGCGGTGTTTGCGCGGGTTGAAGAGCTCTCCTCCGGGAACGCTGGACAGGACCAGGTCTGTGGGGTCCGGCTGGAAGGAGATGTTCACCTCGATCTCCTCGGGGTCCATCGGGGTCGGCGTCACGCGCTCCGGCTCGTCTCTGGAGTCTGCCGGGAAAGGACAGAGCGAGTCTGAGAAAACACCAGTTACAGTCAAGCTATTTTAAGGTATGAATATTTTTTTCCACAGGACAAAAACGTTTAAATATGTGATTTTGGTGATTAAAGATGAGTTTTAAGGAATAAATGATTGACTACAGGGGGACCTTAAAGTAACATTGAAGCAGTTTAAACGATAATGAGATTAATGAATAGGGTTGGGTACCGAAACGCGGTGCCAATAGGGAACCGGTTCCGACGTAAACGGTAGTAACCAGACCGAATAAGAACGAAAATTTCGGTGCCTGAGTCTCTGTGTCATGAGGCGCACACAAGCAAAGTCTCTCGCTCTCTCCCTCGTGCGCGCACTATACGGTTTGGAGCACAGTCTGTTCTGTCTCGCATGCGCGCTCTTGCTCGCTCGCTCTAGATTCCGGGAGATTTTAACTAATTTGCGGGCATCAGGGAGCCGTTATCAATATGCGGGAGACTCCCGGAACGTCTGCTGATAGCGAGGGGATTAATGAAGATGCCGAAGACAAAACGCTCCAAGGTTTGGCTGCATTTCACGTGTAAAATTACGCGTCAGAACGCCCTCTAGGTGATGGCGCGGGCGCCGCCTTGACGCTCTTACGTCGTCATATTATACCGGTATTAGCGCACGCATCATCTGCTCCTCAGATTTCTCTGCCGAAAAAGGCAGCAGCTTGTCGGCAGCGCGAGGAGTTTGGCAGCGAACGCAGCGTCTCGTTCCCTATTCAGAGAACATGGGTTACACCAGTAACCAGAGACGTTCTCTTTCATTGGTTTACTCAAAGCTGCATAGCTTAAGACGCAGTGGGAACGAAATACCAAACTCGCCAAGCTAAGCGCTGCGTAACTAGTACAATGACCAGATAACTCATCAACTCATCTAACTTCAAGCAGACAAAACATGGGAACCTGTAGCCATGTCGATATTAGATTACCCTGATTGTAATCTCTATTAATCTCCAGTATTATTACATTGTTTGATACAATATTGTTTTATTTGATATTATGTAAATGTGAATTTTTATTTTATATTGGTTTATTTATTATTACCATACGTTACTTGTATTTATATTGTTTAAAGATTTAAGTTACTATTGTGTCCAGTTTGGCCCTGTAAATAAAAGGGTATTATTTTTTGACAAAGTGTGAGCGGTTTCGTTTTCTTAAGTACCGTTTCAGGCACCGTTTAAGCACCGGAACCGTTTAAAAAATACCGAGTAGGTACTGGTATCGGATAAAACCCAACCCTATTAATGAATTAAGTGATGATTGAGCATTAGTGATGAACACCTGCTGTTAACAAGCAGAATCAATGAAGGAAAGAGAAACACAAGAACTACAACTGTGAGCCGATAGCATGAACTCCTCATGTTCACTCTAAAGATCCTCAAGCTCAATGAACCGGGTGAAGACTCTCTTCTGAAACACGTTAACTGCACTTTAAGCTAAGCTAATAAAAGGTAGCCACATTAAAGCTGTTGATGGGATATAACTAAAGCTGTTTAAGAGGAGTTAGCATGTTTCTAAAGAAATAACTAGCTATTGTATTGTAATATTGTGCAATCAGAGGTATTTACCTGGTACAAACCAATAAATCATGCTTGTTTTGTCGCCTCACCTGTTGTCGTCTCATCATTGCTCACTTCTTGTTCCTCCACGTCACTCACAGAGAGCGAGTCCTCCTCCTCGTCTCCCTCGTCCCGCTCCTCCTCGGGTATCTGTGTGTTTGTTTGTGTATTTGGTGTGGTCTGCGGGTCGTCCTCCTTCGCGTGGCGCTCGGCCTCCAGGCTCTTGCTCAGCTCCTCCTCCAGCGTGACGGGGATCCCGTTCTCCAGCAGGAACTCGTCCAGGTCCATGTACTCCAGGTGGAAGGTCTCGCCGTCGTACGGGATGGTCTTGTCCCAGATGGTGGGCGTGAGCGAGGCGGAGACGCCCCCCAAACCATCACTGCCCCCCAACGTCCCATCGCCAGCCGAACCCTGCTTCTCCTTCTCGATGTCTGCGAGAGAGGAACCACAGTTTAGGCAAGTAGCACAGAAGACAAGTCGTATAATAGTAGACATTTCAATGAGATTACACTGTAGCTTTTCCACCATTAATCAAAATAAAAACAAAAAATACACTAGATTACAATTACTTTTACAATAAGGTTCATTAATAACTAACATCAATTAACCATGTTGACGTTAGTTAATAAAAATACAGCTGTTCATGTTGTTGTTTGTATAGGCTAGTTCACATTCATGCATTAGCTAATGTTAACAAATACAACCCTTTGATTTTTATAAAGTATTAGTAAATGCTGAAATTAACATTAACAAAGATTAATAAATGCTGTAGAAGTGCAGTTCATTATTAGTTCATGTTAACTAATGTAGTTGTCTAATGTTAACCAACGAACCTTATTGTAAAGTGTTACCGTAAAACCATATTAGCCTAAATGATGCTGAATACACCAAGTAATAAAACAATACTTTTTTTTTTTTAATTCTGACAATGCAAAAAAATAAAAATAACATTGATGGTCCAAAATTAAATAAAATGTTGTAATTGATCATCTTGGTTTTGAGGTGAACTTTGAGCCGCAAATGTTCCTGACAGGCTTTGTGAAATTCAGGCCTTTAGACATTGGGCGTCACATGGCACACATATAGTGTTGGTTATCAGTAACTAGCTAAGTTAGTTGCTGGTCAGAAAACATCCGAAAGGATTTGACACTAAAACGAGATGGGAGTTACGAGTTGATCAGATTCACATCTGATGCGGGTTATTATAATGTCAGATAACTATAAGAATATTATTAATAATGTCCATAAAGGACAAATTAAGTAAAACCACAATATGATATTATGTTAATAATGTAAATTATGTTAACAAAAACATTATTTGACGCCAGCATACAGAAATATAACTGACAAATCTACAGATCCTGAGTAAAAACACTAACACTAGAGTCCTTTTTAGTGAATTTACCATTGTTAATATAATGATTTATATCTTGATTTAAAAATGAAGACCTGACAAAGACCTGACAAAGACCTTCATTGGTCAAAATGTTGCAATTTATTTAAGTTTTATGAGAGCATAGTGTGTCTTTTTTCATTTCTTCACATGTACATTTCTTCATTTACCCGACACTAATATTCTTTGAACACAATTGATTATCTGGCAATCGTTCCCTGCCCATGTACATTGTTCCCACATCTTAAGAACATTTAATTTCCAGGTTTTCCATTACCATGGGGAACACTGATTGTAAAATATCAGGCTACTATGATGGTATCAGATGACAATACCATGGCACTTTGATATACATTTACAGTTATTATGCTAAAATTCTTGTACCATGGTATTATTACACAGAACATGTCAAAATAACCACAGTACTGCCTTGGTAACAACAGGGTAATACAGTGGCAAATGATAATATTGATACATTGCCTAGTTTTAATGGTTTTAGCACGTCAGTTATTCCCAATATCTTAACACTAACAAAAAGTACCATGCACCATACTATGCAGAAGAATTTATTCAATTGGGCGTAATATAAAATTATATGTTTTTTATTCACATGTACACCTTGATATTTGAAGCAACTTGTAAAAAAATGAATGTGATATTGTTATAGTAGAGTACCGCGGTATTTCAATCGTATACCGCCAATAAACCAGCACTTTGTCTGAGGGAACTTTGTGTTCCTTTGAGGAACCAATGAACGCGGCAGCTGTGGAGGTGAAGCCAAGTACACGACTACAAACACACACACGACGAAGACAACGATCTGTAACTTAGCCTATTTGGTTTACATATTGACAGGTTTTATGGTTCTTACCGTCGTCTTGATCCGCCAGTATATTTGGAGGCGGAATATTCATGATCTTCTTTAAAACAAAAGATTTCTGAGAACCGACGGCCGCCGTTACCGACGCCTGTCCGGGCATGATTCGTTCAATATTATCGTGGAAAATAGATAAGCTTCGGCGATGTCGCTTATATTCGTTAAATCTCCTGTTCCTGTTTGAGAAACTGCCAAAACAACACCGTAGAGATCCACTCGCTCGTAGCGTATTGGGGAAAGTAATTATATATTCATGAGGAACGCCCCGCTCGAAGCGATGATTGGTTGTCTGGCGAACGGAAAATTAATATTTAAACAGACAAGCTCTCTGATTGGTCAACTGTTCATCCTCAGGCAGATCCACAACAATAAGAGAAACACGGCGAACGCTCCTCTCTTTGTTCCGAAAACATACGAAGAATGTCCTTATAATGACCCTGAACACGAGACACAGGCAAAATAGACTCAACTTCATCATCATGACCCAACAACATGCATCAAAAGGGCACATTATAGCCTATTAAACTACTTACTTATATTTTCACAAGTGAACGGTAAGCATTATATATCCATGCGACTTTGGAGTGAAATTCTTGGTACATTAAAACATCTTCACTACAGTGTGTGTGTGTGTGTGTGTATCTGTACTCGTGCAGTTGTATTTTTCCGCACGGTGAGCTCGTGCCTCCACACGTGATGTCAGCACGCGCAGGCGCTAAGTGGGCGGGGCTTCTGCACGTGCGGAGTACAGGCTTTGCAAGACATTGCGTGTATTTATAATCACCACAAAGGTGTTTACCGTCGCGTTTGGGTTCAGGGCTGCTCCCTATGAACCAGATGCTTCAAATAACAAGGACTGAACAGGGAAAACAGGCTTTTGCAGTCCACACATCAACTTTAGCCTACATCCTTGGGAACATATTTGCACGAGTCATATGGACTAATGTTATTTGTTATGCTGCCCTTTTGGAGCTCCAGTCCTCATTAACTTCATAAGATATTCTCCGAATATTATCCTTTTGTGTTTCACAGAAGAAATAGTCATATGGGGTTGGATAGACAAGGATATGATGTAAATAATGACAAAATTTCCTATTTTGAGTGAACTAACTTAACCATTACAAAATTGAATGTGGTGTTTTGGTTGGTATACTCGATGTCACCTCAGTATTTAAGACTATATTTTTAAACCAACTAACTGTTATTAACATGAGTTAAAATGACATATTGAGTTTAAACAAGGTAATATTGAAATCTGTTCAGAGAATAGCAGAGCATGCCTGTGAAATACACGCGGGGTTAGAAGGGAACATTTTGTTCTGTTGCTCTTGAACCGCACTGAAATGAGAGAACGTGTAATGACAGATTAGAAAGAGCACAAGCTTTCACACCGAACACAATGAATGTCAGATTCATGCATCAATGACACAATTATAATAACATTCTGCTGCTTGAATCTGCTCTATTTCAGAGAGAACATTGAATGTCTTTAATTAAATTACCTCAGCTAAATCAACCGGTTTCCACATGAATGTGATGCATAGGACATGACTTATAATTTATGTGTAAATTGCAGAGGATTGATAATGGCACTTATACTTTAAACAACAGTAGTAGGCTATTTTTACTTAAATATTTAGTCTGACATTTTGGAGGAATTCAGCTTCTTGTTTCCATACAGAAGATTGAATAAAGAAAACAAGACGTTTTATTTGCAGGTTCCTGTAACTGGAGAAACTTCACCAGATAATACACACTAATCCACGATCAGTTTACAGGTGTTTGTTCACCTTTACATCTTTATTCTCACGATACAGCTTTTCAAATCCATTTCTTTAACTGCACACAAACTGTTTTAGATAGATTTGTAATCCACATTTATCTGGATCTGTAATCAGAGGTGTTTTAATATGAGGGTATATAATATGATTCTGGTATCAGCTTTTTTTTTTGTGTGTGTGTTTTTCATATAATGACTGTAAATGTGTCATTAATAAAACATTAATTAGAATCTGATCTAATCACCTCGAACTCTTGTGATGCACTTTCATGTTTTTAAAACGATTGATCTATCCCTGCATGATATTCACACTACAAGCCTATAAGATACTGTACAACATATTGTACCATATACAACAGGTGAAAAGTAGAAGCATAAGTTCAGTATCAGAAAATAAGTGAATTCTTACCACTGTCATTATAGATGGACAAGAGGGGATTCTCCAGGTAAGTTTTGAAAACTTGTTGGATCTCATTCGGAGTAAAGTCGCTCATATTAGACATGTCGAAGTCCAACACTGAATAAAGTCAGACAAGAAAGCAGAGTCTCGGCTGATAACAGCAAACTTTGTGTCGCATTTGAAAAAAGAAACGTCATGACCTGTGTGCGTCAGACCACGCCCATCCTCATGTATATGCAAATTAACCATGTGACATTAATCTAGTTCGCTGAGTTCGCTCAACAACAAAAACATAAGGTAAACCGCTGAGCATTGAACTGTACATTTGCAATGCAAGTATGTAGCCTAGCATAAAAAAATACATCTTTAAAAATGCTTTTAGAAGCTACACAGTTTCACAAACTATATTAGTGACTATGTTATGAAAATTACTATTAATAATACCATTAAGTGATGTTTACAGTCAGAAGAAAATCAAATAGCCAATATTTCGATTCACATCGATATTGTGATATTTTCGGTTCAGAATGGAGAATTGGTAAAGAAATGTACATGATGAGAACATTGGCACAGTTTTAAATAACATTTTAAATAACTTATGTGCACAGGAAGCCTGAGCCATGATTTTTGCTTTGCACAATATTATCAGTTATTATTAGTATTACCATTATTATTACCATTATTATTTAATCAAAGTTAACTTTAGCTGGAAATAACATTATTCAAGAACCGCTATAACGCCAAAACAATCCTTAAATTATATGTTTATCTCTGTAAAGCTGCTTTGAAACAATCCTTTGTTAAAAGCGCTATATAAATGAAGATGACTTGACTTGATTATTGTTAGCCTTCTCCTTGATCGTGAGACATTTAGGTGGGCCTGAAGGCCCACACAGGCAAATACATTGTTTATTTATTTATATATTTATTTATTTCTAGCTTTGAACAATTCCTTAAAAATTATTTTTAAAAATGATTTGTTTTGTCATGTATCCTAATATTAATCAGAAATTTGCTAATTAGTCTCTTCAGTTACGTCATGCCAGTTACGTTCTTCTTCGAGCCAATACGGATTTCAATTTGCAGCGCCACATGGCTAAATCTGACAGATTTCAGAAAGAAATTTTTTTTGGAGGAAAACTAACAGATTAGGATTATATGACGATATTATCAACATCTTAAATTCAAAACCCAGCCGACTCCGACTTGAGCAGACACCATCCATCAAGGTAAGATATGGGTTTTTAGTCTGGCTCGCTGCGGCCTGGTTGGGGAATTTTTGCCTTATATTTGTGAGCAAGTGGTTTTTTGAAATGTACATAAGCCACATGTCGACTCGGTTACTAACGTAACCTCGGTTCCCTGAGAGGAGGGAACGAGTATTGCGTAAGTAGCTTACGCTATGGAAAAACTCCTTTTCTCGAGAAATATTGAAGTCTTTATGTAAAACGCATTGCAGCTCCACACCATACAGCAGTGAGCAAGGCAGCTCGGTCATTGGCTGTGCTGCGGCAACTGCACGAACCTATGACGGGGCGACTCTGAACCCGCTTCCAATGAGCGTGCTTCGCGCCCGCGCGCGTCAGAGCCCGCCAAGATGGGCGTGGCTAAGGGCTATATATTGGGCGCCCCGTCATCTGAGTCCTTTAGGTTCAATCGACTGAAGCGAACTGACCAAGCACAAGCACGGCAGCTTACGCAATACTCGTTCCCTCCTCTCAGGGAACCGAGGTTACGTTAGTAACCGAGTCGTTCCCTTTCGAGAGGTCTCTCCTATTGCGTAAGTAGCTTACGCTATGGGAACACCATGTAAAACGCCGTGCATGCTGACTTCGCTCTATTATAGCCAGAGGCAGATGCCTGAGCCTTTAAGCAAGGTAATTATCCAACGAGCCGGCCGAAGGCGGGCTTTATAAGGGACAATGTAGAACGGCCCAATGGCCGTCCAGTGGAAAAACACATAAGCACCTTTATGTACTGATATGCATAAAAGTCAGTCAGAGACGGACCCTATAAGGGAGGAGATAATGCTCAGCATATACACACTCCAGTCTATACATAGTTAGACCGACAGTATGTTGGAATGCAATGAGGGGACCTGTAGGTTATAAAACCTGATAAATGTTGACGGCGAGGCCCAGCCTGCTGCCGCACAAATATCCTGAATGGGTATCCCACTCGACCACGCCCACGAGGAGGCCATGCCTCTCGTAGAGTGAGCTCTGATGCCCAAGGGGCACTGAAGGCCCTTGGCTTCATAAGCCAGCGCTATAGCATCAACTATCCAGCGCGATATTCTCTGCTTTGAAACAGCGAGACCTTTGGTGCGGCCGCCAAAGCATACAAATAATTGCTCTGTCTGCCTAAACAGGGCAGAGCGTTCCAAATATACTCTGAGCGCCCTGACTGGGCAGAGTAAATTAGCGTCGCTTTCGTCTGCTGGAGACAATAGCGCGGCCAGAGATATCACCTGTGCTCTGAAGGGTGTCGAGAGCACCTTAGGAATATACCCGTGTTTTGGTCTAAGGACAACTCTGCTGTCGTTAGGTCCAAATTCCAGGCAGGCAGCGCTTGATGACAGCGCGTGCAGGCCGCCCACTCTTTTGACTGAGGCGAGAGCCAGCAAGAGAGCGGTTTTGAGCGAGAGCTGTTTAAGGTGCACAGTTCGTAGAGGTTCGAACGGGGCACTTTTGAGTGCCTCCAGGACCGTGGCCAGGTCCCAGATCGGCACTGAGGGGGGGCGTGGGGGATGCATCCTCCTGGCGCCTCTCAGGAAACGAACAACTAGGTGGTTTTTCCCTAGTGTGCGTCCTCCCACAGGATCGTGTGACGCCGCTATGGCAGCCACATATACTTTGAGCGTGGAGGGGGTGCGGCCTGCCTCCAACAGCTCTTGTAAGAACACGAGCACGCTCGGTACCTCGCATGTCTCAGGATTCAGGTTCCTGGTTTTACACCAGTCACTGAACACCGTCCATTTCTGGGCATATAAGCGCCTTGTAGAGGGCGCTCGTGCCTCTGTGATGGTTCTCAACACTCCACTGGGGAGGTTCCCGGGAACCCGTTGAGGGGCCATGCATGGAGGGCCCACAGATCGGGGCGGGGATGGAGGATCATCCCGTTGGCCTGCCTGAGGAGGTCTAGCCTCAGCGGAATCGGCCATGGGGCAGATTGCATCATCTGCATCAGCTCCGGAAACCACGTCTGATTCTTCCAGAGTGGGGCTACTAGGAGCACTGCACATTTCTCTTCCTTGACCCGACTGATGACCTGAGGTAGCATCGCGATCGGGGGGAAGGCATACAGTGGGCGGCTCGGGCAGACTTGGGCGAGCGCGTCTGTGCTCTTTGAAAAGAAGAGGGGGCAGTGCGCATTTTCCTTGGAGGCAAAGAGGTTGACCTCTGCTCTGCCAAAGGTCTGCCATAACCACTGGATCGTCAGGGGGTGGAGAGACCATTCTCCTGGGAGAACTTTGTCTCTGGACAGCATGTCCGCTCCCTGGTTCAGGGCACCCGGCACATGCGCTGCCCTCAGCGAGCGCAGGTTGCACTGGGACCATAAGATGAGTTCCCTGGCCATCGAGTGCAGGGAGCTCGACCTGAGTCCACCCTGGCGATTTATATATGAGACTACCGTCATGTTGTCCGTACGGACCAGGACGTGCTCGTCTTTTAGGTACGGAAGCAGGGCTCTGAGAGCCAAAGCGACCGCTTTCAGTTCCAGACAGTTTATATGTAGGCGCTTCTCCGGGTTTGACCACAAGCCGGAGACAGGCCTGCCCTCGTAAAGGGCCCCCCAACCTATTTTGGAGGCATCTGTCGTGATCATTTTTCTCCTTGTGTTCACGCCCAAACTCACACCGGACTGATACCAGTCGGCAGCTTTCCAGGGCATCAGGGCTTTTATGCAGCCGTGATTCGCTCTGATTAAAAAGTGGCCCGACCGCCACGCGTGAGTGGGGACATGGCTCTTGAGCCAGCGCTGGAGAGGACGCATGTGCAACAATCCTAGCTGGAGTACAGCTGATGCCGAGGCCATGAGACCGAGCATCCTTTGAAAACGCTTGACGGGGGCGCGCGCGCCCGCTCTGAACGATGTTGCAAGGCGCTGAATAGTGAGCGCGCGTTCTGATGAGAGGCGCGCCATCATCTGCACTGAGTCTAGCACTATTCCCAGAAAAGAAATATTCTGGCTGGGAGATAGCGTGCTTTTTGCAAAATTGATTCTTAGACCCAGGCATTCTAGATGGCTGGTAATCCAAGACCTGTGCGTCATTAACTGACTCTCTGATTGTGCTAGGACTAGCCAATCGTCGAGATAATTCAGTATTCGCACTCCCCGTTGTCTCAGGGGTTGTGCCAGTGATAGGCCGAATGGTAGTACTGTGTACTGGTATGACTGTCCCTCGAAAGCGAATCTCAGAAATGGCCTGTGATGAGGCGGTATCGGAATGTGAAAGTAAGCGTCTTTCAGATCCACTGATAGAAACCAATCCCCTGGGCGAACTTGCGCGAGGATGTTTTTGGTTGTTAACATTCTGAACGAGCGAATCATTAAAGCTTTGTTCAGATGTCTGAGATCTAGGATGGGGCGGAGACCACCATCCTTCTTTGGGACGAGAAAATAGCGGCTGTAAAAACCCGCCTCGCTCATAGAGGGAGGAACAGTTTCTATAGCGCCCTTCTCTATTAGTTTGAGCACCTCGGTGCGTAGAACATGTGAAACATCTTTTCTCACTTTCGTCTCGACCACCGCTGAGAAGCGAGGTGGTCTGCGAGCGAATTGAAGCGAGTAACCGTGTTTTATTATGTTCAAAACCCATTTCGGCATGTCTGGGATATTTTCCCAAGCTTTCGCTCGCACAGATATGGGCTGAATGCTGGTTGGGGGCGTGTCGCAGTGACGTATGGCTCCCGCCGGCGAATCGCTCTGTGCTAACACCGAGCTTACAGCTCTCAGAGGCGCGGGCGCGCGCTGAGCAGCTTTGTTGAGTGCCGAGTGCAGGGGTGCGTGTGAGATTACAGGCACGCTCGCCGCATCTGTAATGCTCACAGCGCGGGCTGGAGAAAATTTTGGGACTGTATGGGCAGTGCTTATGGGTGGGGGTGCATAAACTGTGGTAGGCACGCGCGCCACTTTCTTAAAACCTCCCGCTCGTGGCGGTAGGTTTTTGGCCATGTAAACAGTGTTTGTGAGTAGGGGTGCGTGCATTACAGCGGGCACACGCGCTACTTTGATAGGATTTCCCGCTTTTACTGGGGAAGTGTTTATAACTGTGGGAACAGTGCTTATGTGTAGTGGTGCATACATGACAGTGGGCACACGATCTACATTTATGGGGGGTCCAGCCTGAGCCGGGGAAGCATTTGGCACTGCTTTGACAGTTTTGAAATGTGGGAATGCGCACTTTAGTGTGGACACGTGACCCTTTAATGATACAGGCAGAAAATGACTCTTTATGTGATTTCTGTGTGTCGCCGTTAAAACGGCGTTTGTTTGCAGGTGAGCGAGCTGTGCGGCTGGCCCATTGACTGCTGTACAGACATTTCCAGCCGCCTGTAAGGGGACTGGGTAATGCTTTAGACGTTTTGGAGAGAGTGGTCCGGCTTCTGCGAGACACGCGCTCTCTTTTTCTCCCTATAGCTAGGAAGACTTACGAGGCTCCGGGTTCAGCACGATCTTGGGCCGAGGTCCCCGTCGCTCGGGCGGTTGCTTCCTGTTGGCGGAGCGCGAGCGGCGTCGGAAGTCAGATTCAGGTCTGGGCTGAGAGACGGGAGGTGCCGTCCTGACTCGCTGCTGCTGAGGCGGCTTTTGGCGGCTCTGCGACGAGCTGGAGCGCTTGGGCAGGAAGTGACGCATAGCCTGCGAATCCTTCCGGGCTTCGGTGAAGCGCTCAGCGAACTCTCTTACCGCCGGTCCGAACAGGCCGCTTTGGGAGATAGGCGCGTCAAGGAACGCCGCCTTATCTGTATCCTTCATCTCTGTTAGCGTCAGCCATAGATGGCGCTCAAGGACAGTCAAGTTAGCCATAGCACGGCCGATGGATTGGGCGGTGGCTTTCGTGGCTCGCAGGGCTATGTCGGTGGCGCTGCGCAGGTCCTTGAACGCCTCAGGATCAGGTCCAGACTCGTCCATGGTGCGGAGAAGTTTGGCCTGATAGACTTGGAGGACAGCCATGGAGTGAAGCGCTGACGCAGCTTGGCCGGCGGCGGCGTATGCGCGACCGGCGAGAGCTGAGGTAGATCGGCAGGGCTTCAAGGGGTGAGAAGCTTTGGCTTTCCATCCCGCGTTGGAGGGTGGACACAGGTGGTTGGCCACAGCCTCCTCGAGGGGCGGGGTTCCTTCGTAGCCTCTTTCTTTCGCGCCGTCCACAGAGGAGAGCGATGAAGAGAAAGAAGGCTTCAGGCGAGCGGAGTGAGGGGCTTTCCACGACTTAGTGAGTTCGTCATGAACCTCCGGGAAGAACGGGGAGGGCCTTTGTCGGGGGGCCTGCCGGCGCCCCTGCAGGAACCACTCGTCCAGTCGGCTGCGGGCGGGTTCTTCCGGGGAAGACCAATCGAGCCCGAGGTCTTCCACGGCCTTGGACAGGATGCGGACGATCTCCGAGTCCATGTTGGAGCCCACACTCGTGTCCGCTAGCGTCGATGGCGCGGGGTCGAAGGACGAGCCCGGCCAGTCGTCGGATGCAGCATCAAGGGAAAGGCTGTCATCCTTTTCGTCATCCCCTGACGCGCCAAACGAGACGAGACCCATCGCTCTGCTGGAGGGGTGCTGGTCCGCCTGCGTGAACTGAACTGGCGGCGGGGAATCCTCGGGTGGCGGTGAAGCACGCGGGGATTGGCCCGGCGTGACGTCACTACATTCCGCGTGCTCTGGCGGCCTCTGTGAGCGGCGCTTCTTCTTGCGCGGCTCAACTAGAGGGGATGGAAGCACGGTGGTGGTAGGCTCTCTCGCGGCGAAAGCGGCGAAGCGAGCGCGCAGCTCGGTGAGGCCCAGGGTGTCACACTCGGGGCATCCTCCTCGAGTAAGGGCAGCCTCTGCATGGTCCGGGCCCAGGCAGCGAGAGCAGATGATGTGACGATCCCCGTCAGGAAGGAGGCCTCGACACGAGGCGCAGGAAGGCATTTGGAACAAAGCCTTTTAATTTGCTCTTTTAGAAAAAGTGTCGCGGGGGCGAACACTTAGAATAATAGCTTTTTTGTCAAAGGATATGAGGTGATGCGCGCCTGATGGCTTAGCAGAAGGCGTTTGAAGGCGGCTGAAGGCGCCGGCGTCCTTGTAGCAGTCCTGCTGTAGGCTTGTCGACGGCGGCGGCGAAAAGACTCCAAAAAATCCGGAGGATCCAGCGAAGAGAAAGGTCTTTGCTGAAGGAGATTAAATCTAAAGGACTCAGATGACGGGGCGCCCAATATATAGCCCTTAGCCACGCCCATCTTGGCGGGCTCTGACGCGCGCGGGCGCGAAGCACGCTCATTGGAAGCGGGTTCAGAGTCGCCCCGTCATAGGTTCGTAAAGTTGCCGCAGCACAGCCAATGACCGAGCTGCCTCGCTCACTGCTGTATGCTGTGCAGCTGCAATGCGTTTTACATAAAGACTTCAATATTTCTCGAGAAAAGGAGTTTTCCCATAGCGTAAGGTACTTACGCAATAGGAGAGACCTCTCGAAAGGGAAACTGTATTAGCAATGGCAGGTTGTCGATACAGGACTCAGACACTGTGATATCTCTTCGTGATATGGTTGTTCTCTTACGAGAGAGGTTCTCTCGTATTGCGTAAGCTAGCTTACGCTACGGGAAAGATTCATCTTTTCTGAGAAATTGAAGCCAAAAATTATCCTATAATTTTGTATCCATTGTCAACGCAGTTCAGCTGCAGCAGACCATGAGCGGGCTAGCTAGCAGCTCATTGGTTCGCTCACAGAGAACTGCTTAAGCCTATGAGGAGACGCAGATGAACTCTCGGCCAATGAGAGTCTGACATGCTCTCATTGCGTCAGAGCCCGCCGAAACGGGCGTGGTCAGAGAGTATATCTTGGCGTCCCAGGCTGTCAACTGAAAACTGCCGCCGTCGTTGAAAAGGCAACTCTAGCGAGCATCTGGGAGACTGAGGAAGCCGGCCGTCTTCGCCACCTTCAGCCGTCCTGCGAGCTAGCGCCACCCGACGGATTTGTATCCTTTTTACGAAAGCTTAGATAATAGTGTTTCTAAAAGAGCCGAGCGTCTTTTTAAAGATGTCTCGTAAATCCTCCTGCGGTTCTTGCCGCGCTCCCCTCGAGACTGGAGACCGCCACGTCATCTGCGCTCTCTGCCTCGGATTGGAGCACGCCGAGCTCGCCCTCGCCGATGGCGGCTGCGATCTCTGCGAGGAGATGCCGTTGTCGACCCTGCGGGCTCGACTTCAGGCCACTAAAGTTGCTTCCGCGCCGCCTCTGACTTCGCCGCGGAAAAAGAAACGCCGCTCTCAGAGGCCGCCGGAACCCCAGCTAGAAGCGTTCATCTCGCCGGAGCCTGTCGCCTCCCGCTCTCCTTCTCCACCGCTTCCGGATGTACAGTTGCCGCCGAGTGGCCGCTCTGTAACCTCCGATGACGCCGCGGACATCAAGCAAACCTGTTCGCTTTTCGCTTCAGACAGTGAGGAATGGTCCGGTTCTCACGCCTCCTCGGCCCGAGAATCCTCTGGGACCCGCGCTGGAATCGAGGAGGAATTAGTGCGCCTCCTCTCACAGGCCGTCGAACGCCTCGGAGTCGATTGGTCCCCTCCCCCCGAGCAGACCATCAACCGTATGGACGGCAGCTACTTCCGCCAGCGCTCGACTCCCGTCACTAAACGGGCCGCGCCCTTCCTGCCTGAACTGCACGCGGAACTCACAAAGTCCTGGAATGCCCCGCTCTCTGCCAGAACTCGCTCTGACTCTTCCGCCCCGCTTCGCGTTGTGGACGGAGCCACAGAAAAGGGGTATCTCTCCATTCCCCCTGTAGAGGATCTGGTCGCCGCACATTTATGCCCGCCTTCCACAAGATGGCGCTCATCACCGGTGCTTCCCTCTAAAGCCTGCAGAGCGACTTCGAGCTTTCACGCCCGCGCTTACTCAGCCGCCGGTCAAGCAGCCTCTGCACTCCACTCCATGTCCGTCCTTCAGATTCTACAGTGCGACTTACTTCGTGAATGGGACGAGAGCGGAAAAAATTCCCCCTCAGTCGTGGATTTAAGGAGCGCCACGGACATTGCCCTTCGCGCTACAAAATCTGCTGCGCAAGCCCTGGGGAAATGCATGGCCGCCATTTGTGTGTTTGAAAGACATCTTTGGCTCACACTCGCCGACATGGGAGATTCTGAGCGCGCCGCCTTTCTCAACGCCCCGCTCTCTCCATCCGGCCTCTTCGGATCTGCCGTCACGGGTATCGTCGACCGTTTCTCCGAAGTGCAGAAAGCTTCCCAGGCCATAAATCTCTTTCTGCCTCGTCGCGCTAGCTCCTCTGCAGGCCGCTCACGTGACCAGCCTCCTGCACGAGCCCCACCCCAGCGCCCAGCTCAGCACAGCCAGACTTTTCAGCGACGCCAGGGCGGCCGCCCTCGTTCTCGCTCTGACAGCCGCCACAGACCGCCGCCTCCCCTGGGGCCTCGGCCTCGGATCGCGCTGAAACCTGATCACTCGAAGTCTACCTAGCACAGCTGAGAAAAAGACGGCGCTCTCCCGCCGCGGCCGGACCGCCGTCAAAAGTTTCGCCCTCTGTTAGTCCCCCGCTCACGTGGCTACTACAGCAGTGTACACCGCCATTACCAAGCCGGTCTCCCTTCCCGCTTGCATGAGCGAAAACGCCGTTTTCACGGCGACCCAGAGAAATCTCAAAATGAGCATAAAAGCCTCTTGTGTAGAAAATGTGCCCACAACACTGTGTTCACTCATACACAAAAGCACTTCAGTCCCCATGTCTCACACAGAGTCCACTCTCATAAAGTGGTTCCAACCCGCTCGAGTTTCAAAGTGCATAAGCGCGCCCACGAGCCCATGTGCGCATTCCCCCTCTGCTCACTCTTTTACACGGCCCATAAACTCCTCTCTGAGTGTAAGTCCCGCTGTCATAAACAATATGAGCGCGCTCACGCAGCCCGCTATGTGCAACGACAGGGACCATGTAGCCATTCACCCCCTAGCTTTACGCTTCAAAGCGTGGGAAGCTATTCCGGGAATTTCCCAGTGGGTGCTAAACAAAATAAGGCCAGGCTATCGCTTACAGTTTCACTGTCGCCCTCCACGTTTTCGAGCGCGGCTAGAAACTACTGTGAACCCAGAAGCAGTGACGCTGCTCCGTTCAGAGATAACAAAACTATTGTGCAAAAGGGCTATAGAGAGAGTTCCTCTGTCTATGAGCGAGTCAGGGTTTTACGGCCGTTATTTCCTTGTCCCCAAGAAAGACTGCGGCCTCAGACCAATCTTAGACCTCAGATTTCTGAACAAAGTTCTCATGAAGAGACCGTTCAAAATGCTCACGATCAGAAAACTCCTCGCGCACGTGCGCCAGGGGGACTAGTTCATTTCACTAGACCTGAAAGATGCTTACTTTCAGATTCAGATAAATCCCCTTCACAGGCCATTCTTACGTTTCGCCTTCGAAGGCCAGGTTTATCAATACACCGTCCTTCCGTTTGGCCTATCCTTAGCACCCCGTACGTTCACGAAGTGCATGGATGCGGCGCTCGCCCCCCTCCGGAGTCAGGGGCTGCGAATACTGAACTATTTGGACGACTGGCTGATTTTGGCACAATCACAGAGAGAGCTACTGTCTCATCGTACAGTTCTCCTTGACCATCTGAAAGCTTTGGGCCTCTCTGTCAACTGGACAAAGAGCGCACTACATCCCAGTCAGACTATCTCCTTCTTGGGTATAGAGCTAGACTCGGTCACGATGACGGTTCATCTATCAACACAGCGCGCACGCCGTGTTCAGGTTCTCGCCGCATCTTTTCAGATGAACAGACTCACACCTCTTAAAATCTTTCAGAAGGTGTTGGGTTACATGGCCTCAGCCTCCGCGGTGCTCCAGCTGGGGTTACTGCGCATGCGCCCGCTTCAGTTCTGGTTGAAGAGCCGTGTGTCTCACCGTGCGTGGACCACGGGCCGCCAGCTGATAAAGGTAACGCAGACCTGTATCACAGCTCTGCAGCCATGGACTGTGGCAGAATGGTTTCAGCGGGGCGTTTCCATGGGGACCTTTTCTCGCCGAAAAGTCATCTCGACAGACGCATCCAACACGGGTTGGGGTGCGGTCTGCGAGGGCTCACCGGCCTTCGGCCCCTGGTCATCTCAAGAGAGCCTCCTCCACATAAACTGTTTGGAGATGTTGGCTGTCGAGAACGCGCTCACGCGCTTTCACCCGCGCATTCACGGTCACCACATGCTGATCCTTTCGGACAATATAGCCGTGGTCTCCTATCTAAACCGTCAGGGCGGAGTCAGATCCTGGAATCTCTTCCGGCTGACAGAACGCATCTTAGTTTGGTCTCAGTGTCACCTGCTCTCGCTCAGAGCGACGCACGTGCCGGGCCATCTGAACGACGGTCCAGACAGTCTGTCCAGGAACCCCATTCCCCCCATTCCCCCCTGCACACTTGTACAGTTCAAAAGCTATGGCGGATATTCGGCAGAGCAGAGGTGGACCTCTTCGCCTCAGAGGAGAACACCCACTGCCCAATATTTTTCACAAAGAGCCTGCCCCAGCCGCCCGCTTTATGCTTTCCCTCCGGTTTCTCTGCTACCACAGGTGCTTCAGAGAATCAAGGAAACACGCCACTCGGTGCTCCTCATAGCCCCGCGTTGGGAGGGTCAGACTTGGTTCCCGGAGCTCACTCAGTTGTCACAGACAGCCCCGTGGCCCATCCCAGTCAGAGCAGATCTCCTCTCCCAAGCTTGCGGCACGATCTGGCATGCCCACCCAGAGCGCTGGGCGTTACATGCGTGGGTGATCAACGGCTACCCGTTGCTTTGCCAGAGGGAGTGTTAAACACGATCATGCAGGCTAGAGCGGCTTCTACTAGAAGGCTCTATGCGTCTAAATGGTCTGTGTTCTCTAAATGGTGCACCGACAGAAAATTGGACCCACGGTCATGCGAGGTTCCTTCCTTGCTAGTTTTTCTCCAGATGTTGAACAAGGGCAGGTCCCCATCCACTCTCAAGGTGTATGTGGCAGCCGTCGCAGCGTTTGTTGAACCCCGGCGCGGCCAGTCACTGGGCAAAAACGACTTGGTCACCCGCTTCCTCAGGGGAGCCAGAAGGATGAACCCCCACGCCCCCCTTCGGTGCTGATTTGGGACCTTTCCATAGTTCTCGAAGCTATGAAAGCCCCCCCATTCGAACCGTTAAACACCGTGGACCTCAAATACCTTTCGCTCAAAACCGTTTTTCTGCTCGCGCTCGCGTCAGTAAAACGTGTGGGAGACCTTCACGCGCTGTCCACTAGCGCTTCCTGTCTCAAGTTTGGGCCCAATGACTCCTTAGTCGTTCTCAAACCTAGACATGGTTATGTCCCAAAAGCTATTGGTACCCCGTTTAGGGCACAAGTTATTTCCCTATCGGCTCTGCCTGCATCCGATAGCGAATCTGACGCGAATCTCCTGTGTCCGGTCAGGGCCCTGAGATTATACATTACCCGCACTGCTCCGGTCAGACGATCCGAGCAGCTTTTCGTTTCGTTCGGTGGGCGCACCAAGGGGTTGGCCGCCTCGAAACAGATTCTATCAAGATGGATAGTTGATACCATTGCAGCCACATACGCATCAAAAGACCTGCCATGTCCTCTGGGCTTCAGGGCTCATTCCACTAGAGGCATGGCCTCATCGTGGGCATGGTCCAGCGGAATTTCCATTCACGACATTTATGTGGCAGCGGGATGGGCTTCCCCCTCCACCTTTGTCAGATTTTACAACCTGGAAGTTCCTGCCTTGCAGGCTAAACTACTAGCAGTCTAGTATGTTACAGCTCTTCTGGTTGAGCTGCACTATAGGGAGTTATTTACACAGACCGGTTTCGTTCTGTCCCTCTCTTTCATGTGCTTATGTACGACACAATCACCGGCCCGCTCTGTTGGCCTCTGTCACATGTACATATATTTATTCCCACTCATAAGGGCCCCCCGGGGTCTCCCCTGGGACTCGTAGTGGATGCTTAGCACGCACGGCGTTGACCAGGTGTTCCCGTAGCGTAAGCTAGCTTACGCAATACGAGAGAAGCTCTCGTAAGAGAACGAATCGGTTACCTAACGTAACCTCGGTTCTCTCTAGATGAGGGAACGAGTATTGCGTTCCTGGCCGTGCTTGTGCTACTAGCGTTCTCGCTTCATTCTATGAAAAACCAGAGTTGATAGCCTGGGACGCCAAGATATACTCTCTGACTACGCCCGTTTCGGCGGGCTCTGACGCAATGAGAGCATGTCAGACTCTCATTGGCCGAGAGTTCATCTGCGTCTCCTCATAGGCTTAAGCAGTTCTCTGTGAGCGAACCAATGAGCTGCTAGCTAGCCCGCTCATGGTCTGCTGCAGCTGAACTGCGTTGACAATGGATACAAAATTATAGGATAATTTTTGGCTTCAATTTCTCAGAAAAGATGAATCTTTCCCTTAGCGTAAGCTAGCTTACGCATTACTCGTTCCCTCATCTAGAGAGAACCGAGGTTACGTTAGGTAACCGATTCGTTTTCAGGCCCTTTTGTGCTGCAATCAGGGGCCCGGACCATGATGATATTTAAACAAACTCAAACATGATTAGTTTCAACTTGACAAACCCAAACCAATCAGGCTTTGTTGGTAGCATGATGCTGATCAACTTTCTCTGTGAACTCAGGCTTTGATCCTGAGTTTAGGCGTGACATCAGCAGTGAACAGCCAATCACAAGCTGAGGAACAGTGAAACAGATTCATTTCTCTCATCTGCAGAATAGTACGAGATTGAAAAATATTAATAATTTAAAGAAATTTACACAGCTAGAAGAAAAGAGCTGTCTATGAAAGAGAACAACTAAAACTTATATCAGTGCCAGTAAGAGTTGTGAAGTTAGTTTAAATAGTTGATATAGGTATAGAGAGATTTGAACATTTAAGTTCACATGTAGTCATTTTTATAGCTTTATCTATGATTCTAAAGCTTATTTATATTACCTTTTATATGTTTATATTAATTTAAACTAAGTGCATAATAATTGATAACCTAAAATTTTACATGTGCAATGGACTATGGGTGAAATAATTACATAATTTCTAAATCATACAAAATGATTATAATAAATAAGCATAAGCAGGCGATTTGTCTTTAAAAATCATCTGCTATTTAGTGACTATTTATTGAGTAGAAACAGATGGAGTGACTTTAGCCCAATTTACACTTCTGCGTCAAACTGTTGTTGTTGTTTTAGGCTGTCTTTATTAACTACAATTTATACGTACGTACGATAAACTACAATTTGAGTTTATAAATTATTATTAAGCAGTAAGCACGTATAGTTAAATGAATATAGGCTATATATCTAGGCTAAAAAGGTAATTATAAATAAGCTTTAGAATCAATAGATAAAGTTATAGAAATGACTGCATGTGAGCTTAAATGTTCAATTCTCTCTATATCAACTAAACTAACTTCACACATTTTACATGCTCTGATATAGCAAGAATTTTTCTTTTAGTTGTCTTCTTTCATAGACGGCTCTTTTCTTCTTGCTGTGTAAATTTGTTAAAATTCGTAATATTTTTCAATCTCGTAATATTCTGCAGAAGAGAGAAGTGAATCTTTCACTGTTCCTCAGCTTGTGATTGGCTGTTCGCTACTGATGTCACACCTAAACTCACGATCAAAGTCAGAGTTGACAGAGAAAGTTGATAATCAGTGTTAAGGTACCAACAAAGCCTGATTGGATTGGTTTTGTCAACTCCACTACTCTTGTAACCCTGAGTTTGTTCAACTACTGTCATGGTACAGGACTCGGGTTGGATCTCTTGCTTTGTTTTTGTTTTCATTTTTTAACATGGCGGCCGGTCGGTTACACTTGATCACACTGTGCAATTAGAGCCGGTGCTTTAGTGTTTAAAGGTGAAGTATTTAGTTTCTGCAACACCAGTGGCACCTAGCGGAATTTAAAATAGCAACCTTTGTTAAACCTTTTGCTATTTTTTATGCATTTATTTATTTATTTAGATTTTTAAATTTAAATGATAAATAATTAGTAATTTAAGCACATTCTTTCAACTTAAATTCAAAATAACTCACAATTTCATGCATAACCCTTTAATGGAGCTCAACATATCTTACATTGTGTCTGCCGACCTCTTGTGGGGAAAAAATAATCTAACATGATATTTCATCACTCTAGATGGCCTTATAGCTCAGGAAGTATGTATTCAGATACACATGTAGACATTATACATTATTTCTTTGGTAACATTTTTGCATTTTTAGTTTGAATTTTGAGCATTATTAGGTTTTCTATGTGTACTGAAGCATTCCTCACATTACATTCATTCATAAGAAATTGAGCCAAAATTGAGGTCAAATTGAGCCGTGAGGGAAGGATTTGTTCCTTTTTTTAATTTCAACCACTAAACTCCTCCAATGCTGTTTACTTGTACAGTGTTATGAATAATAACAGTTTAATAGGCACATTTAGACACATACTACGGGAAGGAATTTAAATCATGATTATTAGGATGCATAGCCTACCATTTTGTTATTTTACAAAATATTCTATTTCAAATAAATTTCTATTCATCAAAGAATACTGAATTTTTGTACACTGTTTTCAACATTGATAATTATAATGAATGTTTTTTTGAGCATCAAATCATCATATCAGAGTGATTTCCGAAGGATCATGTGACACTGACGACTGGAGTAATAATGCTGAATATTCTAGCTTTGATCACAGGAATAAATTACATTTTAAAATATATTAAAATAGAAAACAGTTATTTGAAATTTTCATAATATTTAACAATATTACTTTTTTTATCAAATAAATGCAACCTTGGTGAGCAGAAGAGAGCTCTTTTAAAAACATTAAAAATCTTACAGATCCAAAACCTTTGACTGGTGGTAGTGTAGTATCTATGCAGTAACAGTTCAATCATAAACAATAAAATGCACATGCAGAGGCTGTGTGTGTGTGTGTGTGTGTGTGTGTAAGGCTATGTTATGTAGACTGTGAGGGGACATTGTTTGTGCTATTCCTGTTCCAGGATGTCCCGCTTCAGATTTAGCACCACAGATAGGGGAGTGGCAGCACAGCTCTTAGAGAGGGCTTGAAATGCTAGAGGAGTGCAGGTCAAATAGAAAGGTAGCTGAGGAGATCTGCATTTCTGTTGCTGCACTGGCCCGATATGTGAAAAGAAAGCGATGGCCATGGCCTTGAATTTCCTGCATGAAACAATGGTTTTTAGGAGCAAACTATGGCAATTATTATATTATATGAGTATTACTGATTTTTTTGTTACAAAAATTAATATTTGGAATAAAATAAATGCAATTAATAATGTGGTGAATTAATAAAGCTCTTGGAATTAATAAATGTAATGTCAACATTTCCTTTGGTGAGGCACTGCCTACCCTGACCGCACGTCCCTGCTATATATATATATATATATATATGGACGTATTTTAAAATTTTTGTTTATGACTTTTTGCCCCTTTATTAAACATTTAAAATATTCACAAATTAATATGGACAAAATGTCGATGCTTTTCTAAGGCCAAATACTATATTTCTAAGGCTAGATGATGAGGTAGTATTTTATTTCTAAATGTTTCTGAAAAATTAACGAGGCATTTTAATTGTTTATTAATAAACTAGTAGCCTATTTCTAAATCGTCTGGAAACATACCTCCATCTCCGCTGTAAAGCGGATGCGCCTTTAGATAAAAAATTCATATGGATTACATAATCAGACTGTATTTGCTTTCGATTCGAATTTGTTCGTTTAAAAGTGGACATTTCAAGCTTTAGCCTACATAGGCTATATCTTGTTTCTGTTTATTTTTGAGACGCGATCCATTTCACGGAGACCATAAAAGAGCGCGACTGATTGTTTTTATTTTATTTTACAAAAGCACAACGTTTTCTTGTTATTGTGAGTTTACACAAATAAAAGTAGTTGCGAATGATGTATTTTTTATTTTATATGACCAGAAATGATTGAAAGAAATGAAAGAATTTTAAGTTGTTTCCACTGTTGATAGAAAAACGCAAGTGTTCGCGCCCGCGCCTCCGTCCCGCGCAGCAAGCGCGCTCCACACTCCTTACAAACCCTTGAATATGCGTCAAAACTTGTGTTAATTTGTAATAATCCTGTATTATTATTGTCTAACCAGGCTATTATGACTGACATTGACAAATTGCTTTGTTCCTTTTTTGGATAAAAGCGTAGGCATATTCTAGCCAAAATGTAGGCTAATAATAATAATGACAATTATTATTTGCGTTTATAACTATAAATGAGTTCACTTAAGGCAGTAATATGTTTATCATAAAATAATGTATTAATGTTTTATTTTTATATAACCTAACGAGTTTTTTAATCGTTTTTGTTTAAGGCTAGAAGTATTTTATTTCTTATTTTATTTTAGGCTTATTGAGCTTTTTCCTTTAAATTTTTTTTGACGTTAAAGATACAAGTAAATGTCTTTTTTTTTTTAGAAAATTCAAGAAATTATCCATTTTGAAAAATAAAGTTTAAACACAATGGTATCCGTGCGGCCGGCCGCACCTAAACAGCTGGGCTGGTCGAATCAGCCGGCACAGACAAATCCGCGAGTAGCTACATTTTACAGCCTACGGTTTATAAACTGAGGAGACGAATTGCAAAACGGTGTTTGTTTGTTTTGTTTTTTTCACAGGTGACTTCCCGGGATCAGTAGGCAATTATCTAAATGTTCCAACTTCCAAGTCAACGCAAACAAAATTGAGAAATACAATTTCGTAAAACGGAAAAAAAGTTTTATGTCACTTATTTGATTTTCAATTATATATCTAAGCATTGTATATTAGGAAAATAATTATGTATGTGAATATTATTTCAAAAGTCCAAAAACGAATAAAGAAAGCAGCATGTTTTTAGCAGAGCCGTTAAATATGAGAGTTGCGACACACTTTGATCTCGCCGCCACGTGGTCACGTGGTTCATGTAGCTCTACATAGTTCCAAACAAATCCGCGTTGCCAATGGTTTTTAAAGCGGGGCAGACAGCAGCAGCTATATTTGCAGCAATAATCGGTAAATATTGACGCATAATGTACATTGATTATTACGTTGACACTTAAATGACTTGGATAATATAATTTTTTTTTCGAGAGAGAGCAAGCGCAAAATGCGGCATCGGCATCTCGAAGCGGCACTTCCGGTGGCATCTCCAGCGGCCATCAGTGCAGCGGCATCTCCAGCGGCCATCAGTGCAGCGGCATCTCCAGCGGCCATCAGTGCAGCGGCATCTCCAGCGGCCATCAGTGCAGCGGCATCTCCAGCGGCCATCAGTGAGCGGCATCTCCAGCGGCCATCAGTGAGCGGCATCTCCAGCGGCCATCAGTGCAGCGGCATCTCCAGCGGCCATCAGTGCAGCGGCATCTCCAGCGGCCATCAGTGAGCGGCATCTCCAGCGGCCATCAGTGCAGCGGCATCTCCAGCGGCCATCAGTGCAGCGGCATCTCCAGCGGCCATCAGTGCAGCGGCATCTCCAGCGGCCATCCGTGAGCGGCATCTCCAGCGGCCATCAGTGAGCGGCATCTCCAGCGGCCATCAGTGAGCGGCATCTCCAGCGGCCATCAGTGAGCGGCATCTCCAGCGGCCATCAGTGCAGCGGCATCTCCAGCGGCCATCAGTGCAGCGGCATCTCCAGCGGCCATCAGTGAGCGGCATCTCCAGCGGCCATCAGTGCAGCGGCATCTCCAGCGGCCATCAGTGAGCGGCATCTCCAGCGGCCATCAGTGAGCGGCATCTCCAGCGGCCATCAGTGCAGCGGCATCTCCAGCGGCCATCAGTGCAGCGGCATCTCCAGCGGCCATCAGTGAGCGGCATCTCCAGCGGCCATCAGTGCAGCGGCATCTCCAGCGGCCATCAGTGCAGCGGCATCTCCAGCGGCCATCAGTGAGCGGCATCTCCAGCGGCCATCAGTGCAGCGGCATCTCCAGCGGCCATCAGTGCAGCGGCATCTCCAGCGGCCATCAGTGCAGCGGCATCTCCAGCGGCCATCAGTGAGCGGCATCTCAAGCGGCCATCCGTGAGCGGCATCTCCAGCGGCCATCAGTGAGCGGCATCTCAGCCACTGACTGCAGATGCCGCTAGACATATATTTTAATTTAATAGCCTATTTATTTTTACAATACATTCTTAAAGATTATCAAGTGATATGCTAACATTTGTATGTATATGTTTTGTGAAATCCGTTACAAGTAATTTACAAGCGATTTGTAATTGATTAGTTAATGATTTAGTTGATGAATTAGGCCTAGTTATGAAACATGACAATAAACAACAGGACAAAGGTGAGACCGATAATAAAACACAAGGACAAACCGTAAGTAGCCTAAATGCTACTAGTAAATGATTTAATAGCCTATTTATTTTTTACAATACATTCTTAAATGATTATCAAGTGATATGCTAACATTTTTATGTATGTTTTGTGAATTCGGTTAAGTAATTTACAAGCGATTAGTAATTGATTAGTTCATTATTTAATTATAAAACATTATTTATTTATTAATTTGTTAATAAATAAACAACAGGACAAAGGTAAGAGAGAGAATGAAACACAAGGACAAACAGTAGATAAGTAAATGCTACATTTTAATGAGCAATTACAAGATGGGACCTTTGGGAACAGAACAATGAACAGGGCGCCATATGGTTAACGTTACATATACAAAATATAAAACATGAATTTGCTCTATGCACAGCTGCACAGCTGCACTTCAGCCAGCTGCTTCGTTTACTGTTGGTGCCCTCTATAGGGTTGGAATTTGGTGGCAGGTAGGCTAGATAGGTTTAAAGTCCCTGTAAAGGCAATTCTAAAAAAAAATCTAAACTGATTATAAATGTTAGAAATGTAATGCTAAAACATATTACAAAGACTGTGAACTGTGAAGTACTGAATTGTGGAGTTAGACCGTTAAACAGTTTTTCACCATTGCTATTTTCCGGATTTTTTGGGCGGGACTAAAACGGGGCTCGATGACGCACTGGAGCCCCTGAGCTCGTAGACACGCCCCTACTTGATGACGCACTGAGGCCACTGAGGCTGGCCCGTCCTCTAACAATAGAGCACATTCGCATCAGTTCGCCGCTCAATCACGAGTTACTATCATTTTACACGGGATAGTTTTATAAACTTTCGTTAGAGACAACGGATTCACTGATTATCCACTGATAATCCGCTGTTACTGGTGAATGGGGCCGAACCGACTATCTCCCGCCTCGGCCTTCATCCTCCAGAAAGCAGTATCAGCTAATTTTACTGTCGGCAGCTTTCCCGCGAGTGGGCGTGGTTTCAGCGCAGCCAGCGGACACGCCCCCAGCGTTTGAGAGCGGAGAAAACTGCAAAAAAAATTTCACGATTTTGATAGCTTTATGTACTTGCCGGCTTTTTTATCATTCAAATTTGGCTGGGTGGCTAATAACACATTTTTCTGTGGTGTGACCATCTCAGAACACACACTTAATTTGACTTTACAGGGACTTTAATGATCAAAACGCAAAATCTGCCAATAAAAGTGGTTCCGCTTATCTTCTGACAAACGGATCTAACTAGGCCTACTTACAATTTCCAACAACCAGTGTTGATATTTAAGAGAACGGGGAATAAACAATCACGTTATGATTTTAACATCATAAAACAAATCAGAGATTGCAAGTATTCAGATTATGTATAATAGGCCAACATAAGTATTAAAATAGCATATTCCTTATTAATTGTAATATAAAAGACACATATTTATTAAAAACATACGTTGTTAAGTTGAAGGCTACAGTAAGCTTACATATATGTTTTTAATAAACGTGTAGGCTAATAGTAGGCCCTACTAATATTGTTAATATTTATAATATTATTAATAATAATAATAAAAGTAGCCTGTATAGATTAGTTGAATAGCTCATATGTTTGTAAAGACGATTTAATTGGAAGAATAACAAATGTTAAATAAAATTACAATTAGGCTATATATTTTGGTGTGTTTCTAATTCATTAGGCCTACCTACAGTTCTCTATGTAAAAACCTTTAAAACGAGTAATTACAATTTTTCACATGAATAGCCTAGGATGTTCAGTTAGCCTAGATTTTTATGAAGAAATTGGATTTAATAATTTCCTCTGCGCAGAAACATAACTAATTAATCAGAAAGTGGTATCATCACACTTCCTTTGGCAGCAGCCAACAGCTTGACAAAGTATTGGCTGTTGGAGATGCCGCTACGAGGCACTGGCTGTTGGAAATGCAGCTACGAGGCACTGGCTGTTGGAGATGCCGCCGCAATTTCAGCTTCTATAGGCTATTAACGGAATAACCGTTTATATTTTAATAACATTTTCAAATTAATATTTAATAAACAGCATTTTCTGAAACATTAAAGTGATAATGACACTTCTTGCTGGAAATCCTTTAGCTCTATCAATACTCAGAACAATTGCAGCTTTCTCTGATGTAATGGAGAATCAGAAACTCAAAACTTTGTTTACAAAGGATATGCTTTCACACGATATGCTTTGTAGCTACATAATGTTATTTAGTTAAAATACAGTTAATAAAATATTGATTGCTGGAGATGCCTCTGCAGCGGAAAGTCCTGGCCACTGGAGATGCTCCACACAACTGATGGCTGCTGGAGATTTGTATTTATTTATTTATTTTGTTTTATTGAATTTTCAAAATCACAGAGTTTGATATCAAGTTCTTGACATTTCTTTTACACATTTTCTGATAAGTATAACATCTGATAAGTAGCCTAAAACATGAGACAACAATAATTTGGAAAAAAGAACACGAAAAAAAAAAGATAAAGGGCATCCTTTAACAGAGATACAGATCTTTGGGCTTTTCGATTTTTTTAAATACTTTACAGACTCAAAATACATTTTAAAGGCTGCTTTGAAATTAGCAAAGTTGGGTTTTGAGTTACTCCGTTTAGTTTGATGAATATTAAATTTTCCTAATAAAAGAAACAAATCGATAACATACATTTTTCTTGATGGCCGCTGGAGATGCCGCTCACTGATGGCCGCTGGAGATGCCGCTCACTGATGGCCGCTGGAGATGCCGCTCACTGATGGCCGCTGGAGATGCCGCTCACTGATGGCCGCTGGAGATGCCGCTCACTGATGGCCGCTGGAGATGCCGCTGCACTGATGGCCGCTGGAGATGCCGCTGCACTGATGGCCGCTGGAGATGCCGCTGCACTGATGGCCGCTGGAGATGCCGCTCACTGATGGCCGCTGGAGATGCCGCTGCACTGATGGCCGCTGGAGATGCCGCTCACTGATGGCCGCTGGAGATGCCGCTGCACTGATGGCCGCTGGAGATGCCGCTGCACTGATGGCCGCTGGAGATGCCGCTGCACTGATGGCCGCTTGAGATGCCGCTGCACTGATGGCCGCTGGAGATGCCGCTGCACTGATGGCCGCTGGAGATGCCGCTGCACTGATGGCCGCTGGAGATGCCGCTCACTGATGGCCGCTGGAGATGCCGCTGCACTGATGGCCGCTGGAGATGCCGCTCACTGATGGCCGCTGGAGATGCCGCTCACGGATGGCCGCTGGAGATGCCGCTCACTGATGGCCGCTGGAGATGCCGCTGCACTGATGGCCGCTGGAGATGCCGCTCACGGATGGCCGCTGGAGATGCCGCTGCACTGATGGCCGCTGGAGATGCCGCTGCACTGATGGCCGCTGGAGATGCCGCTGCACTGATGGCCGCTGGAGATGCCGCTGCACTGATGGCCGCTGGAGATGCCGCTGCACTGATGGCCGCTGGAGATGCCGCTCACTGATGGCCGCTGGAGATGCCGCTCACTGATGGCCGCTGGAGATGCCGCTGCACTGATGGCCGCTGGAGATGCCGCTGCACTGATGGCCGCTGGAGATGCCGCTCACTGATGGCCGCTGGAGATGCCGCTGCACTGATGGCCGCTGGAGATGCCGCTGCACTGATGGCCGCTGGAGATGCCGCTCACTGATGGCCGCTGGAGATGCCGCTGCACTGATGGCCGCTGGAGATGCCGCTGCACTGATGGCCGCTGGAGATGCCGCTCACTGATGGCCGCTGGAGATGCCGCTCACTGATGGCCGCTGGAGATGCCGCTGCACTGATGGCCGCTGGAGATGCCGCTGCACTGATGGCCGCTGGAGATGCCGCTGCACTGATGGCCGCTGGAGATGCCGCTCACTGATGGCCGCTGGAGATGCCGCTCACGGATGGCCGCTGGAGATGCCGCTGCACTGATGGCCGCTGGAGATGCCGCTCACTGATGGCCGCTGGAGATGCCGCTCACTGATGGCCGCTGGAGATGCCGCTGCACTGATGGCCGCTGGAGATGCCGCTGCACTGATGGCCGCTGGAGATGCCGCTCACTGATGGCCGCTGGAGATGCCGCTGCACTGATGGCCGCTGGAGATGCCGCTCACTGATGGCCGCTGGAGATGCCGCTCACTGATGGCCGCTGGAGATGCCGCTCACTGATGGCCGCTGGAGATGCCGCTCACTGATGGCCGCTGGAGATGCCGCTGCACTGATGGCCGCTGGAGATGCCACCGGAAGTGCCGCTTCGAGATGCCGATGCCGCATTTTGCGCTAGCCCTTACTGTTTTTTTCTGGGGAGTAGCAGAAACACAGCATTAATACGTTTTTGTGTTTATTTAGGAGGGAAATGGGGTGCTCCCATAACGTAGAATACAGCAACTACCATTTGCAGCAAATTTCTGTGAATATGATGGAGAGTGTGGTCAGTTTGAAATTAAACTGGAGATATGGTTACTGAGTGGAATGATTCATAACATTAACGTTACTGTTAACGGGATTAACTTCAGTAGGCTATACATTTACATACAGTAGCTACACAGTAATCGTATGCATGTATTTGTGTGCGTTCTGATGAATGGTTTGGTTTGAAAGGATGTAGGGGTACATTAACGTTTTAGGATTCATTTAAGTATGGCTAATGTTAGATCGTATTTATAATTATTTCACTCAGTAACCATCTCTCCAGTTACACACACACACACACACATATACATATATATATATACATACATACAGAGGTGAGACCAAGTCATTGTTTTGCAAGTCACAAGTAAGTCTCGAGTCTTTGCATTCAAGTCCCAAGTCAAGTCCCGAGTCAAGACAGACAAGTCCAAGTCAAGTTGCAAGTCCTCGAGTTTAAGCTTCAAGTCTTAAACAAGTCATTAGTGCTTTTTGCACAAATGACTGTCTCAGTGTTAATTACTATAGTAAATGAAATGTATACTAATTTACATCAGAAAGGCTTTTAAAATATGATATAATATAATAATATATAATATTATCAAATTTATTGTGGCAATGCAGATTTAAAAATAAAAAAAATAAAAGTAACTGTTCATTGGGAAAATTAATCGTGATTTGCTACACATTAAGTTAAGTAAAATTAAGTAAAATATTGAGTCCCTGGTTAAATTATTTTGTTAACGCGACAGTAATTGTACTAGAACATTCCTATTTCTATGGCGACGTATCAAGCGCCATGTGGCACTTTTTGGGGCTACGTTACGTTACAAAACGTAACGTAAATCCATCCATTTCTCCCGAAAGACATGAAAGTGAGTGGCTGGTGAACAGGGAGAAGACTTTATAGCTACCTATAGGCTAAAATGTGCGTTTGTTGTGGGGGGAAAATAACATGTCTCAAAATTACATTTGAAAGGTTTATTATTTCCGCTTACTTAGATATCAGTGTATTTTTTTTTTCTCAAATTATAAATGGTTCGCTAGTACTTGTGTATTTAAATGCATGAAAAAGAAAAAAGAAAACATTTGGCTGAAAACTGTCTGAACGTGTGATAATAAATGACAACTGACTCGCGCTGCTGAACACACTCCATCACGCGCTCTCTGGCTCAGTGCCAAACGTGCGAAAACAGCGCTAATCAGCGCTGTGATCATGCGTCAACGATACAGTGCTATACTACAGTCAGTGATTATTACAACTCTGATCTGTGGTTTTAGAAGGTAGGTCAAGTCTTTCCAAGTCACAGGGCTCAAGTCCGAGTCAAGTCGCGAGTCATTGTTGTCAAAGTCTAAGTCGAGTCGCAAGTCATCATTGAATATGTCAAGTCGAGTCGCAAGTCATCAAATTTGGGACTCGAGTCCAAGTCAAGTCCAAGTCATGCGACTCGAGTCCACAACCCTGCATACATATATATATATATATATATATATATATATATATATATATATATATATATATATATATACATATATATATATACACACATATATATATATATATATATATATATATATATATATACATATATATATACACACACACACATATATATATATATATATATATATATATATATATATATATATATGCATACTCTACCAGCCAAAAGTTTCGGATCAGTAGGCTAAGATTTTTAATGTTTTTAAAATAAGTAATCTCTTCTGCTCACCAAGGCTGCAAATTGCAATTTATTTGATTAAAAAAAAATGTATTTTTTAAATATGACAATTAAAAATAACTATTTTCTAGTGTCACATGATCCTTCACAAATCATTCTAATATGTGGATTTGATGCTCAAAAAACATTCATTATTACGATCAATGTTGAAAACAGTTGTGTACAATTATTTCAGGATTTTTTGATGAATAGAAAGTTCAAAAGAACAGTGTTTATTTGAAATAGGATCTTTTGTAACATTATAAATGTCTTTACTGTCACTTTTGATCAATTTAATTCATCCTTGATGAATAAAAGTATTGATTTACTTAACTTTTATGTCAATAAAGCCCTTTGAATTGAATACATTTTGTTGTGTTTTGAATTTTGGAGGGAAGGGGTTAGTGAAGTGTTGGTCACGTAAGATATAGCTGCAATTAACCTATTATCTTCCAATAAACATTAACTAAAACTGGCTACATAAAATATAACTACTGACTAGATTCACGAGAGGTCGGCTAATGTGTGTAAAAGTAAAAAAATACAGTAATTTCATTAATTTACCAGCGAGCGTACTTCGGAAACACTGAAAATGAATGGGGTTCAATGCTGGAACTATCAGTGTTTGCAACTATTGGCTGCTCCACGACGCGCGTTACTTCCGCATTCCTAAGTTCCTATGGCGGTCTATGGGAGTGTCGCAACTCTGTTTTTCAACGGCTCTGGTTTTTAGTTAAAAAAGGAATAAGGAATGGACGCAAAAGTACACAGAAGGTAGAGGGAGGGACTGTCTATCGTGAGTTTAGACTGCGGGCACGTCAGCCAGAGCGTGTGTGCGTTTGTGTGTGAGTGAGTGAGTGAGTGAGTGAGACTGCCTGCTGAACAGAGGGTCGCCGAAAGAAGGATCTGAAGTGCCGGTGTTTCGGCTACAAAAACCCGCCGAACTGATCCGAAACCAGCCCAATTTTTATCCACCAGCCCAAACCCATTTTGCCCGCAAAATAGATAGCAAAACCGCGCAATTGGGTGGGAAACCCAATTAAATGAAAATGATTGACATGATTTGACCAGCAGCAGCTGATTGGATAACCAATTCACATCTACCCAGCCCCGAAGACGCCTAGCAATGGTTTAACCTTTAGTTAGTTATACCTTAAGAGTCTTCGTAGCGCGCTAAGAGACAACGTTATCGGGAAACGCAGCCTAGGAATGATGCTTATGATGCGTCTGGAGATTCCAAAGCGCTCTTCTTTGATCAGAACCACGGAGAGCGATCGCGGATAGGTCTGTTCACCGAAAACCTTTTTACAATGCAACAAAATATTTAAAGAGCATCAAGCTATTAAAATCTAAATTATGTATAGTCACAGATAATTTAACAGTATATAGAAATAATAGAAAACAGTCATTTCTATTAGGTTAAACAGTGATTAGAAAACGTTTTTAATTTAACGTTCACAAATGGTCTGACCCATCCAAACTGGAATCCCAGTTTAGGGATTGTATAAAGAACAATGTACCAAACAAACACTAAAAAACTCTTAACACTAAATCTGATAAACTTGGGGTGTAGCCTACTCACACTAGGCACGGTTTTCTGGTACCCTGCCATGGGGCCATTGTCGCAAAAGTAGTAGTTGTTCTGTGCTTTGGTGCTGTTAGCAATCACGATACATGAGCCCAAGCCAAATCGAACCAAGCCCACCTCTTCAAGCGGGCCAGGCACCGTACGGAGCGATCACACTAGTCAGACGAACCAAACATTGGGGGTCAAACGTGTTCAGGCACGTTCAGATCGCCTAGTGCGAGTACACCCTTCATCACAATTCTTTATAGACAATCTAAAAGTATATATGATGCTTTTTTTAGGCTTTACCACTGATGCATTTCCCTTTTTTACAGGTTCAACAGAGAGTGAGGATGATCTGAGGATAGTGCTTCTGGGAAAAACTGGAGTTGGGAAAAGTGAAACTGGAAACACCATCTTAGGAAGACAGGCGTTTAAAGCAGAGGAATCTTTTGAATCAGTGACCAGTGAGAGTCAAAGAGAAACATCTGATATCAACGGCCGACGCGTGACTGTGATCGACACTCCAGGACTGTTTGATACTGAACTCACTAATGAGGAGATCCAGAGAGAAATCAGACACTGCATCTCCATGATCCTGCCTGGACCGCATGTGTTTCTCTTACTGGTTCCACTGGGACGATTCCCTAAAGAAGAACAGAAATCAGTGAAGATTATCCAAGAGACATTTGGTCAAAACTCAATGATGTTCACCATTGTGCTCTTCACCAGAGGAGACTTTCTGAAAAACAAAACCATTGAACAGTGTTTGGGAAAACCTGGATCTGTGATCAGAAACCTGATTGAAGTGTGTGGAAACAGATATCATGTGTTCAATAATAATCAGCCTGGAGACTGATCTACTGGAGAAGATAGACAACATGGTGAAAGCAAACGGAGAGAGTTTCTACTCGTGTAAGATGTTCAGAGAGATGGAGAGAGAACAACAAGAACAACAGATGAAGATCCTGATGGACAGAGTCAGAGAAAGAGAAGAACTGGTGGACAAACTAAAAGAGGAGAAAGAGAGAATAAAGATGATGATGGAGGAAGAAAAGAATCATGACAAAGAGAGAAAGAGAAGAGAAGAAGAACTCAAAAAAGAAATAAGAGAACAAGAGAAACATCAGAGAGAGATACGAGACGAGAACGAGAGACATTTAAACTTGAAATAGTGGAAATGAAGGAAGAAAAAAAGAGAAACTTCAGATCAAATACAACACAGAAATTGACAGACTGGTGAACAAAATTGAGAATGAGAGGAAGAAAAAAGAAGAATATATAGAAAGAGAAGAACGATATAAAACAGAAACAAAAGAGAAAGAGCGAGAGATCCGTGAAGAGATGAAGAGAGAACGAGAGGAATGGGAGAAACAGAAACAAGAGGAAAAGATTAGAAGAGAAGAAGAGGATGAGAAAAGAAGAGAGAAAGAACTGAGAGTTTGGGATGAATTTAATCAGAGACTGAAACGAGAGAGAGAGAATGGAAAGAGTGAAAGAAGATCTTCAATCTAAACATGAAGCAGAAGAAAACAAGATGAAGATCCTGATTGAGAAAATGACCAGCGAAAGAGAAGAACTGATGAAGAAACATGAAGAAGAGAAAGATAGAATGAAGATGATGATGGAGGAAGAACGCCATAATCATGACAAAGAGAGAAAGAGAAGAGAAGAGGAGGATAAAAAGAGGTGGGAGAGAGAAAAACAGATTTCTAATGAACAGTATCAGAGACTCAATAGTGAAATGGAGGGAATAATCCGAGAGAAAGAGAGAATAAATATTATGATGGAGGAAGGAAGACAGAATTATGAGAAAAAGAGAGAGAGAAGAGAAGAAGAATATAAAAGAGAAATTAAGCAACTGCAAGACACAATGAGTAGAGAACGAGAGAAACAGAAACTAGAGGAAAACACGAGAAAAGAAGAGGAAGAGAAAAGGAGAGAGAAATAAAATCAGATTTCTGGTGAACAGATTCAGAGACTCAATAGTGAAATGGAGGGAATAACCATAGAGAAAGAGAGAATAGAAAAAGAGATATGAGAACAACTAGAGGATATAGAGAAGAGACTGAAAGAAGAAAGAAACATGAGAGAAGATCAACAAAACACTTTTGAAGAGATACTGAAACTCCTTGAAGAACAGCATGAAGATGAACTAAAGAGAAGACGAGAGGAGTGGAGAAAGGAATACGAGAGAGAGAAAGAGGAGGAGATGAAGATCTGCACTGAAACTGATCATTCACTACAGGCGAGTGTTCAGAGAAACCTGGAGAAAACTAGTTCACGTTCATCCATTTAAACACTGTAAACCTCAAAAGCTCCAGTTCACATATTGCCTTTCTATTCATAGTTATCTGAAAAAAAACATTTCCATATATTTCACACTTTAAAGAGCTAGAAACCCCGAATAAAACCCTGAATTTTTTAGTTTTATTTATGATAATACATTTCTTTTTTGTTTTAGTTGACTGTTTCATTGTCTTTTAAACAGGGAGAAAACAATGAGATTGGAAAAGGAGTCACAGCACATCTATTTCGCAGACTTCATCTTCACAGGCGCCACAATGAACTGAGAGCTGCAGACGTTCTTCAGATAACTGAACATTCATTACAGTCCCATGAGTCCTGTGCTGAAGAAGAGCTGGTTCAGACTTTCATAAAAACTACTGGAGCCGATTGCACCAACAGGGCTTTACTAAGCCTGGTCCTAACTGCTAAGTAGGTCTTAGTTAAGACCAGTCTTTAGAGTTGACCTAACGTCGGTTGCACCGACCAAACTTAAAGGAGAACTCCGGCGCAAAATGAACCTTTGGTCTAATTACACATTGTTACCTAGTCAACCGTTATCTGAGATTTGTTTTCATGATTATCGAATGTAAATAGTTTTATCTCTAAAAACAGTTTAGCCTATAAAGCTAGTATAACGCTAGTATATTGGGCATAGAGTAATGACAAATAAAAATCGCTTGTTAATACCACTAACAAGGCTCAAAATAGCCCCACACTAACACGGTAGCATAATGAGGGTCCCTACCTTCAAACCGACGCATTGAGAACTTTGTCAGTGTCCAGACAGTTTAATAAGAAGATATTTTAAACATACAGTCAACTTCGCGTATACAGACAGGAGCCATCTTTGAAATACAGTCTTTACCAGTCGATCTACGAACGCCGATCCAAGCCTGCTGTTCGCGCTCACCTTATCACTCGTTCACATTCTCACCAGCGCACTTGGATCGGCGTTCGTAGATCGACTGGTAAAGACTGTATTTCAAAGATGGCTCCTGTCTGTTTCCCTCCCTGCCATACGCGCTACGCGGTTTGGAGCGTCTCTGTCTCGCACTAGATTCCGGGAGATTTTAACTAATTTGCGTGAAAATCGGTATAACTGGCGGATCACGCGTGGCTCAACAGGTAGATCTATAGATAAACCCAACTTTCAGGCATTTGACCGACCGGGTTGACACTTCAGCGTGAGAAATCGGGGGGTGGGTGTGAGCGTGTGAAACCAATTAAATGCGTGTGTCACGGCCAATGCGTTACAGTTTGCAGCTCTGTATATGCCTAGATTTTGACTTTACGCCTGCTACTGACTAGGCGTAAGATTTATGCCCAGTCTTAGCAAGAAGAGGACTTAAGCCTGGATGGTGCAACGGTCGTAACTATTAGGTCTATGAGTTAAGACCTACTTACCTTAAGACCAGGGGTAAGCCCTGTTGGTGCAACCGGCTCCTGATGATGAACTACAGAGCAAGATACATTCATGTTAATAAGGCCAGCGAACAGGATCACACAATAAGAGACAATGACTCATTTGAAGACATTGGTGATATATTCAAAGAAAATTCTTTGTCTAACAAAGAAACAAGCCAATCTGATCGCATTCACCCAATGGATGTTCAGATGGCCGTGTTTCATTGTGCTGATGGTTTCCTGAAGCAGTTGATGGTCACTAAACTGTCCCAGTGTCAGTACGCTCTGCCTCTGCTTGTTCCTGATCCAGACACACAAAAGATTGAGTTTCCTCTCTGGACATTCAGACAAATCACTGGAAATCACTGGAAAACATCATTTGAAATCAAAATCAAAGAGATTCAGGAAAACATGAGAGAAACAAAGAGGAAATTATACGAGATTCTTCAGCAGCGAGACCTGAAGAAAATGATTGATGCTCTGAAGACACATAATAAAACACTCTCCATGAAAATAGCAAAGAACTTGCCTTAAAACTCAAAGACAAAGCAAATGTTGAAGAAACACTGAAGAAAGAGTTTGATTTGTTTTGGAAACACAGTGTGAAGAAGATCATCAGAGACACTCCTGCAATCACAGACATTGACATAATGAGAGATGTGAGAGAAATCTTCAGTGATGTCTATGAAAGTGCTCCTGTAGACCACTGGAGGGAGTACAACAATATTTTCACTGTGATGAGTTAAGGCCCGTTCACACCAAGCACGATAACTATAAAGATAACGATAAAGATAACTATATATGCGTCCACACCAACGACTGATAACGGTCTTTTTATTTTAAGCACGCGCGCATCCGCGCTGCGGTTTCAAAGTAGACCTTTAAATTAGAATGGATTCTGATTGGCTGTCAGTGTTTTGATCCCAACGATATCGTTCCTCATGTCTTTATCGTTATAGTTGTGGTGTGAACTCTGTTATTCTTTAATAGAGAACGATTTTTAGAATTATATCTTTAGCGTTATCTTTATAGTTATCGTGCTTGGTGTGAATGGGCCTTTATTCTCACTATGTTATTTTCAAAAGGTCCACACAAAGATGGATTGCAGGTGTTGTATATCATGCTCTTGAATGCTCCAGAAGATGAAGCTCAAATAAGATCATTAGTCACAGATGTTGAACAGCAGACAGACAGAATGATTCAGTCATTTAATATTTCAAAGATGGGCTACAACATCAGCTGCGTTCAACAGCTCACAGATTACATCAAAGCAAGAGTAATTGAACATCAGGAAGGACCAGTGAAATATGTGTTCAAGAATGACTTCTTTATGGATTTCAGAGATGGGACCAAGTCACACATGTGCAAGTCTCAAGTAAGTCGCAAGTCTTAACCTTCAAGTCTCAAGTAAGTCCCAAGTATTTTTTTCTTGGGCAAGTCAAGTCAAGTCAAGTCAAGTCACAGGGCATGTCAAGTCAAGTCAAGTCAAGTCCTGTAGTAGGTCAAGTCAAGTTCAAGTCAAGTCACCTTTTTATTGTAATTTTACCTGCAGAGTGAAAAGTGAAAAGGCAAGATATAAGTAACTGTCAGTAAATTACAATAATTTGAATTTGCATTGTAGGCTAAATACTCATGTTCAGTAAAATACATCATGGAATCAAACAAAATTGTAACTTCATAAAATTATTTATTTTTCACTTCTGCCAACAGTGTTTGAAATTTTCGACATTGAGTCCATAAAACAAATAACTGCTTAACATCCAACAGACTCCTCTCTGAACACCTCCCTCTCTCTCTCTCAAACACAGTTTAGGTAGGCCTACAACATTAAACTTTGTTACATTTCTCCTCTCTCTTTCACACACACTCTCTCTCTCTCTCTCTCTCTCTCTCTCTCTCACACACACACACACCCACACACACACTCGCTCTCTCTCTCTCACACACACTCACACTCTCTGTCTCTCACACTCACTCTCTCTCTCTCTCACACACACTCACTCACTCACACACACACTCTCTCTCACTCACTCACTCACTCACTCTCTCTCTCTCTCTCACACACACACATAATAAGTGAAATTATTATGGACGTTATATGACATTAAGCGTTTCTGCTTCACATTTTCAGCAGGGCAGCGGAGCGGGTGTGGGTTGACTCCCCACGGTTCTCATGGGCTATATATATAAGTCCCAACGTGAAAAAGCTTTATGGTTTAATGTACCTAAACAACGATCACCAGATTTCTCTCTTATATTGTTCCTCATAACCACTGTAAACTGTAAAAAATATTCTAACCCAAAGTCCAATTATTATGGACGTTAAGTTAAAAGTGGTGGGTACAAAAAATGACTCATGACGAAATCTGGTGGGTACGCCTGGTGGGCAGGGCAGGACTTAGGGTGGTGGGGGCCCCTGGGCTTGAGTCACTTTCGGGCCCTACCTTATACATTGCTTTAAATTGAACTAAATGATACATACACAAGCTATGTATTAGAGCTACACAATTCTGGATAATTTGAGAATAAAAATAGAGATCACGATTCTGAACAAACAACTTAACAAAATAACATAATTTATGTTAATTGCTGAAGTCTATTAAAAATGTTTAATTAATCTGAATTATTAAAAAAACCTTGGGTTTGAATGATTCAATTCCTCAATCAAATACACTTGTTTCATAGATGAATCAGCATTTTTGAACAAATCTCTTGAATGAACGATTCAATGAGAAATGTTTTTTTAAGTCACAATATAATCGATCCAATCTTTATTTGAAGTGCAAAAGGTGACTGGTACCATAGACAGAGTTACATGTAAAAAAACATAATAATTTATTTATATGACCACTGATTGAAGCTTAAAACAGTTTTTTTTTTCCAATAAATAAATAAGTGATCATGTGTTTATTGCAATGTACAAATGTCTTTTGTCAGAATGAGAATAAAACACTTATTTACCTGGAAAACATATTGAAAAACAAACAAATACCCTGTAAGTTTGCAATCATAACAAATCATTGTATTAGGCTACATATAAATAGCTAAATCTATGAGTGTATAAATCTTTAAAAAAACCTGGTCCTGATAAGTGTTTGTAAAAAACAAAGTTACAGACGTGACAGTTCTCCGTTACGGACGCGAGCGCTCTGAAGCGGCACTTAAGACTGCTTTAAAACTTTCACAGACCTTAAACAGAAAAGCGCAAAGCCTTCTTTAAAGTGAATTTCGTTTTGTATTCATTTTATCTTGATTTTAATCAATGTTTCATCAACCAATTGCCTGGATTTAATAAATAAGAACTAAAAGCAGACAATTATAGATAATCACGACACGGAGGCGCCGGCGCGTGAACTGAAGCGCGTCTCATAAATATACCGAAACTCAGCGTATACTAGTGATGGGATTTATGGCTCTTTGAGGGGATCCGGATCTTGGCGATCCGTTCCTTTCAAAGAGCCGTTCAAAAGAACGGCTCTTTTGGCTCTTTTTAAATATTTAGTCAGTTTTAAGAAGCCAGGTTGGGGGGATCTCAGTTTATCCTGGAAATAATCACTGGGAGGAATGATAAGGTGAGATTTGTAGTCAAATAATTAAAACTCAGATATCACACACCAATATCTGAGTTTGAATTATTCTGAAATATTGATTATACCTCATTTGTCATGTGTGGACTATATTCCATAGGGTTGCTCAAAATCCCTCTGCTTAGAAAGTGACATCACTATTTTGGATTTACCTTTACAAAGTGTGTGTATGTGTAAAGCTATGTTGACTTATAAACATCAAAAACAAAGCCGGCTGCAATGAATTTCTGTGCAAAACAGCTTTTACTACAAACACACTAACACACAAGAACATTGTTATCACACAAGAACATTTTGATAAAAAACAAAAAATATTTAAAGTTGTAAATATATACTGTAGATACTTTTTTTTTTTTTTACTGGAGTAACCATGTGACGGCAGCGTGCACCAGTCATTGGCTCCGCTCCTACCCAATGACAGAGGCACGTAGGGTTTTTTTTTCACTGGAGTACTCACGTAAAGGATGCGCGCGCGTGCACAACTATCATCTTGCTGTTAGCAGTAACACCCCTGCACTGGGTGTGCCCCTTCCCCTATAACTGAGGAGATAATTTGTTTCCATCTGTGTGAACTTGAAACACGCATAGGAAAAAAAGAACGACAGAAAGAGCGGCTCCCCTCCAGCCGCGACTCGGCTCCCATCGTTCATGTTTATGAGCCGTTTAAAAGAATCGGTTCGTTCGCGAACGTCACAACTCGTAGGCTATAGCCCACTCCACAGACCTGAAACATAAGCTACTTAAAATACATTTTTCATTGCAGGCCAGGGCCAGGTAACAATGCTAGACCAATCAACAAACTTTAAATGCAAAATTAAATGACTGACATATTTTTGAAAAAATCAAACGTAAACGGGCGGGGCCCCCTATTGGGCGGGGCCCATGGGCTTGAGCCCAGTCAAGCCCAATGGTAAGTCCGGCCTTGCTGGTGGGTACACCGTCCCCACCGAAATCGACGCCTATGCGCACATCTCATCGGTTATTGTTTGGAACACTTTGAGTGGTTGGTTAACACTTGTTGGTAGCAATTGTTTTTGTGTGCAGATCTCAAAGCATAGGCTGCCTACAGAGACGCGTTATTTTGACAGCCTGCTTATTTGCCGGGCAGCTAGCGAATCGTTAGGAAAGATTAGATGAATGTGATCATTTATGTTTGGGCCTTTTTTGGGCCTGAAATCGCTGATACAACTTTTAATGGCTACTTTAGCTACTATTACATTAGCTAACTACCAACTGTTACCAACAGATAACATTAACAAATTGACAAGCACTTACTGGGCAGAATGGCTCTTTAAATGACGGACGAAATTGGAGGTTGTCGTCTGGCTGCGATGTTAATGCTGCATGTCTTGCAAAGCGCTGTTCTTCTTTTGCCATCTTCTGAATAATTCTTGAAGCCGAAAGCGATGACCCTCGGTACTCCTCCGGCTGACATGTTGATGTGATCTCTGATCTAAGTGGGCGTGGTGTGCGTAAGGTACGAGAGGGCATGGCTGATGATATGGTTGTAGTGATCCAGTGTCATGACAACGCTATTCTCAGCCTCCAGCTGGATCAACTTTATTTTTTAAAATAATTTATATATTTTATATTCAAACTGAAAACATGATGTGATTAACACTCAAGTCATTGCGTCTCAAGTCAAGTCAAGTCCCTAGTCTTTAACTTCCAAGTCCGAGTCAAGTCTCAAGTATTTTATTTTTTGTCAAGTCAAGTCACAAGTCATAAAAATAGCGACTCGAGTCGACTCGAGTCCAAGTCATCAAGTCACAAGTCCCCATGTCTGATGGATTTAGTCCTTTCCATCTGTAAGAGAGCAAACAAGATGATCACTGACCAACACAGACTGTTAAAGGAAGCCAATGATCCTGTAATATATGTTGAGAAAAAGAGAGCAGAGTACTATAGTATTTTCCAGAAATACTGTCACGGAGCAACATCAGCTGCCATTTTTTGGAGAGATCATCTGTCAGAAACTGAAGGAGCCCATTGAGCAGAGTGTCTACAAGAAGACTGCCAGAGATCTGACAGATGAAATGAAATCAAACTGTGAATCACTGAATGGAAACAGATCAAATCTGGAGAAACACATCCTGAAGACACTGGCAGAAGATGATTTTGTCAAATACATTAACTACATTCATAATCCCAGAGATCACTTCAAGAGATTCATCAGATATGAAGTCAGTTAGTGCATCGGTAAAAAGTTCAGTGTCAGTGTTTTACCCAAGATGAAGGACAATATTAAACTCCTGAAGCAGAAGACCATGAAAGCAGCACATGAATCTACTGAACATGTTCAAGAGAACAGAGGAGATGTTGGTTTGTGGTTGAAGAGTTTCACACAGCAGCTCTCAGATGTGCTGATCTTCTCTGAAAAAGACCTCAGTGGAGTGAAACATGATGTTGATGTGAAACTCCTAGAAGATGTGATAAGAGAAGAACTTCTTGCAATAATGTCTGAAATCATCAGTAGATTCAACAGAAATACATTTCCAGTAAAGCTGGACTATACGTTCAGGCCAGATGAGATTCTGATTGATCACTTCTGTCAGTGCTGTTGGGTTCAGTGTCCGTTCTGTAAAGCCGTCTGCACCAACACCATAGAAAACCATCATGGAGATCAGATCACAGTGTTCCTTTCCATCGTATTACTCGACAAAATATAATATATAACAGGAATAAATCTAACTTGTCTACTCATGCACATCAGCAGTAGCAAACGGCAATCTATATTTTCATCCCAATGATTCAGATGATAAAGTCCTCTGTAGAGAATACAGAAGAGCAGGAGGAGTTTATGCAGACTGGAGCATCACATCTGATCTCTCTGAACTGCCCTACTGGAAGTGGTTTGTGTGCAGATTCCAGACAGATCTGGAAAAATACTACAATAAAACATTTGAGGGGAGTGGTGAGATACCAGATGAATGGAGAAAATACTCTAAACAGGACGCTTTAAACAGTTTGGGTCAATACATGTGTTACGCCCGCCTGGTTTCCTCTACTGGCTCTGCTACACAGTGCAGGCGTTAGTTGAGAAACAGGTGTATCCCATCCCTAATTAACTCCTTATATGGAGTAGTATAAAGGTCTGTGATTGGGGAGTGAGCGGTCTCTCTTAATCTCAGCTCTTAGTCTCAGCTCGCAGCTCTGAGGCTCAGTCTCTCTCGGGAGCTGAGTTCTCTCACGTTTATTTATTTGTTTGTTCTCCCACCTTTATTGTTAGTGCCAGATATAGTTTATTTTGTGTAGAAACGCGCGTGTATTTACTTTTCCCCTAGACATTGATTTTTCTAATTAGTTAATAATTTTGTTTGATTTGTCAATAAACTGGTTTATTGTTCAAGTATTTGTGGTTTGCCTCTTTTATGTTGCGGTTTACGAGCCAGCCGTAACATAAAATGGGGCCTCGTCCGAGATTTTTGAGCAGTTTTGTTTGAGGGAGTGGCTTATTGTCTCGCCAGGATTTCTGGTAAGGATCGGCTTTCACTCCGGTTAGTTAGAGTGTTTCAGCTGGGCAGCTCGTGGGCGTCCTTCCATCGGAACACTGTTTGTTGTTTTGTTGATTTCGTTTTGTATTTTATTTTGAGTTTTGGAAGGAAATTCCGGGTGGGGGTACGCTTCTCGCGCAGCTGAACTCATTTAGAGAACGGTTGTTACGAGGTTTAGCGTTTAAAGTCGCCTCGAGCCCGGCAGTCCTTTGAAGACTAGAAAGGATAGTTAGTTTCAACAGGCAGGCATATCGGAGATGAAAAGCCAATGGAAATCCTGGTGAGTACTTTATATTTTCTCCCTGAGTTTGTTTAGTTTGATTATAGAACATGTTTCGCGTGCGGTTATCAGTGTGTTTCGTTTTATAGGAAGTTGATGTTTGTGTAGAACGGTTAAAAATATAAAATTTGATTAGTTTACACTAAGATCTTGTGTAGAGGACAATAGTGATAGATGACTAGTGGGGAAGTTAGTTTGTCACAGCTGTTGTAGCCTATAGAGTATGACCGATTGTTGTTTACTGTGAGTAAATTAGCATTGTATTGAGTGGTTATACCAAGTTTTCCTATAGTAATTGAGCACTAGTTTATCGTCCTTGTTATGACACTGAAATTTTGAAGTGACTTTAGAATCTGTTTGACTAATCTGAATAAAACTAAGATTTTTGTCATGGACATATAGATTCACTTGATCTTTTTGAATTTCTAGCATTATAGGGGCTAGGGTTTAAGCTGTTTGCTGGCACTTTTGTTTTGGGAGGTTTTATTAGAATTATTTTGGATTTGTTGTAGTTAATTAATTAATCTTCATTGTGTGAATTGTATGTTAGTCCAAAATGACTTCCATTCAGGGATTGAGTGTTGAGCTTTCTGAGAAGTTTCTGGATCGGTGCACCAAGGAACAACTTCTAGAAATTGCAGAGAGGTATACAATCGTTTTGACTGGAGCTGATAAAAAGCGCAAGGAGGATATGTTAAGAGCTGTTAAAACTCAGTTGATAGACAAAGGAATTCTGGTTGGGGAAGATGAAGCTGGTCTTGGTAAAACAGCATATCCATTGGTTGAGCGAGATTTAATCTCTACAGAGAAACAAACACAGTTTGAAATTGAGAAACTATCGTTTGAAGGTACTCAGGCATTAGAAAATAGGGACTGGGAAAGACGTTTTCAGTTTAAGAAACTAGAGCTTGAACAGGAGCGTGAGCGTACACAATTTGAGCTGAAGAAGTTAGAGTATGGACGTGAGAGTGAACATGAACATAGACAGTATGAGATGAGAAAGCTAGAACTTGAATTGGAAGCAAAAAAAACTGAAACTTCAAAATCTGTTCAGGTTGTGCGTTCTTCATCTGAATTTGATGTTGGTAGAAACATTAAGATGGTGCCGCCATTTTGTGAACGTGACGTAGACAAGTACTTTGCACATTTTGAGAGAGTTGCTTCTTCTTTAAAATGGCCAGAAGAAGTTTGGACTTTGCTTTTGCAGTGTGTTCTGACGGGAAAGGCTCAGGAGGTGTTTTCTTCTCTTTCTAAAGAAGAGAGTGGAGATTTCAAACAAGTTAAAATAGCCATTTTGAGAGCGTATGAGTTAGTACCAGAGGCTTATCGGCAGCGATTTCGGGGTTATAGAAGACTTGAAAGGCAAACATATGTTGAATTTGCTCGGGAAAAAGAAATTACGTTTACTAGGTGGTGCCAGTCTCAGAAAGTAGAAACCTTGAACCAGTTGAGGGAGTTAATTCTTGTGGAAGAATTTAAAAACTGTGTACCAGCGTCTGTGTCTACTTATTTGAATGAACAGAAGGCTCTTACATTAGCTAATGCAGCTGTGTTGGCTGATGAATATGTTCTAACCCACCGAGTTTCTTTTCCTGATAGAGGTTCAGGTGAGCCGAGTAGAAAGTCATTCCGGAATCGTTGGATGCCTCTAGTGAGTACATCAAATACAATCCCAAGTGTGCCCCCTGTCAGTCAGAAATTTTCATCAGAGAAGGGTAAGGTGATTTGTTTTTACTGTCACAAAACAGGACATAAGATATCTGAATGTAACGCTTTGAAGAAGTCTGCTAAGCCAGTTGGGTTGGTTGGACGTGAACCGCTGGAGAGTTATGTTTACCAACAGAATCCTGAGATTGAAAAGGGAATCTCAAAACAGGTAGATGTTGGAGATAATTATTCGGTGTATGCTCCATTCATTACTACCGGCATAGTGTCTTTGCCAGGGCAAGAGGGAGAAGTTTCTTTGAAGATCTTGAGAGACACTGGCGCTTCTCAGTCGTTTTTGCTAGAGGGAGTTCTCCCACTCTCAGGTCAGACTGCGACCGGGAAGGATGTATTAATTAGGGGGATAGAAATGACCTTCTTAAAAGTTCCTTTACACAGGGTACACCTTGCCTCTGATATTGTAAATGGAGATGTGATTGTTGGAGTACGATCTTCCCTTCCTGTACCAGGGGTGTCTTTTATTTTGGGGAACGATCTTGCTCAGGGAAATGTCTGGGGAACATTAAAACCTGTACCATCAACTGTTGTAGTCTCCTCACCTATGCTTACAGATGTTCCTGATGAGTGTGGTTTGAAATTTCCCCACGTGTTTCCTTCCTGTGCTGTCACCCGAGCCAGGGGAAGACAACTTGAAGCTGAACGACAGAGTGAAGGTGAAATTTATTTACATCCTGATGGTGAAATAACCATGGAGGAACAGCTATCCATTCAGTCTGAGGATGATGTAGAACGATGTAGTATTTCAGACTCAGCTGTTCTCTTTTCGGGAAGAGTTTGCCTCCGGGGAGACGGCAGTTTCGGAGAAATTTCTATCTTCCATTTTTCATGTTTCTAGAGAAGATCTGATTCGAGAACAGTTAGCTGATGTAACGCTTAAGCCTTTGTTCGCGGTGGTTTGTGTCGAGGGGGATGTTGAGACTCGGTTACCCTCTTGCTACTTCCTGAAAGATGAATTGTTGCTCAGACGGTGGGTCAGTGAATCTGAACCCATTACTAAGGTTTATGTTCAAGTGATAGTTCCTCTTAAATTTAGGCAGTCTGCGATCGCGTTAGCACATGATGGAATGGCTGGACATATGGGAGTAAGGAAAACATATGATCGATTACAACGCAGGGTTTTCTGGCCTGGTTTGAAAAGGGACGTGGCAAAATTTATTAGAACTTGTCATGTGTGTCAACTCACTGGTAAGCCAAACCAGAAAATCCCTGTTGCTCCTCTCCAACCTATCCCAGCTATCTCGAAACCATTTGAGTATTTGCTGGTTGATTGTGTAGGTCCTTTACCTAGATCAAAGACTGGTCATTTGTATCTACTTACGGTAATGTGTTTATCCACCAGATATCCAGCCGCATATCCTGTCCGGTCTATTACCGCAAAATCTATTCTAAGAGCATTAACCTCTTTCATGTCAACATTTGGCATTCCAAGAGTTATTCAGTCTGACCAGGGCTCTAATTTTATGAGCCGTCAGTTTGATAAGGCCTTACATCAGTTGAAGATCAGTCACAACATTTCCAGTGCATACCACCCTCAGAGTCAAGGGGCCCTCGAAAGATTTCATCAGACCTTGAAGTCATTGCTGCGATCCTACTGTGTGGAGCTTGGTTCTGATTGGGAGGAGGGGCTGCCTTGGTTGCTTATGGGAGTGAGAGAGGTTACTCAGGAAAGCGTTGGATTTAGTCCAAATGATCTGGTATTCGGTCATGAAGTTCGTGGTCCTATTGCGGTTTTAGCTGATAATTGGAGTCCTTCTGAACCCTCCAAAAATGTTTTGGACTTTGTGAGCGGTTTCCGATATCGGTTACATGAGGCTCGAGCAATTGCTCAGAGGAAACTGGGGAAGTCACAGAGTAAGATGGAGAGGTTATTTAACAGGCGAGCAGTGGCTCGGAAATTTAAGGTTGGGGACCAGGTACTAGCTTTGTTGCCGCTTGTAAGTAATCCTTTTCAAGCCCGTTTTGCAGGTCCCTATCCGGTTCTCAAATGTCTTTCTGGACAGAATTATCTTCTGAAAACCCCAGAACGACGTAAGGGAGTACAGGTTTGCCACATAAACCTTTTGAAGCCTTACTTTCCTTCTGGATCTTCTGTGGGGTTAGTGGCCATTGTGCCTGCTGATTCTTCACAGTTGAGCATGGAAGGAACACCATTTTCAGAGACTTCCTCCTTGAATTGCATGAGGGATGATTCCATACATTTTCCTTCTCGAGGGGTTGTCGAGGGACGGTTGAATAACTCTAAGATGTATTCAAACCTGGTCTTTCATTTACCTCATCTATCTCCCTCTGAGAAACGCGACATTCTTCAGCTAGTGGAGTTTTTTCCTCAGTTGTTTTCTGATGTGCCCACTTGCACTACAGTGATTGAACATGATATTGATGTGGGTTCTGCTTCACCAATTAAGCAGCATGCGTATAGGGTAAACCCCGTGAAGCGGGACTTGTTGAAAAAGGAAGTGATTTATTTATTAGATCACAACTTGGCTGAGCCCAGCTTTAGTGCCTGGAGTTCCCCCTGTCTTCTCGTAAATAAGCCTGACGGATCCTATCGATTTTGCACCGACTATCGCAAGCTTAATTCCATAACTAAGCCTGACTGTTATCCTTTACCCCGCATCGATGATTGCGTGGATAGTGTGGGATCTGCAAAATTTGTGAGCAAGTTCGATCTCTTGAAAGGATGTTGGCAGGTTCCATTAACTGATAGAGCAAGGGAACTGTCTGCATTCGTAACACCTGATAACTTCCTGCAATATCGTGTGATGCCGTTTGGGGTTCGAAATGCTCCCGCCACCTTCCAACGCCTCATAAATAAGGTGTTGTATGGATTACCTGACTGTGACGCTTATTTGGACGATGTGGTTCTGTACAGTTCCTCTTGGTCGGATCACCTAGTCCAAATAAGGGAGTTGTTTGTTCGCTTGTCTGACGCTTCTTTAACTTTAAACTTAGCAAAGTGCGAATTTGGGAAAGCTACGGTTACCTATTAAGGGAAAATAGTAGGAAACGGACATGTTCGCCCTATCGAAGCTAAGATTGAGTCCATCTGTGCTTTTCCAGTGCCTACAAATCGCAAGGAGTTGCGCAGGTTTCTGGGAATGGCCGGATATTATCGGGGGTTTTGCCCAAATTTTGCCTCTATTGTATCACCTTTGACTGATCTCATAAGCCCAAAAGTATCCTTTAATTGGACTACAGCTGCCCAACAGGCATTTGAGGGAGCCAAAGCACTGTTGGCTAGTGCTCCTGTGCTTGTTGCACCCGATTTCTCCCAGCCTTTTTGTTTAGCTGTTGATGCCAGTGATACTGGAGCCGGAGCTGTTCTCCTACAGAGAAGTCAAGATGGAATAGATCACCCAGTCTGTTATTTTTCAAAAAAGTTCAACGTCCATCAGCGAGTTTACTCTGTGGTTGAAAAGGAGACACTTGCTCTTATCTTGGCCATCCAACATTTTGAAATTTATCTGGGATCGTCCACAAGTCCAATCGTGGTTTACACCGATCATAATCCTTTGGTGTTTTTACACAGAATGAAGGATCGTAATCAAAGGTTAATGCGGTGGAGTCTCTTCTTACAGCCATTTTTCCTTGACATTAAACATATCCGGGGCACGGAAAATGTCATCGCTAATGCCTTATCTCGAGCATGAGTATATAATGTATTGTGTTTTTCCTTTTTCTCCCTTCTCTTTCTATCCTGTTTTCCTAGGGCCCAGGAAGCAGGAATCAGGAACCGAGTGGAGTGGGATAAACCGTGTTGTTTTTTTTGTTGCATTCCTTAGTTTAGAGGAATACTTTTTGTGAGGGAGGTGTTACGCCCGCCTGGTTTCCTCTACTGGCTCTGCTACACAGTGCAGGCGTTAGTTGAGAAACAGGTGTATCCCATCCCTAATTAACTCCTTATATGGAGTAGTATAAAGGTCTGTGATTGGGGAGTGAGCGGTCTCTCTTAATCTCAGCTCTTAGTCTCAGCTCGCAGCTCTGAGGCTCAGTCTCTCTCGGGAGCTGAGTTCTCTCACGCTTATTTATTTGTTTGTTCTCCCACCTTTATTGTTAGTGCCAGATAGTTTATTTTGTGTAGAAACGCGCGTGTATTTACTTTTCCCCTAGACATTGATTTTTCTAATTAGTTAATAATTTTGTTTGATTTGTCAATAAACTGGTTTATTGTTCAAGTATTTGTGGTTTGCCTCTTTTATGTTGCGGTTTACGAGCCAGCCGTAACACATGTAATGCAGATGATAAAGAATGAAACTCCAGATTCTCCTCAGATCAGCCAGAAATTAGTTTTTAATTATGTAAATCAGTGAGAGTCTGAACTCATCTACACTTATAGAGAATTATAATTACACTGGATACAGGGGGCTTAAAGATAACATTCTTTGTAAAAGTCTTCTGATCTATGGAGTTAAAAAATGAATTTGAATTTTCTAATTTTGAATTTTAGACAAATGTATTAAACAATTGTATGCCACATTTAACAAAACTGTATTGTAACTGTGTTGTAATTTATAGATTAGTTTTTTTTTTAAAAGCATAAAAATGCTAACCAGGACAAAACCAGACTTCGCACTGAGGGTACGTTTACACAACAACGATGTACTAAAAAATGAAGAAAAAAAATCTGTATACAGATGACAGCGTTATCAAAACTATCCCCCATTCACACTGATACTTGAAAACACCAGAAAATGCTGTCTTTATGAATGTCAGGCCAGTAGTTAGCAGAGACGGAATAAATGTCAAAAACTTGCACTCTGAAACCCGTTTTCAAAAGTTTTCATTTGCATGCCCCTAAAACGCTGTTGTCATGTAAATGATAAATTAATTGAAAGAGATGTCGTGTAAACGGCCTCTAAGGCCAGGGGCGTCGGACTGGGGGTAAAACCAGTACTGATTACCAGGGCCCCAAGGGGAGAGAGGGCCCTTGAAAAGTCTGGAATATATTTTATTTGGAACATGGGGGCCCATCAGGACTGCCTATACATAGGGCCCAGGATCTTGTGCTACGCCCCTGTCTAAGGCCATGTTTACACGGAAACGATCTGAAGAGAAAACGCAAAAGTGGCGTTTCGTTTTCACTTTTTATTCTGCGTTTAGACTAGCGTTATGGGGGGGAAATCTGCGTGCATATGGAGACGCAAAAGTGTTAGAAATGCGATGTAGTATGCACTCCAGGCTGCTAGGTGGCAATGTGAAGCACTGCCACACAACAACACCAATATCTCAGAATATTTTGTACAACTGCTGAAAAGACTCTTGGACGTTTATCAGAGCTGCTAGGGCAACTTGAAGGTCCGACGTATGGAAATAATCCGACATGTTGGTTGTTATTTTCCTGTACTGGCGCATGCCTGTGACGTAAATGCGTACGCGACGAGAGCCGCCATGAGCAGATTTGCGTTTTTACCCGTTTAGACGGAAACGCGACGGTGGAGCGTTTTTAAGATTTCCACTTTGGAGGGTGGTTTCACTTTTTTGCGTTTTTAAGCCCCAAAAACGCCGTCGCCGTGTAAACGAAAGGGACATCCGATAAAATATTATTACGTTTTCACCCGGAATCGTTTTCGTGTAAACAGGGCCTGAGTTTACTACACTTGAGAAGAAAAAGTTCACAACAGTATGACCGTTTGAATATATGTGCGCAGGCATAGTCCTTCCCTAAAAAAACAACCCTCAACAAACTACTTGTCTGGCCTTAAAATTAATAATACAGAATTGTATCGCTTCGGCGTAGCCACGCGCACCGGAATTATCAGAGGATATATATATATATATTATATTATATTATAACAGAGGTAAAGGGAAGGAGGCCTTCACAGGGGAGGGACTAGTGACACTTCAGGACTGCGTTGTCGTCGCGTCCAAGCGCAGGTCCTTCATCAGGTCTGGATCCGGCGGACTGCGGTAAACCTCTGGATAAACAGAGAGAGTAATATTAGTCTAGACGCCATTCTTCTTATGATATAACGAGTACATCAGGATTTACGGTAAGTGTTCCCGGTGTGTGAAAATGTATTTATTTTTGGCTGTTGACAGTATTTTCTGATTTGTGAAGTGATATAGAGATATCCAAAATCCCCTCTGTAAAAACCCTTGACTCAAATATACCAAAAAAAAATATTTTGAACCTGACTTCATCCAATGTTCAGATTTTTGTTCTAGAAATGTATCCAAATGTGTGCATATTTAATTAGATAATGTCTCATATCCATATTTAAACATAACAAAGAAAACTTGTAATACAATTTTTTTGCAAGTATTAATGCAATCAATCAACTAGAGAAGTTTGGTGATATCTATAAGTTTTTTTTTTTTTTTACTCTATTCACCTGGGGTGTCTTGCCGTAACAAATCACAGTACATTACTGCTATTCTCGACAATGAACCTGTAGGGGATTTAACACTTACTAGCGTGAACAAATATAGACACAGACTGTGTATATATCTACTATATATAAGGCTCAAACTCTCTTCGTGTGAGTTCTTGTTTTAATGTTGATAATGTATTATACTGTATGAGCAATAATGCATTTTTTCCCTGAATATTCACAGAATTGCAAATGTGAAATTGATTTTATACAACAGTTTAACATACAAAAAGTAATATTAAGTGCTGTACATTTAAAACACAGTATTTTCAGTATTGTTTGATCTATTTTGCATTTTTCATGAGAAGTATCCCCCCGTTTCGAACTAGCTTCCAGTGCACTCTCATCAATCTTATTTTTGTTATTTTAGTTTCAATTTTAGCCATTTTATCTTCTTTTATAGTAAAATTGATCAAGATTAATATGACATTTTTTTTTCAAAAAACACTTATGACTGATTGCTACATTGAGATCACATAACATAATAAAGTTTAATGACACTTATTTCATTGTAAGTCGTAAGGATGCATTTGTAAGTTACTGTGGATAAAAGCGTCTCCTAAATGATTAAATGTACATTTCGCATCAGACTCGTTCAAGTCCTTTGGTAAACACACTTTTTGAAGTGTCGGACATTACTGAAACGCTTACTTTAATTTCATTTAATTTAGAAACGGTTCTTTGGTTAGAATCACTAGTGAAGAACTCATTCATTTCCAATTGGGTCTCAGGCTCGTGGCAGGTACACTGGCTCGTCTTTATGTTGTTGATAAATTGATGACTTCTTCAAATGTCAATCAAAAGAAAAACAATTATCAAGTCTCATGAGGAAATATAATCACAATTGTAAAACTAATGTTAGGAATACCAAGTTGTTTTAGTAACATCATGAAATAATATGTCTACTTATAATTCTAAACTCTCAAGACCTGCAAATATTTTTCAATAATTCAAAAATAACACAGTAACAAAGATCTTTGGGTTTATAAATGTTTAATTCGATACCAAAATTTCAGTAGTCTGTACCAACACCAGTAACATTTCATTATTCTTGGTACCAATTTCATTGCCATAGCAAAACCTATTGGAACTATGTAACTATTTTAAAATAAAAAATAAATGAGTTAATTAATAATGATAATAATAATTACATGTAAATAATACATTAAAACAGCAAGTAGCCTTAAATTTATTTTTTAGTTAAGTAAATATTTCTTTAAAAAGGTCAAGTGAAAAGTTAGTAAGAAAAAAAATAAACATAAAACAACAAAGATTACATAAAACAAGTGGCAAGTCTGTAATTCTGTATTCACACTCAATGTCTATTTTGACATTCAGTATCAAATTATTGTTTCCCCTGTCCATTGCTATGGTTATCACTATGTCAGTCATTGCAGTTTCGGATTCAATCCTACACTTAAATACGGTTAAAACAGTGTAATGCGTAATTAGCAGCATGAAAATTACAACTTTTATTCAAATTGCGAATGCGTTATACAGAAAGCGAGCAAAGAAGTCTCCCATTATAATCACTGAAGCCGTCAATCAGAGTTCTGGACTCTTGCAAAAACTCCCGTTATAACCAATGACGCTGCCCACACCAATGAATCTCTGACATTGTGTTTATAATGAAAGGATTCATGAGTGTGTAGAACATAAACTGGCATTTTGAGCAGATTCTGACTAACTTAAACTTAAACATGTCTGATTGGCCACTGCGCTCACATGCTCAATAAACATGTCCGTGATTAGCTACAATGCTTCAAAAAACACATTGTAAATAGAAACACTGAATGTTTTTCACAAAGCACTCACACAAATACCGAATGCTCTGGCGTGTTTAAATACAGCCGACTATCAGCGGGTATCGAACTGACCTAGTACAGGTACATTTTTTAAATTTCAATACAGACTGAAGCACCAATACTTTTGACACTTACACTAATACTAAAAACAATAGACAGCAAGTCCTCCGTAATCCTCGGGAAAACAGTTCCACGACTCATCTGAGGTTTTTTCGGACATGACTGAATCACTAACTTCTGACTCTGCCTAATTCATTAATTTCGAACTGTTTCTTTGGTTCAGTAACTGGTGCAGTTGCTTCTAACTCTGCATCGCCGTCAACCATCAAACTAAAGTCTGATTCATTTAGATTTTGTGAACCAGCTCGACCAATTCCTCACTGCAAATCAACTCAAAGAAAGATTTGTTCAAGAATCGGACCTCACTAGTATCTGGAGTTTCTCCAGTGGGGATGGTATCAGCTCTACCCCAATGTTTTTAATGGTCTTTAGGAGACCAGACTTCTCAGAGGCAGCTTGGGCCTATGACCTCCAGGAGGCATTTCACAACTGATGCAACTCTTCTATCAGATGCAACTCTTCTATGAGATGAAATGTAACTGGTAAAATTTTCAAATCATGACACCAGAAGAATGGAAAGACAGTGTCAGAGAAGGTGGTTGTGAATGTGTGTAGCTTTGTGTTAGTTACAGGATCAGAGAATGACACCGTTCCTCTGTCATAGTCCAGGTGAACTCTCACCCTCTCAAGCTTCTCTTTCACAGGAAAACCAAACCGCTCATCCAGTCCGTACTGCACCCACCAGACACCAGAGTTAAAGAAAACACCTCCCTTCCTCTGGTTTGATGCTGTAGTTACTCCAAGACTCCAGTACAAACTCTCTTTGACCTCCACATCCCAGCTGTGTGTTCCTGAGTTAAAGCCCTCTGATCCCAGAACACACGAATACTCATCAAATCTCTCTGGATTATCAGGAAGTGGTTGACTGTTCAAGCTCCATCTCACACTGGTCAGATCATCAGACAGGACTAGATGTGACTGAGCCGAGTTTGGATCCAGAATCACAGGAGCTGATGAGACAAAATCAACAGCTGATTTAATTCTGATGTTCATATAATGATCAAGAGTGAACCGTAAACAGATTATTATGAATCATGAAAATCATCCAATTAATCAAACACGTTATAGTAAACGTGCTTGAGAAACTTCAGATTTGCAACAGAAACTGATACTGACAAAACAACTGAACTCTAGAGATCTGCTATATTAATGTAAATGTAAATATCATGTTCATATCTCTTGTTGGTGTAGTAGCTCATATATAACGCTAAAATCAGTTTATCTTCACCCATGTGCCCTTTCCAGTGTGTGTGTAGCAGCACAGATCTTCTCCAGACTCACTGTTTTGGATGATGTACTGCATCTTCTTCCAGACTCTGAACGGCAGGTTGCCCAAGTATCGTGGCACATGAATTAAAACTCCAGAAGCCATCTGTGGATCCGGCTGTGAGATCTGGACTCTGGAGGAACATTCAGGAGTCAGAACTGCAGTGGCTTTGGATCAGAACAAGAACAAGAACAAGAACAAGAGACACCAGCAGATCACTCACCTTTCCATTGAGACTGGAAACTTCTGCAGAACAAACACACCATTTATCATCAAGAACTCAATTAATCATCAATAAATCAATCAATGATGTGAAATCAGACCTTCAGAAAGCAGACGTCATTGGCTTTCATCATCTCCTCCATGTCGTTGATTGCGTGTGAAAGATCTGAGATGTGTCCGTCCATCTCCTCCAGCTTCTCCTTCATCATCTGCTTCTTCTGCTCCTCTTCCTCCCTCAGTGCAGTGATTGTAGCTGCTTCTTCATCTCTGAGAAACTGATGAAGCTTCTCAAACTGCTGTTTAATCTGACGCTCTGTGTGCTCAGCTTGAGACTGAAATCAAAATAACATTCACTTCAATCATCTCAAAGATAAGAGGGGAAATGTGGGTTAGTTAACTACAACTTTAACTTTCCCAAGTACTAGTATTGTAGTAGTAGATGTTCTTTCTCTGTACTCTGCAAATACACATAATTCTCACCAGCTTCTCATCACAAAACAAGTGTTAAATGTTTTTTTTAAGAGGATTCATAAAAAAAGGAAAAAAGATGAACATAAATGAGGTTTGAGATTAAAATATTCCTAAGTAACTAAATGTATTTTTTAAATCTATTTAAGAACCTTAAAGGGGTCATGACATGAGAAATAAAATTTCCCATGATCTGCAAGTTCCCTTTCAGTCTCTCACTGTCTACGTCACGTTGGTGACCGATGAATAGGAATCTCACTAGAGAGGCCAATCTACTTTGAGTGTATCTAAAACGAGCCAATGCACATTGGCATGCGATAATTGCATCAGCTGCGCTACATCGCACACCAAAATATAATGAGCAGCAGGTGCATATCATCTTCAGCATTTCGATTTGGAGCCGACAGGTTTATGTCTGCTCTCTACAAAGCGGTGTTCAAACTGAACAGCTTGCATCTTTTTAAAGATGATATTCAACCCGTGTGTTTCTTGATTCGTAACCTGGCGCTGAGGGATGGTCACGATAGCTGTGTCATGTGTCTGGGCTTCAAACATCCTGAGATAGCATTCGTGGATGAGTCATGCACCCATTGCGGGAATATGACCATTGCGGAGTTGCAGTCGAAACTCCAATACCTCCAAAGAGGCCAAAATCCTTACCACTCTCATCCCACTCTTCCATCGTCAATGTGCAGCAGTGGGCGATTTGAAGAAGCCACCAAGCCTTCTTGGACTCTGCCCAACCGTGGAACCAGGTAAGTGTTGCACAGCACACTCAGACCTCGCTGCGGGGCGCGTTAGAGAGAGAGCCCCCAGGCAGGGTCCCTGCGTTCCCCCTCACTGCCCCACTGCGGGCATGCATATGGTCCTTTTGCCCGGTTGTGCGGTCTCTGGGAGCCTGGCTTGCCCTCCTCAGTCCGTCTCACTGGCTCATTTGGACCATCAGGCTCGGCTATGCGATTGAGTAAGCCCGGCATCCCCCGAAGTTCAGAGGTGTCCAGTTCACTTCAGTGAAAGCTGTCAATGCTCATGTCTTGCGGGCGAAAATCACAGTCCTACTTAGCGAAGGATGCGATAGAGCTAGTCTCTCCCTCCAGCGGATATGAGGACAGGGTTTTACAGCCCCTACATCATTGTATCCAAGAAAAGCGCTGGGTTATGGCCGAACTTGGACCTGCGAGTCTTGAACGGCCTTCACAAGCTACTGTTCAAGATGCTGACGCAGAAACGCATTTTCAAATGTGTCCGTCCCCGAGATTAGTTTGCAGCGATCGACCTGAAGGACGCGTACTTTCATGTCTCGATTATTTTTCGACACAGGCCGTTTTTGTGTTTTGCGTTCGAGGGTCAAGAATATCAGTACAAAGTCCAACCCTTTGGGCTGTCCCTGTCTCACCACGTCTTCACAAAAGTACCGGAGGAGGCCCTTGTTCCCATGAAGGAACACGGTGTTCGCATTCACAACTATGTCGACGACTGGCTGATACTAGCACAGTCTTTGGACCAGTTGTGCGAAAACAGGGACCTTGTGCTCAATCCTCTCAGCCAGTTGGGGCTTCAGGTCAACTGGGAAAAGAGCAAACTCGCCCCCGTGCAGAAGATCTCTTTTGTCGTTATGGAGTTGGATTCGGTCGAACAGTCAGCACACCTTACAGAGGAACGTGGTCAGTCAGTGCTGAACTGCTTGAATTTGTTCAAGGGTAGAACGGCGGTCCCATTGAAATTCTTTCAGAGGCTCCTGGGGCATATGGCAGCCGCAGCGGCTGTGACGCCGCTCGGCTTGCTCCATATGAGACCACTTTAGCACTGGCTTCAAGGTCGAGTCCCAGATTGGCCGTGGCAGCACAGCATTAACCGAGTGACAATCACACCGGCGTGCCAACCTTCGTCCTCTAGTTAGACCCTTAGTTTCTTCAGGCGGGAGTGCCCCTGGAAAAAGTGTCCAGGCATGCTGTGGTTTTCACGGATGCATCCGTACAATGGTCATGCAGTTGCCGGGGTTTGGATGGGTCCCCACCTGAATTGCCACATTAACTGCCTCGAGTTGCTTGCAGTACGTCTTGCTCTGAGCCATCCAAAAAGGCCACTACAGGGCAAAGATGTGCTTGTCCGCACAGACAACACTGCGACAGTGGCGTAAATCAGCCGACAAGGTGATCTAGGCTCCCGTTGCATGTCGCAGCTCGCCTGCCATCTACTCCTTTGGAGTCAGAAGCATCTGAGGTCGCTTCGGGTCAATCATGTCCCTGGGCTGCTCAACCGGGTATAGTGGCGACTCCACCCCTAGGTGGTCCAACTGATCTGGCGTCATTTCGGAGCCGCACAGGTAGACCTCCACATGACTCCTTCGGGAAAGAATGTGGCTTCCGCAGTGTTCCTTTTCCAATGGAAAGGACCCACTTCCCCAATGTTATCCGACAGCAGTGATGGACTTATCTGTGTAAATAGGAGGTTTACACAGGGCGATGGATGGGGTCAGCAGCTGTGGTGCTTTGTTAGGGGGTTCCTATTTGTTGGGCACCGACATGGCGCAGAGAGTGACCAACTGAAAGGGAATGTCTCGGTTAGGTATGTAACCCTCGTCCTGAAGGAGGGAACAGAGACGTCACATCCCGTCGCCACATCTGCTGTGCTGGGGCAGCCAGGTCACCGGCTCGGCTCCTCAGCGAAAACCTGAAGATACAATGCATCTGCTGCTCATTATATGTGCGTGCCGCAATGCAGCGCAGCTGATGCAATTATCGCATGCCAATTTGCATTGGCTCATTTTAGTTACACTCGAAGTAGATTCAGGGAACCTCCTTCAGGGAACGGGGGTTACATACGTAACCGAGATGTTTCATAGCTTTAAACTTCCTCCTCATTATTAACAAAGAATATATTTAATGAGTTGGCGTTAGTCCTGTTTCATATGCAATGAAGTTAGCCAATCATAACATTGGCCGTTTACTGACAAGCCTTAAAGAAGCCGCACCTTTAACAACGTATAATTTCAGACAGAGGGTCAGTGTGTGTGTGTAAAAAACATTATTAACATTATAAGTGAACCTCAAGGAACATATTAAAAACATTACATGCTTACAATAAATGGTAAATGGACTGCATTTATATAGCGCTTTCCCAGACGCAATGGCCACCAAAGCGCTTTACATTTTGTCTCACATTCACCCATTCACTCACTCATTCACACACCGACGGCGGTGTCAGCCATGCAAGGCGCCATCCAGCTCGTCGGGAGCAGCTTGGGTTAAGTGTCTTGCTCATGGACACTTTGACACTTGGTCAGGTGGAACCGGGGATTAAACCACCAACCTTCTGGGTTGTAGACAACCTACATGAACCACTGAGCCACTGCCGCCACAATAGTCAAAGGTGCCTTATTTTTGCTCACGTCTTTCCTCCGGTATATGCATATTGTCAGCAGCAGTTGTTTGTGCTTGCCTAAAAATGGTTTGCTGAATGCACAGAGTATGAAAGGTGAGCGCTAACCACTTCCACGTTAGTCCAACCCACTGCAAAAGTACTCAGAAATCGGAGGCTTCGTTTTACGCAAACGATTACATTTTATACACTTAATACAAATTGAGTATGTCAGACAAACCAATTCAGCTTTTCACATCAACTTTGTGAATGTCAAAAGAATCAATCCTCACCTTGATGTGTTGAACTGTTTTCTCAAATTTTGCTTTAATGTTTTCTTTGTGTTTCAGTTTCTCTTGTAAGGGCTTCAGTGCTGTATTGAGCTCCTCCTAGAATTTAAAGTGAAAATATAGAAGATACCAGAGATTTCTTTAATATGTTCATGTAACAAAAAATGGTACAGAAACATTGTTTATGATATAGCCTACAACTTCTATGATGCAAGTTTTTATCCTAAGATATGAATCTTTCTTACCTTATATGATGAAACCACTTCACCGATGGGTCTGAATGTGTGATTGACGTGTGTCTGTGAAGTATAGCACACCAAACACGCAGGCTGTTTGTCCTCCAGACAGAAGAGTTTGAGTTTCTCACTGTGTAAACTGCAGAGCTCCTCAGACACTGATGATTGGCTCTCATTTTTCTCCTTCAAGAACGATTCACACAAGTTCTTTAATGCAAGATTACATGTTGGATCAGATTTTGATCTTCTCCTGCACACAGGACACTCCTGGGCTCTCTTGATGTTCCAGAACTGTTGAAGACACTCTTTACAGACACTGTGACTACATGGTAAAATAACAGGAGCGTTGAAGATTTCACGACACACAGGACAGATATAATCATACTCAGCTGGTGAATCCATTTTCACCGTTTGAGCTCCAGAAATCTGAACTTTACTTTCACTTTCTGAATGATGGTTTCAAAAATGAATAATATAAAAAGATCTGCTGTCTGTTCAGAAACAAACGTCTCAAAATCCTTTAAAGCATTTTCCCTCATTTCCCACTGATCGCTGATTTGTCTTTCCTTTTGTTCAGCTTTTTTTTTTGTCTTTTTTTTTGTTTTTTTGTCAAACACGAGTCAGTGTGACAGGAAAACATAATGCGGCAGTCTCTTCCTGGTAAGTGTCTTAAGAGGGTGGAGTTTCTGATCATCTATGGTTACATTGTCAGCAGGTTAGATGGCAGTGTCATGATTTATTTAGGTTATTGTGAACAAAATGCGTCAAAAATGAACCTGAATCACCAAACTCTCAAAAGTTGAATGCTATTTTATAATAAAATGTATGTAAAATTTATTTTACAAAGCTACTAACTTACAATTAAATGGAGCAGTGAGGCTGAAATACGAATATTTACAGCTAATTTGATGTTTAAAAAGCTTTTTTAAAAGACCACAAAACTAATTATTATTACCACAGGAAAGCGTCATGGTCATGGATCAAGTGCAAACGGCAATCTACATTACGTTTTTTTTTTTTTTTAAACCTTAGGCCTATACTACAATTTGAAGTTTAGAAAATATGAAAGTATTTATTCTGTAGTTTGTCGCGGTCAGTGGACAACTTGAAATAAATAAAACTGTTATCTCTGTGCACATCAAAATTGAGTTCAAACATAACGTAGGCAAAAGCGATGAACAGACTCAGGATTGATCAATCCAATAGGCTTTTCTGCTGGAAAGTGAGTTACAAAGTCGCGTGCGTGCGTAAACCGAACGTGCACGCGCGGGTTTAAAATTAAAACGTTGTCTCGTGCCCCATTCAAAGCACTCTTCTGTTCACAAATAATAAATATTATGAATAATAAGTTAACCAACCATTTACTAAGTAAAATCTTTGGTAGATGCAAATTGTCCTTGCTGGCAGATATTTGCGATTAATTTATGTTCATATGTAATCTAATCTTCAAGTCTGTAATATATCCACAGAAATAATAGAGCTATGACAACATTTATTAATTTACTTAGATAAATTGTTTGTAGTAAATTAATCATAAGTGTTTAATTACCTTGTGTAATGGAATGTGGCACTTCTCAACCTTTCAGAGGAAGAACATTTTGAAAACTTGCATGTCATTCAGTGTAAAATCACTCATATTAGACTTCTGAAGCAAAGCACTGAATTAATTCAGTAAATCTCAACTGAAAACACAGAAGTTTACGTAAATCAAACACCTCGTGCATGGAAATATGACCCTTCATATAAATTAACCATGTGACCTTGGTTATAAAATGTACATCCAATTTTACCTCACAAACCATAATCACTAACTTTATTATTCATGTGCAGGAAAATTAAGTGTTACAAGCACAAGATTTTTCATTTTAAACTATATTCGAAACGTGTCAAGATTTCCATAAAATTATAAAGACCCATTTCCTTTGTTTCACATCAATTACAAACATGAAATATTGGGTTCAAAAAAGAGAACAAGAGAAGACATCCATACCATTGATTTATTCAAATAAAAACAGATACTAAAAGAATTAAACATAATTCATAAAATAATGTTGATAACATAATACAATTATCAAAATGTTAACCGTTTCATTTTCTTGTATAAACAGTGAATTAACGCAAGAATAAAACAAACGTACAAAAAAAATAACACTTCTGTGCTCATCTTAGTGAAGCCCTGGACAAATCATGCATGCAGATCAACAGCTGAAAGAATAAATGTCCCGATCGCTGTCTAACAGATGAAACGTTTACTCGGTGTATGAACAGAACGGACACTAACCAACAGCAGTTCAAGAGATCCAGAGTCAAACTAATGTATTGAACTGCATCCAGCTGTTTCTCAGCAGAGATTCTCTATTGAAGCAACATGAAGTAAAACATCCGTTCATTAAACACACACACCGTGTTCGGAGTTCAGTCTAGACGTTAACGTCTTTCCGCTTCATTAAAACATGTGAACACTCATCGGGACCTGCAGTAACTCTCGCCTGATCAAACTCTCAAGACACAGTACAAATGTGAGCTTGTTTGCTTATTTCTGAAGCAGGAAGTTGTAAATCCCAAAGTTGTTGTCGTTTGGAGAAATCAGCATGTCGGCTCTGGCTTTTTCCAACGTCAAGCGCAGAAAATCCCTCCGTTTGAGCCACTCCTGAAGCTCCTCCTCGCTGTGAGCAAAGTCACAACTCATGCCATCAGCACAGCCATCATCAGACCTGTCAATCAAACACCACAGCCAATGAGGACAAAGATCTCTGCTAATGACCGCTATTAAAAACCACCTTCACTGATCAAACCACTAGGGCTGGGTATCGTAACAAACTTTTCGATACCAATACCGATAACTTGACTTCGATACCGGTTCCTGAACGATACTTTTTCCGATACCAATTTTAGGAAATCCGTTTTAACAATATTACATCACCTAATTTTTTTTTTCAGTTTGTTGACTTTTTTACACTCATATTTTGAGTATGTAAAAAAGCAACAATGCTTTCTATGTTTCTAAATAATTTAACAACATGTATTCTTTACCTCAATGAGCTCATTTATGGAATGATATTCCGGACATTATTCAAAAGGAATTGCAAATTGTATTTGCAATTGCGTTTTCAATTTGTGGACGCATAAAATGTGACATAATCCAAACGCAATTGCAAATCGCGCATTACCGTTTGCATTTTCGTTTAAGCGAACGTACACCGACTGCCAAATTTCAAATGAAAATGCAAAGTCCGTTTGCAACTGTGTTTCCCATGTCTTACGAGGTTTGTCTCCATTCCTATTTAAATAGTAATTTCAATTACCACGTCTGCTCTTTCACTTTCTCAGTGTCGCGTATGTAACCAGCCAAAACTCAAATGGAATCGCAATTCCCTTAGCGTTTGCATTTCCGATGCCTACACTGAAAGTTTTTTTTACATAATATATGTGGGTGCACTGTGTATAATTATTTTATATATATAAATACACACATATGCTTGTATATATTTAAGAAATATTTTCATGTATATACTGTATAGATTTATATATAATTTATATTATATATAAATATAAATATTTTATATATAAATAATATTTTTTTCTTAAATATACATGCATGTGTGTGTATTTATATATATACAAAATAATTATACACAGTGCACCCACATATATTATGTAAAAAAAACTTTTATTTTGGATGTGATTAATCGTGATTAATCATTTGACAGCCCTAATATATTTATATTCGTTATTTATTTGTACATTTCACTTTTTCCTCTCTCACTAATACAAATGTATTAAAATTAAGTACGCCCCATAGCATATAACCCCACCCTCGACACTGATTGACAGGTTTCAGTGTAGGCATCGGAAATGCAAACGCTAAGGGAATTGCGATTCCATTTGAGTTTTGGCTGGTTACATACGCGACACTGAGAAAGTGAAAGAGCAGACGTGGTAATTGAAATTACTATTTAAATAGGAATGGAGACAAACCTCGTAAGACATGGGAAACACAGTTGCAAACGGACTTTGCATTTTCATTTGAAATTTGGCAGTCGGTGTGCGTTCGCTTAAACAAAAATGCAAACGGTAATGCGCGATTTGCAATTGCGTTTGGATTATGTCACATTTTATGCGTCCACAAATTGAAAACGCAATTGCAAATACAATTTGCAATTCCTTTTGAATAATGTCCGGAATATCATTCCATACTCATTGTTTCTGCCTTATCTTAATGCATTGTTTAACAATGAAACTGAATGGAAATTACTTGAAATGCATTACACTGTCGCCTCTGATAACAGATCACTCTAAATTGTAATTTAGACACATGCATTTTCTGTAAAGCTGCTTTGAAACGATATGTTTTGTGAAAAATGCTATACAAATAAATGTGAATTGAATTAAATCTAGGCTACTGGGGGGCGGATATATGCCTCGCGCTCAGCACACATCAAGCTTGCCGCAAAACCCTGGGGAAAGTAACCTAATGATTATGGATGTGTCGGGAAACAATAGCAAGGAGATATTTAAATTTTTTATTAATAAACAAGTGTTTACTGAGTGTGTTGGCTGCACAGAATATGGCGATGTTGACTCGTCATTCCTGCATGAACACGCACGTGCGCCTATATGGATTACATAAACTATTTATTTCGTTTAAAAGTAGACATATTTTACCGTCTAGGCCTATTCCTCATGTCTGTGAGTCAAGTATCCTATACGCCGAGTTTCGGTTCATTTGTGACACGCTCCAGTTCTCGCAGTGGAAGACGGATAAACTTTCTACTCTCAAGTGTATTCTGTGCGCTTTTAAGTGTCTTCAGATTTATCGTGTTGCCGGTCTTGGCAGCAATTATCTTGTCGAAAATATTGCATCGCGTGCTTCTGGCATCGAGTGTGGTACATAAGTAGGAACACTTTCGATCTTTTCCACATATTTTCTATCTATCTATCTGGGTTGGGACGGTTGGGACGCTCACACACACACTATAGCCTCACGTGCGACGAGCCACGTCTCTCTGGGCAACCGTTAGTGTTTTTCCGCCACTGCCAATCATGCTGCATGCTTTTTGTTTCACTGACATTGTCTAGATTAACCACTTAGGTATCGAAATTTGGTACCGAAAAACAAGACATGTTTCGATACTCGGTAGTATCGAGGCAATTCGGTCGGTACCTAAAAAGTATCGAACTCGATACCCAACGACACGTGACTGAGGGGCTGTTTACACGACACCGCTTTCAACTAAAAACGTAAAAAATTTTATGCGTTTTGACCGTTCGTTTACACGACAACGGCATTTTGGTCGCCCTGAAAACGCAAAGTTTTGAAAACGGGTTTCAAAGTGCAAGTTTTTGAAAACAGTCTCTGTGTAAACAACAAAAACGTGAATCTCTAACGTGTTAGAGTCTCTAATCTCTAATGTCTCTAATCTCATTACGTGTTCAGTCTATAGTGTTTCATCGCCATCTAGTGGCTTGGCGACAGATTACAGGGTTTTTAGTCGTTTTCGTGGATCCGTGTGAATGGGGTTCGTTTTGACAATGGTGTCGTCTGTACGCGGAAAACTCAAAGGAAAAACTCCATTGTAAGCATATCATTGCTGTGTAAACGTACCCTGAGTCACAATTAATATAAATATTGAATATTCAAAGTAATATTCTGTCGTTACACTGAATAGTTGGGTTATTCAAACTCATGACAGATGAGGGGAGCTGGTTTACTCTGACCAGTCTGAGGAATTCCTTGATGATGTTCATTGCCCTGATGAAGACTGATGATGGTGTACCTGGGACAGATGGAGAAACAGGGTCCAGGGAAGCGATAGGACCAGGTCAGACTCTCGTCCTCTCCCTCTCCGCTGAACACCCTGAGCTTGTGTTTCTCCGAGGAGATGTGCTGCTGCCACTGCCGATCGCTGTTACTGTGTTTCCCACACAGAGGGCAGTAGAAGCTGTCCTGCTACACCCACAAACACACTCCATTAGCACACGTGGAGGACAGTGAACATGAGAACAGCAAGAACAAACACGTACCATCAGTTCTGCAAAGTCCGTCGGCATGGTGATCTGCTTCTCTTCTATTGCCTGGGGCGGCGAGGCGCCATCTGACGCTCTGTTCTGATTGGACAGCCAGACGTCAAACACCTGCTGGACGTCTGTGACTGTAGCGGAGAGCATGGGAACTCATTAAACCAATCAATCAATCATTCAGACGACAGCCCCTTTCATACAGCAGTCCCGGTAAATTACCGTAAAGTTCCCGTAATGACTTTACCAGTAAAAATACACAAATACGCTGTTCACACAAGCAACGGCGTTCTGGCTTTTTACCGGTGACAGACCATTCACACATCAGCTCAAAAACACCAGTAGATTCTGTGATGTCAGTAATCAGAAGTTATGTTTAAACACCGTACGGTTGTATTCGTCCGCCCGCATGAGGAGAAGCGCTTTAGTTTCACAATCTGTTCAATTTGACAGCATTTTTTTGACGTCTGAGTGACAGGCATAAGCGGATGATCAAACAGAACACGCTTTTGCTCTTAAAAACACGAGACGTGCATAAAAGCATCCAAATGCAGAGCCGCAGCGCTGATGAATGGAAAAGAAGACTGAAAAAGCTGCGAGACGTGGTGCGGCGGTCAAAGATGACAAGCAAGATGATAGCGCATATTTACATAGAAACACGATACGTTTACTTACTGTAAACAGAGCTGGGTAATCACATCATCTCAATAAGAACTTTATGATTATGACTTCTTACTTCAGCGCGTTCTGACCTCGTACATGATCATCCCAGTAATCTTCATCCGGTGTTCACACGTGATCTCTTACCGGAAATTTACTGATAATGTTACGACTTCCCTCACTGGTAAAATGTCAGAACCAATTTACCGGTATTTTTGGAAATGTCCTGATCACACATGATCTCTTACCGGTAATTTACAAGTAAACACTGGATGTGTGAAAAGTGTTTACGTGTAGACTGTGACGTCAACTGAAACCAAATTCACACACGTGTACAGAGTATGTGAAGTACACACTGCGCTGGTGACAGAAAAGTACACGAAAGGCAGGACAGTTTGTTGCAGACTCAAGTGTCTTGTATCAGTTGAATTTTTGTCTCAAGACCAATAATATTTCCGCCATGTTAGATTTTTTGTAAAACTTATTTTTGCTAACTAGTCCTGGGTTTTTTGCCAGTGCAAAGATTCTCTGGAGTCAAAATATTAATGATTCTCAAAAAGAAATTCGATTCATCACCACAACAGCGTGCCAAAACGCACAAATTGGGAATGAACGCCTACTTGCTTAAATGACTAACTCTTGAATGGAATGAAATAATTTCATCAAACTTGGTGTACTTATGTATGGCCTAAATATGAGGACACAGGCATAAAATTGTGTTGCTTGTCCACTGCTTGGCGCTATAAACGGAAAAAACATGGAAATGGTGGATGGATCCACTGGTCCGACTGACGGACGAAAATTGGCTTGCAGTCTTTGTCCAAGGTGCCATCATAGTCTATAAACACATTCACATATGTTGAAAAACATGACTGCCACTAATCAACTTTTATCAGCTATTAAACAAGGTTAAAGAGGAAAATCAGAATTAAAAGTTGTGGATGTTTGACTCTTGATCCCAGAGGTCTGTGCAAAACTTGAGGGGGTAAAACAATCATGCGAGGAACTATCATGTTTTACGTGTTTAAATGATTGTATATTGTTACACACATTATTCATACATGTTAGATCTCCTCATTCTGAACAACTTTGTAGGTAAATAAAATATTTTTATCAGAAAAAGCTGCAAATAGTTTTTTCCCCCCTAAATCAATGAGCCCTAACACTAATCATCATCTATCCTACACTACACAGGACGGAGAGTGTGTTAATTGAGCTTCAGCGCATGAATAAACAGTGTTGTTGACTGCGTGTTTGGTTTGACACTCACAGCCGGTGTTCTTCATGTACGTCCACACCTCCTTCTCCTCCTGACTGTGAGCGAAAGAACAGTTCCCGATGTAATGACACCTACGCTGCTGCAGCACATGGATGCAGATCTGTGGAGAAACATTCAGTGTTAGACGCCAGGAGCTCACAGTTTCAGCAGCCTTATTAAATAATGTTGTTTTTTTTGGCATCGAGATTGACTGTTAGACTTGGTATTTCACTAGTTTCCCTTGACTAATAAGGTCCTCAATACTATGAGTTTATAACAGTACAAGTTAGGGCTGCCCTCGAGTTTTCTAGTCGACTAGTAGTTCAGGGTTCTTGCACACTTTTTAAAGTCAAATTTAAGGCTTTTTAAGACCTTTTTAAGACCTGAAGAAATCAAAATTAAAACCGTACATTAGGGGTGTGCAATATTGACAAAAATATATCTCGATATTTTAAACGTTTTGTTGATAATAATTAGATGATATTTTACTGATTGTGTTTTTGTGCTGGTGCATTGGCTGGTTTAGGCCTGTTGTTGACAGCAGACTCACGAAGATATTCATATTTTTCATATTCTATGCAGTGGTCAGTTCACAGTAGTGACAGAAATGATTAATTAATGTGCAATATTTGCCACCTATAATTAAGGGGCATTTTCACCTATATGTGGACATTTTTTCTAAACTTATTTAGAGTTATGCATCACCTTTTATGTCAAATAGCCTACTAACATTCAAATTATTCAAATTAAATTGTACAGTAACTATACTTATTTATACAATAATACTTAATTACACAATAATTATACAGTACCACTGTTACCAGTCAAATTAAATCATTCAATCAAAATCCATCTTTGCAGTGCAGAGGTCACACAGAAGCGGCATTAGAAGTGGCATTAATATTTACACTCCATTTACAATTGCATAAATAAAGCTATGAGAGTTTTTTTTAAATCAATATTTAAATATGAAATGATTTCTAATTTTAACGTTTTAATTAAAGGGTACTTTAAATATGAAACTAAAACCGCCAGTAGGCGGCGGCAAGTCACTGTCCTAATACCGTAAGCGAGTTGAGCATACTGTGGAGTTGAGGTATTCATTAATTCATCCGATTTGTTCAAACGGCTGATTCATTCGGGAAAGAAACAAGTGATTGTTCATTGAATCGTTAAAATGACTCGTTCAAAACGTGGATTTCAGTCATCATCGCTGTCTGTTGCATTGAGACTCTGCTACGGTTTCATTTTGAAATTCTAGTCGGCGAAATAAAGGGAAAACAAACAATATTGACAATATGGTGTCTAAAAAGTAACTCATGTTAATTTATTTTTAATTTAACTATTGTATAACATAAATATATCACACTTGTGCACGGGAAAACGGCACTCTTACTGATGTGATATTCTAATATAATATAATATATATTCTAATTCTAATAACAGAATATGATATAAATATAAGACAAAAACTAATTTGGGGACATAGGCCTACAACTGCACTGACACATCACGCAGTGAAAGCACGAGAGACAAATGCGATGTCAGCTCACAGTGCCTCATACATCGTTAAAACAATGATTACAATATCATTAGACAATACACATCGCACACCCCTAAGGACATAAAGAATGAACTTACGACTGAACTGACATTTGCCAACTTTCTTCTTCTCTCCTCTCTCGCGTGCAGGAGACAGACGTTATTCTGCCGCGAATGTGATGCGAATTGTCACGTGAACAAGCAAATCCACAAAGATAGAATAATAAAAAATAATACTACGCTAATTAGATAGTTTTAATTTGGAAAACATTTAGATATGTCTAAGTCGAAGTGTCATCTAAAATTTAAGACCTTTCATGAGTAAAAATAAGACTTTTTTAGAATTTTAAAATATAAGGCCATAAAAAGTCTTATTTAAGACTTTTTAAGGATCCGCGGGAACCCTGTAGTTGTTCATTTAAGCCATTAGTCGACTAATTGCGCATTTATATTAATCAGTGCACAGATTCAAACGTAAAGCTTGCCACAGGGCACTGGCAAACGTAATGATTATGAATGTGTCGTGAAAAAAAAACAAAAAACAGAATGAGACTGTCTAAACATTTAATAATTTATTGGTAATGTTTTCTGTGTTTTGGGCTGCAGAGATTAAGTCGACTATGCTGACTCGTCGTCTCCGCAGTAGTGGACACGCATATATGCACATTTCATATGGATTCGTAATCTAAAAAAATATTTATTATCCATTGGAAGCTGTTCATTCAAATGTAAAAAAATCAAACTTTCTATAGATATATTTGTCTGTGAGGCAAGTACACGCTGAGTTTCGGTTCATTTATGTGATGCACTCAAGTTCAAGACCGAATCAACAGAGAGCGCCATTATTTTACAAAAGCACATTGTTTTTTGTTATTGAGAGTTCACAAAAATAAAAGTAGACCCTTTACAGTTTGCATTACTCGTATCTGTATGTCATGCATTAGCCGGGCTCTCCACACACGCCTAATAACAGCACATTCGTCTAGGTTAACATTAGAGCGAGCAGGCTTGTTCATTTTCTGTTTCTGTTCAGCATGGCGATATTTTGCGCACGCAATTATATCGATACAGTAGCACAAAGTATTGCAATATTTAATTAAAAAAAATATCTGTTTTACTTTCGGGTTTTCTCCATTGGTTTTCTTGGAGTTTACTCTAGGGCTGGGTATCGATTCAGATGTTCAAATTCGATTCGATTTCGATTCGCAAGCTCACAGTTCGATTCGATTTCGATTCTCGATTCGAATTTCGATTCCTGATTCGATTCTCGATTCGACTATAATGAATATAGATGTGATGGCTTCACCATCACAAATGGTTGTACACGACGCTCCGTCTTCTTTCAAATCGAAAGTGTGAGTACATTTCAGTTTTCATTAAAAAGCGTGTAGTAAAGACCTCGACATCATTTATAAGATTATTCTCAGGTTTATAATACTCTATGTCTGCTTTATGTTACTCTATTGTATTTAAATAATTTTAAGTTACGTGCTGGGAGCTCACCATTCATGTGAGAGGTCTCCAATTCAGAGAATATGTCCTTCAATAAGGTCCTGCGTCCTGAATGTTCAAGGACAAAGTTTTTGCACTATCCTCCTAAGTTTTTGCGCTTCGGTTAATGTGCAGAAGGTAATGTTCACAGAATTAAATGTGACATTTGAAGTGAGTTGAGCAATATATTGCAGAATCGAATCGCAATACTTGCTGTATCGCAATATGTTAAGAATCGCAATACCATCGAGTCGACACATTTTTGCCAAATCCCACCCCTAATATATTTGAGGTCGATAAATGATAGGTGAATGTTTGGATTTCATGCCGTTAACGATCTGTCCGTTACAGTCTGCGTGATTTCGCCACTTCGAGTCGTCTAACGGTAAGTGGACTATTAGGGGTCAGCCCTAGTTCAAGTATATCATATAGAGAATAGTACAGAGTCCAGCTGGTCAACTAACCTCATCTGAACATCAGAGTAAACGAGTTCACTCACGTCGTATTGCTGAGGAAAGGTCTTGGCGTAGGGCACAGGTCGCACTGAGACCCACTTCTTCCTCTCGTGAGACTTGACCAGTAAAACCCTCCTGTCTTTGGTCCAGCTGAAGAGAGACAGACAGAGGAAGACAGTGAGACGGGTGGTGTGTGTGTTCAGATGTGGCGTCTGTGTGTGTCCGTCTGCACCTGTGTCGGGCTTTAGCGGTGCAGTACTTCAGCGCTCGGTCCGGTTCGCTGACCAGCCCGTCTCTCCAGCACTGACCGCACACGAACATCAGCATCAGCTCCAGCTCGTGACCTTTGACCTCAGCTGCGTCTGCACTTCCTGTTCCCTGCACCTTCCCATTCGTTTGCTCTGCTCTGATTGGACTTTTTGATTTGGCAGCAGTGATTTTGTTTGGTGATCGTGAAGCCACAATCACAGGCTGATGAAGGGAGACAGAAAGAGTTGATCACTACATGCACAATCTATGCATGTGCTAATATATGCTGTTTACTAAGTTAGTCATCACTAGTACTAGTGTCCACGGGGATCAAAGCTCGTACACAAAGCATTTCAAGGATCATCACCTAAAATAAAATTGATATTACTATATGAGCAATACGTCGTGTATGAGCAATGTAAAACGTCAAGATTTTCACTAAATAATAAACCCGATTCGTTTATTCTCTCTCGCTAAACGCAATAATCTACTTCCAGAAGAGTTGGAAGACCAACTAAATTTCATAAATGACCATTTATCATTATTTACTTACCCTGGTGCTCTTCTAAAGTTGTATGACCTTCTTTTGCAGAGCACAAATGGAGAAATTTAAGAAAATGTTTTTCTTGCAGTTATTAAATAATGGTATGTTTTATTGCCCTTTAAGCATTATTACAGGTATTAAAGGTGTATTGTGTTATATTTAGGAGGATCTGTTGAGAGAAATGCAATATCATACACATAACTATGTTTTAAGTGATGTATAAAGACCTTACATAATCAACCGTTATGTTTTTATTACCTTATAATGAGGCATTTCTGTCTACACACACCGCAGGTCTCCTTACATCGACATGTTTCTACGGTGGCCCTGAACGGACAAGTGCGTTTCGTCACTATGTTGTTCTTCGTGTAAAGATCTAGCTAAAGTCAGCGAATAAAACACTGATACAACGATGAACAAGTAACATTAATATTCGCAATAACGAATGGTTTTACTGAATAATTAAGTAAACGTAATTTCCTAATTGATCTTTGTAAAGAAACCTCATAGCTGAACTGGCTACTCTCTGCTGTCTCAGACAACGACATCACTTCCTGTCGGCCACCGTAACTTCTGTTGGGTGCAATTCACAACCTCACCACTAGATGCCGCTAAACATTACACACTGCACCAAAAATTTTCATTAAAACACTGAATTATTTAGTTGTTATAATGAAACATCAATATTAAAAGACCAGAAATAAAATAGAGCAAAATAATAAAAGCACAAATTACTGATCTAAATTAAAACCTAATAAACATGTTTTGACAAGCAAGAGAAGAACATTTTCTCATACAAGCCATACAACTTTAGAACAGCACCAGGCTGAATAAATAATGCTAATTATTTAGTAAATACTTTAAGATTAACATTATGTAATAATTGCGAAGAGACTCACTCGCTGTTTGTTCCAGTGTTTTTTGGACTCCTGCACGATCTCCTCATGGCTGATTCCTGCGCACAGAGAGATGAAGTTTAAGGAGTCTATCTGACGTAATGCAACACCTCAAACATAAAACATCTATTTGAAACAGTCATTTATTCTTAAATGTTTGGCCCGGTTTACAGCTGGAACTGATATCCGAACCACAATTGTTCAGCAGGAAATACAGGTATACAAAACATTTCATGAACGGGTCAATGAAAAAAGACTAGGGGTGTGACGAGACGCGTATCTCACGAGACGAGACACGAGATTGGGTTCACGAGAACGAGAATTTTTCAGAAATCCTCAATGACAAAATTCATGACTGGAAAAACAGTATGCAGGTGCATTTTGCAATGTTTAACTAATAATCTTCTAATGCATGTTATTTCATGTCTACTTTATGAATATGAATTATCAAATTCATTGAAAAAAAATAATATACAAGCACTCTAAAAGGTTTTTATTGACTGTCTTTTCTCCTGTATGATTTCACATTAGGCTAGTCTCTTCAGACAATTCTGTACATTTAAGAGCTTTCAGAACTTCTGATTGAGGCTGTGTGTAACCTCCTAACTGAACTCCTTGAAGTCTTATTAAGAGCAAACAATAAGTGAAAGTGCAACCATAATCAAAGTTAGCACACAGACTCTTTATAATTGTTTTGAAATTGCGGTTTTATTTTGCACCGGCAGTTATAGGGTTAATGCGGTGAGTTCGGAAAAGAAAGAAACGAGGCTGGTGTGTTTGTCTCTACAGTTGTTCTTGCGTTCCGATTATAAGTTCAGAAACGGAGCCTCCCTTGTCTTTTGTCCTTGAAGGATTAGTTCACTTTTTATAAAAACTTTTGCTGATAATTTACTCACCCCCATGTCATCCAAGATGTCCATGTCTTTCTTTCTTCAGTCGAAAGGAAAAGAAAAAACCTTAGGCTTTTGTGAGCATTTGTGGCGAGCATTTGTGCTTATAAAGCTTAAACTTTCTTATTCATTTTTTAAATGACCGATCGTTTCGCCAGATAAGACCCTTATTCATCGTCTGGTATCAGTACCCTTTGAAGCTGCACTGAAACTGTCATTTGGACCTTGAACCGTTTGGACCCCATTGAAGTCCATTATATGGAGAAAAATCCTGGAATGTTTTCATCAAAATCCTTCATTTCTTTTTGACTGAAGAAAGAAAGACATGGACATCTTAGATGGCATGGGGGTGAGTAAATTATCAGCAAAAGTTTTTATAAAAGTGAACTGATCCTTTAAGACATTACAGTACTCCCTCAATATTCGAAGTGCAAACTGAGACCATAGCCGCAAATAAACAGTCCAGAGATGGGTATTGGGAGACGGACTATTGTATGTATGCAGCCTAATTTATGCGCAAT